>JAMWET010000252.1:82500-160000 GCA_024036415.1 Prochilodus magdalenae
CCCACAAAAACAACATACAGACATACAGACCACACCAACAGACATGCATCTACAACATGCACAGACACACACACAAACACACCATAAACATAGACTTGCATCTACAACGTGCATGCACACACACACACCACAAAAACATAGACATACATATACAACACACACACTCACACAATAGCGGAAAGACATCAACACACACACATACAGTTTTAAGAACCGAAATATATAAGGCCTGCATCAGCTTGTAGTATTGTACTCCTACTACTACTCACTACTACAACCCCTGAACACTGGAGGCCACACCCCCAGGACAGATTCTGGGCTTGTTTTACAGTGCTACTGCTTTCCACACACACACACACACGAGCCCAAACTGTGAAATGCAATACCATACACAACTCGGGCTGGGGAGTACTGTAATGGCGTTGTGTAACTGTATTCTGTAAGTAACAGTGAAGGTACAGTATTCAGATCACAGGTACAATATGAGAACAGGGTGAACACCTGCAGGACTACAGTAAAACCACATACATGCAAACTTACGCCTAAACTGGCCATTTCAATCAACACATCAGATACATACACATATCAGACGAATCGGGTAGATGATTTTCCATCGTGAAATGCAGGAAGGGGCTCCTGCTGCCAGAACCCTCAAAATATCAGGTCCAGAACAACACTCACACGCATCTAACAACGAGACCCGAGACACAGGCACTACAAAAACACAGACTCACAATAAGGTCTTCCCTCTCAGGAGAATCCACCATCCACTGAAATAACCAATTCAGGAATACGGTACCGGATAGCAGGGATGCTCCTGATTCAACAAGCAGGCCTCTACCTCACTCTGAGAGGCTCCTTCTTAAAGACGCAGCCTTTAACCATCTTAATAAACGAGTGTTTGTTTACCAGCGGACTGCGGAAACCAGTGCACGGAGGCGTGTTGAACCGGAGCCCGTTTAAGATCTCCGTATGAAGTGGGATTCCGAGAGCTGTGAGGGTATTAGCATGCAGCTAGCATTAGGGAGTCTTTGCACATCAGCATGGAGAAGTTCCTGGAACCCAACCATCACTCTTAGTTGACTGCCTATTGGAATGGCTAGCAAACTAGCATTGGTGATTGGTTGTAGGTGGAGAGTCTGTTGGGGGCCCCATAAATCCACAGGAGGCCCCTATGACCAGCATCCATCACCATCATCACCGCAAACGTGACACCAAAATCTCTGACACTCACAAAGTGTCAATGTGGAAAGCACAAAATCTCGAAATATAAACAACATAAGGACATATATAGACATATGGACATACCCTCGGGCCCCCACGCATCCCCCGACCTCGCCTGGGGCCCCAAGTAGTTGTTGGCAAGCAGCACCCCTGAAACGAGCCCAGAACAAAGGAACAGTCGTGCTACCTTAAGCTGTACCAGAGTCATCTCGGAGAACATCGAACCTGCTGAAAGCATTTGGCCTCAGCGACGGCTCGCGGACTCGCTCACGAGCTGTCAGCGCTGGCGTACGCAGGGGTTGCTGCAGATCCCAGAATTGTATTTGTGTGTAGAAGACTGAGGCTAAACTGGTGTTTGGTTGGCTCTGCTCTAATGCGGTGTTTGATCTGGCTCCCTGTAACTGAAAGCAAAGCTGTGACCGACACTCCATCTGATGCTACTCCCATGACTCCAGCAGCGCGAACACACACACCAACACACTAAAGCACAAATCCTGATGTGTATTATACTTAGCGAGATGCTGATTAGGACCACTGAAACCGAACACACACTATAAAACACTGCCAACACGGCTAGATGGCCAAAGCAGCGCTAGTATGACCCAACAGTGAAGTCGAAATCCAACTACAGGCCACACGAGCTGAAGAGAAAGGTTCTTAGTGAGGAACCGAAGGTCGGGTTCTAGCTTTACTGGCAGATACAGTGAGCGTCTGGTTCATAAGAACAAGGTCCAGCAGCAAACACCCAGGACAACACAGCTACAGCCTGGCAGAGGGCCAAACCCACTCTCTACTGACCGTGATGAGCGCCACCTCATTCCAATGTCCCCTAGATGACCTCAAGTGACCTACAGAGAGACTGGCGAGCGGTGGCTGTGAACTGCACAGCGGGGACGGTTTAAACAGGCCTCCGAAGGTCTTTGTTTTTTTTTTTGACCTCAGTCACTCCCATAATAAAAATAAATAAATAAATAAATAAAAAAATACAAAATTATAAATAGAATAAAACACTGCTCTTTGGGTCAGTTTGGCCCATGGGGTGGTCTCTTAATATATATATATATAAATAAAATAAATACATATAAAAATATTAATATATTCACACACACACACACAAACACACAGATATATTAATGTCTATTTATTTGTTGAGTGTAACATGTGGATGTGAAGACCTAGAGGACAGAAGCATGTTAGAAATGACAGGAAGGACCTTAACGCTCATTTATCCTCATCTAATCCCTACAGCACCTCTCATGATTCCTTAATGCGGCAGAGACACTTAACATCAGCTTCATGTCAAGGCAGGGACTGAGCTGGAGGCCAGTTCGTCAGCTGTGACTGTGCCGGACTGGTCTGTGTTTGCTCTCTGACGGAACCTTTTCATACAAACAGAGAACGTTTGGCTTGATGCAGTGTCTCCGTCATCAAAGCAATGCTTTCCCACCACTCTGTCATTTTAACCTGTGGAATTTACTCCCCCCTCCACCCACACACGTCTCGTAGGGCCTTTGACTTTGATGCTGCTTTAGACCTACATTCATTCCATGTTGGCTCTGGGGCACCTCTGGGGAACCTCAGGACAGATGCATTATGATAAACCACGGATACAAGCTTTCCGTCTAAACCCATCTTCTGCGGAACAGAGAGGACAGACAGACAGTGTGACAGACAGACTTCTGCACACAGTGTGACCGTATATAGGTATAAAGGCATGAGCACAGAGACCTGTTCAGGCATAATGTGATTATCAGTGCCCATAATGACGTACAGGCTATACAGTTTATATAGGAAATGCTACATTATAGTTCGATGATGAACAGCCCAAGGTTGTACGGTCACTGGCTCTTCAGGGAACTTGGTAATTGGCAAAAGTATGCCTGTTGATTTCTTTGGAAAACTGAAAACAAGTCAGGTTTGCAGTCAAGGGGAAGAATGGGCACACGCTGTATATACACATACACATCTGCATGCAGGCTATGTATGTATTAATATACATACACACACTATATACACACACCCACACCATACATGTGCACACACCCACACACAATGTATTCATATACGTACACACACTGTGTATATACACATACATATCTGCATGCATGTATGTATTAATATACGTACACACACTGTGTGTATATATACACACACACACACACACACACACACACACACACACACACACACACATACATATACATATATATATGTATACATACATATACGTACACACACACCCACTGTGTATACTGTGTATATACACATACATACGTACACACACTGTGTGTATATATACACACACACACACATACATTTACACACCACACGTGCGCGCACACGCGCACACACACACACACACACACACACACACACACACACAATGTATTCATATACGTACACACACTGTGTATATACACATACATATCTGCATGCATGTATATTAATATACGTACACAAGCCGTGTGTTTATATACACACACACACACACACACACACACACACATAGCCACACACACACACATACAAACAGACACACACTGTATTCATATATGTACACACACTCATATATACACATACATAAATACACACACTAGTTTGTTTTATATGGCAACATACACTTGACAATTTTACTGACACGCAGTTGATTTTGTCTTTTTATTTAATTGTACATTGTCATTTTATGATAAATGGGCCAAAAGAACTGCCCAAAAAAAAAATTTAAACCACCTGGATACACTGATACACGTTAAGGGTAAATAGTTTTTCCGCCTCCTGTAAAGCTGTATTTTTGTATTTGTGTGATGCTCATTTGTAATACAAAAGTGAATTACTTGAACTTAACTGCTGGTTACCCTGAAAATACAATACATCAACATGGGGTCTCTGCACAGCGCTATATATTACACATCTTCCCATCCACAGCTGAATGAAAAAATTAAAAAGGAGAGATGTGTAGTAACGCTCACACGCATTTAAAGTAAAATATGTTACTCCTTTTCATACACATGTAGCTTTCACAGGGTGGCTGTGGGGCTAAACATTAAAGAAATGAACATGGTATCTTTTGCAAAGTGCTAGATACTATGCATCTCCATCAACAGAGCTTTCAGTTTTTCACCAATCCTTTCATCGGCCTCTGTACTTCTAGAATTCAGCTCAGTTTTCTAACATAAAATTAAAAATGTGTACATCATTAGTATTCTTTCATTTCAAACTTTTGAGTTTATGAAATTTAGATATTCATAAATCCATAGCTGTAAATGTCATTAGCTTGCTGTGATTTTATTATAACATGCATCAATAACGACACATTAGAACTACTGTTATAAGAAGTAATATATGGGATCATAATACTGGATCAGCCACACACTAACACGGTAATACACACTGATACACGGTCATAAACACTAACGCATAGTTATACACAGCAGCTACATACAGTTCTCACACTTAACACTGCAGGCTGAAAGAGCTCGGCTCCGCAGGCAGCCTCGGGTCTTTTCCCTGAGGCCCTGTATATGTTTCTCTTTGGTTGTGCAACACTGTGTGTGTGTGTGTGTGTGTGTTCTGACCATAACAGAAGATACCTCAGGTTTAATGTTTCGGAAATCTTTATGGACGTGACCCCTACGTGCCGAGATGAAGGCCCCTGGTAATTAATATTGTTGCCCAAGAGCTTGATATTTTTTTGCACCTCCGTTGAAAAAGAGCCGTGATGTTTTCCATAGCGTTCCTGTTTCCATCGTCCGATTGGCCGGCAGGGGCCCGAGTGGACTGGGCAGCAGACTGCGGCGCGTGATTGGCCCCTGCAGAGACGTTGATTAATGAGTCTGGGAAAAGAAGCAGGGACCTCTGGGAAATCCTCGACTCTGGCCTGCTCGGTGGAGGGTGTGCGGAACGCTGTGTCAACAAGAGGCAGGGAGCAGCTCGCCGGGACCGGCCTGCTCCAGTGTCGGCCTGCTCCGAGCCGCTGTTATTGAATTCGGCTCAATTTTGCTTATACTGTACTTTCTGCAGCCAAAGGCGGCTTTCCAGAACGGCGGACGGTAAAAAGCAAGCTTTACAAACAATGGTGCATTACAGCTCTTCCAGCGGATACGCTCCGGCTGGCACTGGGACGCAGTCGTTCCTGAATTCTCGAGATTCCTGTGTGTCATTTTATATGTTAGGTTATATACAGTATGTTGATGCACAGGAGACATGACCATACTGAGCAGTGTGGACAGAGCCCCGCGGGTACTGTTGGCAGGCAGTGTTGTGGTGCTGCACTGGGGGGCTGTTCAGTGGGGTAGTAGAGCGGTGTTAGTGCCTACCGTCACTGAGAGCTGTGTGGTTGCCTGCTGTCCCTGGTCTTTGTAGCGCTGGGAGGTGGTTCAATAGCTTGTCAGAAGCACCGTGTACCACACCATGACAGTGCTACAGTGGTGTCAGAAGTGAGACAGCAGCCCACCAGCGATCAGGAGAGTTGTGAATGGAGGCAGAAGCAGTGTGTCGACCAGTGGTGGAGACCAGCTGAAGCCTGGTGGCACAAAGAGCACGAGGAGGCTCGACGGCGAGGCTGGAAGTGGCATGTGTGGCCGAGGGTAGTGGCTCTGCAGACACGTTCAGCGTTCTGACTGACATCTGCGTAACAGTGTGTAGGAGGGGAAACTGCAGAGCGGTCAGTGGAGTACTGCGACGTCTTCTCCAGGGGGGACTTGACTTGGATTGTGGCAAGAGTTTGCGGGGTCACCGGGCCGGCTCTGTTGGAGCACAGAGGTATCCCATGATAGCTGGATTGTGTGGCTGTTTAGTGGGGCAATAGTTTAGTGTTGGCACCTGGCCTCATTGAGAGAGCTGGCGACGGGCATGCTATCCAAGCTGCTGGGTGGTGTGGGGTGGTGGTCTCCACTGCCACGTTGTTTAGTGGATTTAGGTTTCACTCTCGGTTGAGCATGTGACATAAACAAGGACGGGCCTTATCGCTGTCCCTGACTGACCCAACAACGAACAATGACGCCCTCCGTGAGTGATCCTGTTAGTGCAGCACCATTAGCAGACGGCTGCACCACACAGGACTACATGCACACAGACCGTTACCACGACTGTCCTTAACACCACGTCACCATCACCAAAGACTGCAATGGTGTCGTACCAGACTGTCATGGAGTGACATCCATCACGAGTCCAGCTTCTGTGGAGGGGTCGTGGTCAGTGCCAAGATGACCAAGATGTCACACATCCAGAAGGCCTGGTGTCCCTCCACCTCCACCCCTACCGCACCATCTGCAGGAGCTGTGTGAGGATATTCAAGCTGCATGGGATGGATTATCACAAGACACCATTAGGAACCTCTACAGCTCCATACCGAGACGTCTGGGGTGTTGGGTTAGCGAACACGGCGGCCCGACGCCATACTGAGAGACAGACTTCTGTATGTGTAGCTCAATAAATATTGATCATATCAGTCTAAATTTATCATCAGTTATTGATCCTGGTCAGCTTTATCCTCCTTCCCAACACCACCCCACTCCCACATCCCCTTCTGGGTGCAGCAGTTTTTTGTTTTGTTTTTTACGATGGGTTTAATGAGACTAGGGGAAAAAAATTAGCTTTATACTTCATATTAGAGAAACCGGGATGTGCAAGATGACGCAGGTATCCGTTAGGAACTGTCTGGGAATGAAAGGAACAGTTTGATGTACACAAGTTCACAACCAGCAGCTCAACCAGTGAAGTGCTTTATGTGCTGTTCACACAGACTACCTACATCAGCCTGGCGGCTTCATGAGCTTCGGCATGTTTGTTTAAACTCCATTCAGTTGGATTAGAACTGGGAGGAACAGCTGCATCCGGGAAGCCCGTTCCCTAAAAAGTGCCATCTTTGAGAGTTAAAGGACTCGCTTAGCGTTTCTGAGCAGCGGTGTCCTGATGATCTCCGACAGCCGCGAGCTCGACCCGGAGCGGCATCCGCTCGGCTTTACTACAGTGTCGTGTTTTTAATGCGGTTATTTGTACATTGCATTTTTACTGACATTACTGTATCAGCAAGACGTCTGGCTCCTCCTCCTCCACCTCCTCAGGTCCAGACTGGCTGACCCTGAACGCCATTCCCAACACTGTGGTCCACTAAAAGCTCTGGAATAATATTAGTGGTGCTGTTTTAAGGCCAGCCAGGCTCTGAGAACACAGTATAGGATTTTGGGCACAGGCGGCTTTAGAGTGGAACACTGGGTGGGCAGGACTTCAGCAGTGAAATATGTCAAACTTGTTACATATTTTGGGATCTATTATTGTAGGACGTAGGCAAAACATGTATGGAACATAAACACGATTCATTTGGGTCCTTATTGAATTTAAGTGCCGACCTCCTCCTTCAGTCTCCCCAACTACATCACCTTCAATCAAAACGAAACACACACAGAGACACACACACACACACACACACAGACAGAGACACACACACACATACACACACAGACAGAGACACACACACACATACACACAGACAGAGACACACACACACACACACACACAGACAGAGACACACACACACACACACACACACACACACACACACACAGACAGAGACACACACACACACACACACACACACACACAGACAGAGACACACACACACACACACACACACACACACACACACAGACAGAGACACACACACACACACACACACACATACACACAGACAGAGACACACACACAGACAGAGACACACACACACACACACACACACACACAGACAGAGACACACACACACACACACACACAGACAGACAGAGACACACACACACACACACAGACAGAGACACACACACACACAGAGACACACACACACACACACACACACAGAGACACACACACACAGAGACACACACACAGACAGAGACACACACACACACACACACAGACAGAGACACACACACACACACAGACATACACACAGACAGAGACACACACACACACACACACACACACACACACACACACACAGACAGACCCACACACACAAACAGACACACACACACACACACAGACAGACCCACACACACAAACCCACACACACACACACACACACACACACACACACACAGACCCACACACACAGACCCACACACCCACACACAGAGAGACACACACACAGACCCACAGACCCACACACACAGAGACACAGAGACACACACACACACACACACAGAGACACAGAGACACACACACACACACACACAGAAGAGACACACACAGACCCACACACCAAGACACACAGAGACACACACACACAGAGAAGAGACACACACACACAGACACACACACCAAGACACACAGACCCACACACATAGAGACACACACACACACACACACACAAAGATAATAAACAAATAAATAAGCATATAGCGGTAGCAATATAACATTATATTTAATATTAATAATAAACACCCTATGCGTGTAGAACTGGTGGTGTACACTACTGGTGTAGAACTGCAATGAATAAGGCCTAAAACCTTAAACGTCTCACCTGTACAACCACAGTTTAATTCAGACCATACCCGTGCAGAAAAACCATCTGACCACGATGACATGGCTAGAACCGCTCTCCAACCAAGTGCTAGAACGTCTCCGGCTTCTCCACTAGTGTAATAGTGGACTGGTAGATTGATGGAAAGGCTTGCTTAACTAAATTACATAGGTTCTAGATACTCTGTGTTACTGTAGTATATCTAGATAATTATTTTATATTAAGATAATATCTAGATCATTATTATAGACCAAGTTCTGTAACAGTTTAATTTAATATACAACTGAACTTATAACTAAAATCAACTCTAACTTAATAACGTCTCATATTTACAACGAGAGAGGAATATATTAATGAGATTCAGTCAATACCAGCTCAAAAACATGATCTGACCACAATAACGTGTCTAGAACCCGTCTCACCTTTACTATGAAAAGTAAAGATAATAAACAAATAAATAAGCATATAGAGGAAGCCATACAACATTATATTTAATATTTATCATATAGTATAATAATAATAGGCTCTAGATACCTTGTGTTAAAGTGTGGTACATCAGATAATTATTACAATGAAACAATATCTAGATCGTTATTATAGATCGAGTTGAATAACAGTTTAATTTCATATACAGCTGATATTCTAACTAAAATCAACTCTAGCTTAATAACGTCTCATATTTACAAACACAGTTGAATACATTACTGAGATTCGGACGATACCAGCACAAAAACATGATCTGACCACAATAACGTGTCTAGAACCCGTCTCAAACTAAGTGCTAGAACTTCCACGGCGTCACTATAAGTCATTTAGCTACCAGTGTAATTGTGGACTGGTAGATTGATGGAAAGGCTTGCTTAACTAAATTACATAGGTTCTAGATACTCTGTGCTAAAGTGGTATATCTCGATAATTATTTTATATTAAGATAATATCTAGATCATTATTATAGACCAAGTTATGTAACAGTTTAATTTAATATACAACTGATATTATAACTAAAATCGACTCTAACCTAATAGCGTCTCATATTTACAACCACAGATGAATATATTAATGAGATTCAGTCAATACCAGCTCAAAAACATGATCTGACCACAATAACGTGTCTAGAACCCGTCTCAAACCAAGTGCTAGAACTTCCACAGCGTCGTTATGAGTCATTTAGCTACTAGTGTAATTGTGGACTGGTAGATTGATGGAAATTCTTGTTTAACTAAATTACATAGGTTCTAGATACTCTGTGTAATAGTGTTGTATGACGATACGTTTCTATAGGTTAAAAGAAAATGGGTAGAAATGGGACCATACTTCGTTCCATATGGAACCCTAACTGTGAAAAGTAAATATAATAAACAAATAAATAAGCATATAGAGGAAGCCATACAACATTATATTTAATATTTATCATATAGTATAATAATAATAGGCTCTAGATACTCTGTGTTAAAGTGTGGTACATCTAGATCATTATTATATCAAGATAATATCTAGATCACTATTCTAGACTTAAGTTCCATAATGGTGGAAATTAATATACACTAAATATTATAAATGAAGTCAGCTGGACAGCCCTGAAGGCCTGCGTATGTAAACCCTGAGTCAAATCACAGTAGAAACGTAATATCTCATATTTCCCAACACAGTGGGACGTATTGGTGAGATTCCGATCATACCAGGAAAACCATCTGATCCCAATAACAGCTAGACAACCCTGCTCAAACAAAGTCCCATAACTTCTCCTCCTGCGTCATTCCAGGCAGCTTAGCTACAAGCGGATTGTCCGTTCTGATTTGGCGGCTCAGCTGAATGGACACCGATGACATGTTTAAGGCAGGATGCCGTCTCAGCCACTACCTTCTATTCAGGAGCACAGACACAATGCAAAGCCACATTTATATCATCAGCCGCATTAAAACCGGCCCCAACAATGGCTCCTTCGCTCCATTGTGCGTCAAAAAAAGTGGAGGTCAAAACAAGACGAGGTCCCTTGCCGATCTGCCCCCATAGAATCAGTGACGGGTCAGTTGGAGGGAAAACGAGAGGCCGATTGTGTTTTGTTTTCTGTCTCGGCTTCACAAACCGAGCTGCTAACAAAGTGTCCTCTCTGAGCTACTTCCTTCCATTCTGATTGGCCTAATTGAGACCTGTTGACAGCAAATCCCATCCGAGCAGGAACCGGCCAATCAGCTGCCGGCATCTGTCATCTCCGCCGCACCGGACTTCCACTGAGGATAAATGCCCGTTTGTGTCCGCGACCTGAATGACCTTCTGGTTTTATGAGTGCTTTTTTAATCGCCCCAAATCTCTTATTGGGAAATTCATGAGAACCCTGAGGAGACGTATAGAGACGCCCTGCTGAAAATAATGACCGCTTCATTGAAAGAGTGGGGGGGACAAACACTGCTGGACTCACCTCAACGCTACACGCAACCCTCACACCGAAAGATGCCTCGCCTATACAACAGCATCACTGTCCCCGGGACAACATGCGTCTCCAGAAGGGTAACTTTACAGGAGAGAGCAAAAACCCTCCTAACTGTTCATGCAGGTGAATGGAAAATGCTTTGGTTCCGAGTTATTCCGGAACTGTTCTACTGCTCCATTCCTCATCAGGCTTCCACACAGTGTGAAGGAACACTGTTGTGTTCAAATTCCAAAGGAAAATAAAAACCCATTAAATTCAAGGTATTTAGACTTTTTGGACATTATGGTTTATTGGAAGTACTAGCTTAACTAATTTACATAGGTTCTAGATACTTTGTGTAAAAACGTAAAAAAAAAAAAATCATATCTAGATAGTCATTGTAGACCAGGTTCCATAAAAGTTTTCAATTGCAGTGAAATTCTACTTTATATACATTAAACATTATAACTACAACACATGTTCTAGATATATAGATACTTTTCTAGGAGTGTTTTGCAACCAGATATTTATGGTGAGGAAAACGCAATGAATTCCAAAACAGTTTAACTAGATCATACAGACAGCCTAAATAAAAATAATAATAATAATAAACAAATAAATAAAATAAACAAAAAATGCTCCATAGGTTCTAGATATTTTGTTAAAATGTGACGTACACACACACACACACACACACACTCAAAGTATACTAAATAGTAATTTGACAACATGATCGTAAGTTCCAAAACAGTTTCACAAAATTACATGGACTTGCTAAACAGGTTCTAGATAATTCAATAGTGGAAGTGAAGTACGTTGAACAGACACTCAATGTCACTGAAGCGCTACAAATATTTTGAGTAAGGTGATCGTGAGATGCAAAACAGCATAAATCCATATGGAAATCCTGAATAGTCAACAAAAACTGCTAGACAGGTTCTAGATACCACCTGTATAATATGAGAGCAAAAACCTAAAGTAGCCTTGATCATTTTGGGTAACATTATTATTGTTATTAAGTTCCAAAGCAGTTGGAGAGAGCTCGTCAGCACAGACAGACAGACAGACAGACAGACAGACAGACAGACAGACAGACAGAGAGAGAGAGAGAGAGAGAGAGAGAGAGAGAGAGAGAGAGAGAGAGAGAGAGAGAGAGAGAGAGAGAGACAGACAGAGACAGAGACAGAGAGAGAGAAAGATCCTTTATTAAAAAAAAAAAAAGTAATATCATTAGTAATTAAGTACTAGATAATTTTGAGTTCCAAAAGAATTTAACTAAATTAGGTTGAAATAGTAAACAGGTTCTAGATAATGCCTGTGAAAGCATAATATACAAACCCTAATTTATGATACATCATTTTGGGTAACATTATTATTATTAAGTTCCAAAGCGGTTTAACAAAATTGCATGGAACTGCTAAACAGGTTCTAGATAACGGCTGTGTAAATGTGAGAAACAAATTCAAAATATATACATATATACTGGACAATTCTGGGCAACTAAATTAGGTTGAAATGGTAAACAGGTTCTAGATAATGCCTGTGCAAGTGTAATATACTAATACTAAACCCTGATTTATTTTGGGTAACATTATAGAGTTCCAAAATAATTTTACTAAATGACACTGAAATGCTAAACAGGTTCTAGATATCATCTGTGTGAGGTACACACCCTGAATTCTACTAGATAATAATTTGGGGGCATATTAGACGGAGACAAAAACAGTCGACCTAAATTAGACTGAAATGTTAAACAGGTTCTAGATAATACCTGTGTGAGGTACAAACCCTCCAAAATAGTTTAACCAAATTACACTGGAATGCTACATAGGTTCTAGATGTTGCTTAGAACATTCTAGATATTGCTTAATGGATATTAAATTTAGCTTTTTAGCTCAAATTGTACCACATGCTTAAATCTAGAACCTGTTGGATATTTCAGCACAGGTTAGTAAAACTTTTGAACCTAACCATCACGTAATGCCAAATAGTTATCTAGTGCTTTGGAGCTGTACCTCACAGTTGATTTATTTAATACCTAGAACATTTTAGAAATGGTCTGCATGCTGATGGTGAGAACGTCTAGAACAAATTCGGGTGTGTTTTATTAATTAGACCTAAAGCTCATAAATGGTTCTAAAACTGTTCTATAAAGAGGTTCTCCTTCCTTTAACAGTGTACATTAATACAAAGAGTTCATCATTAATAAAATTCCAATCTAGAATCCCTGCAGGCTGCATCCTGGGTTCTACCGCTGCCAGAGCGCTCAGGTTGCTAACAGAGCAGGTCTTCAGGTACCCGGTGCTGGTCAGTGTTCTTTGTGAGGGTGAAGGAGTGGTTCCGTGTACAGCATGCAACAGAATCTGTCAGCAAAACAACACAGCGGTGAGAACACCAGCGAGCGTTTCCCTCAGATGTTTACCTGGCTCTGATAGCTCCACAGACACAGACACAGACACAGAGAGAGAGAGAGAGAGAGAGAGAGAGAGAGAGAGAGAGAGAGAGAGAGAGAGAGAGAGAGAGAGAGAGAGAGAGAGAGAGAGAGAGAGAGAGAGAGAGAGAGAGAGAGAGAGAAACATCTATCCAGTGCTCATCATTTAGTACTTAGTATTTAGGTACTGATGAGGGTACGAGCTGACCAAGGCCTAACCCGTCTCGAAGCCATCAGACTGTAGGTGCTCATAACGGTTCCATCCAGTTACTGTCTGGGAGGGAGCTTTTAGAGGTGGACGTCTGGTTCCATTCACCACCACAGTAACCAGTTCTCAGACTAGTCAGTACTGCAAGTAACTAGTACTGACCTAACGGCCTTGTTTACATCTCAGCCATCTAATTATGCAGACAGTTAGATGGATTCTCCTTTTCTCCACACCAGGCCCAAAAAATAAAACACTAAATACATAAAATATTACTAATAAATTATTAATAAACTAAATATCAGTACTGAGATTACAGAGACTTCCATTCAAGCCCATTTAATCTTTCATAAAAGGGTCTCTTCCTGTCTTCCTCGACTTTGCGGAACGACGTGGCACTCGTAGCTGCACATACAGAAGCCAGGCCGTTCGGAGAGGACAGCGCCAACTCTCTCCAGCTTCACCCCACCCTGTCGTCCGGTTGGTGCGGTCAGGAGAGGACCTTATTTTGATTTGAACGTGACGATGAAACGTTGGTGTCAAGCGTGTTTGCACGGCTCGGAAATCTCGCTACAGTTAACGCCGGCTCTGTTTACCCTCACCCCCCCAAGCTGGGGTCCAAATTTTAATGGCGCTCGTCCAGGTAATAGGTGGGACGCAGAGCAGGGATAAAGAGGGCAAGGTGTCCGGCGGCTGGTTCTCTTTGCACCTGAGGCTTTGGATCAATAAAGCTGGGGGGCGATGACACACGGACTCAAAGAGACACGGCGTCCGCTGAATGGCTGCGGTGAGAGATGCGGGCAGGTGAATTGTTGGGCAGCGGATACAGTGTATCAACACCCTCCCTTAGCTATTGTTTCTCTTTCTCTCTTATCTCTCCATCCGTCCCTGCCCACAACCGCCTTGATGTGCTTTCTTTCGCGTGCGTGCTGTTTGACCACCAGGCTTATGAAAAACGATACTCTATATTTTCCCCCCCGGTTTGTTTGTTTATGGTTCCATCCCTCTTTTGTTTATTGTTTTCCATAAAGTATACATGGTCTGTGAGTTATTGCGTGACCAACAGCCACCTGCCGCCCTTTATGTGCCCCGTGATACGTGCAATTAGGCTGCTAAGAAGCATAAGCACTTTATCCGCGAGAACAAAAGCGGCCGGCCCGGCGCGTTCAAGCCGGAGCGGGCCCACTGGGTCTTTTAAAAGTTGCATAAGCCGGCCAGGTGTTGGATCCGCTGGAGAACAACAATGTAGCCGGGTTGTAGGCTCTGCAGCGGTCTAAGTCAATACCTGCCATTCAAAAGTGGCCGCCCTGAAGTGAATTCTCAATGAGTTGTGACCACACTTGGCATACAGCACGCCCCGCGGCCCACCGGCGCCCAGCAGCGCCCACCGGTGTGCTGTATGAATGGTAATTAAATATTAAGTCCAAGCAAATATTATTATTGTGCAGCAGCACAAACAGCTCTACTGTAACCAAACCAGAAAAACAAAACCAGGCTCGGACGGAGGCTCCATCTGCTCTGCTGCTGCAGCTGCTACGCCTCCTGCTTCGCTTCTCGACTGACCAATAGATGGCACTAATGCCTAATGAGGCCGCTCGGCTGTCTTCATGATGCATGTTGATGCATGTTTTACTGCAATGCTCCTATATACACACACACACACAGTGCCGGGTGGGGGTGGTGGTGTGGGGGGTACACTCTTGAGCATAGGGGTCTGACTCAGCACTGAACATTGTAACCATGTCCAGAGACGGCGAGCACACACGCAAAGACGCTTGGCTCCCAGACGTATAAATAAAGAAGCGCAGCGACTCCGTAAAAAACGCTTTCCGCTCCTCTGGTTTTTCTTTGCGCCTCCTTCTGTGCCTCCACTCCGTTTGTCTAGTAGGAACAGCCGAGAATTTCTAACAAGATATCTTTAGATTTGATCTTGTTGCCATGAGGGAGTCCAGGGGGGACGAGGGGGATGGGGGGAGGGACGGAAAGAGAGAGACAGACTTAAGCAACCGCGTTTCAATGTGACTTACTTCAGAGAGGTTTTGAAGTTTTGTCAAAGCTCGCTCTGCCTTTCCCACTCCCACACACCAGCTGAAGACAAGAACATGGCATGCAAGACCATCCCCTGCACCGTCTACACCATCAAACCCCCACCCAGTCAACCAGTCGTTCCAGATGTTTAGGGGGAAATGACCGCATAGCCCACCCAATATTTCCAAGGACCGATAAAACTGGCCAATACTCAGAACTATAAAAGCACCCAACATATAAGGAGTCATCTTGCTGCAGAACCGAGTGCCGTGTCCTCCCCATGTGCGTTGTTTAGGAAGAATCCTGGTGCTTCCTTTTAAAGATGAGACACTGGCCACACCACCGCACTCCGGTCCACTGCAAACTTGAAGCACTGCTGGGAAGCCATCGCTAATGCTGCTCCAGCACCAGGGGTCCTTCTCCTCCAGACCACTGGAAGGCACTGTCCCATTTCTGACACCCATGTGGCATCACCATTGAAGGCAACATAGCACTCAAGTCAGACTGAAACAGCAGCAACAACACGCAGCTTGCCTCTAGCCACACATTTTCTATAAACCTCCAGAACTCAACCCACCAAACTACCGCACAACCCAACACAGAACAGCAAAGGATATCCTTGGGCACATCTTTGTATCCAGTTATGTTGAACCCCAACAACTTATTACCGTTTCAAGTTACTCCTACAACAACCCCAAGACAGCGAACAAGTAGCATGATGCTTCATTACGTCTTATTATGCTAACATGCTAACATCATGCTAGCCCTAGCTAGTGTCCAAATCCGGCCTTGTCCAAACCTGACAGGAAATTTATGTAGGCAGAGAGAAATCAAACACCACGACGCACAAAGAACGACCTTCTAAATGCATCTTGGGATCCTGAATCAAAGCCGAACTGATCCGTGAGCTTCCTAGAGACCCCCTTTTCTAATATAAATGAGACCACTAAAGAACGACCACTCTCTCCTCAACCTAAACCGCCTGGAAAGGTTTCCTATGAGGTGTGAGCTTGTGTGAGTTCCTGGAGAAAGGAAGGAATCCTCTTTCAGAGTCAAGACTGGCTGAGGTGAGATTTGATGGACAGGAAAGAGCAATGTCAGCTTGGATTTCCCCCTCTGTCTCTTTGAGACATGCCAGAAGCATTCCTGTCCTAATGGCACGTAGCAGAACCCTCAGAACCCTTCAGTCTTCCCCCGTCTTCCCCAGCCTTCACTCGTGTTTGGCTCCTCCGCTGGCTAGCCTGAAGATCCAGGCAGGATCAGTTCAAACCCAGCCACATTTAAGAGAGGTATTAGGCCGTGTCAAAACAAATTACAGCCTGCCGCTGTGCTCTAAACAGCTCCGGGTCTTCACGGCGTCAGTCAAACTGACAGGCAGGAGAGCCACTGTCTGCTGGGGTCACCAAGACGGCCGGACAATGGTGTACAAGGATCCCTTCATCCGAAGCTTGAACTGGGAGTTAAGGTCTGCTGAGACTGATGTTTGAGGAGCACGGCTGCCTCATAGTCGAGTTGGGGGAGATCTTACTAGGGTGGCCACTCAGAACTCCAAAAAGGAGGACATCCCACCCCCTAAAGGAGGACGTCATAAAGGGGGAGGAGACACATACATGATTGCTTTAATCATCTACTTGGATGAAATGGATGATGGCGAGTCCGACTAGAGCTTAGCGGCTTAGAGTTAGCCGGTAGGACAGTCATGACCTTGGTAAACTTATGAAAGGCAAAGCATGTCTTGACAGGGATATGAGCCAATAGGAAAATACTGCTAGCGGGTGAACATTTGAAATAGCTCACTCCGATAAGAGGACTAATATGTCTCTGCCCAGGTGCTGTGGTGGACGGGGGACTGGGAGTTGGAAAACCGGGCTGTCCAGGCCTACAACTGGGCGTGTGGCCATCCTAGATCTTACCAATATGCTATACAACGGTCATGTTGTTGTATACATGGTGTCCATGGGTGTCCAGGATCCCTAAATGATCCTCTAGGCTATGGAGGACGAACAGGGTCAATCAGTTGGCTAGTAACGGTCATAGATTGGGAAGGAGGTCCCACAGTGCAGGCAATGTCTCATTCCATGTGTGGAAAACGCTCCAGAGCAGATGTTAATGATTGGCTAAAAGGAGTGACTGCCTGTGGGCGTGGCCAAGGACCATAGTGTGAAGGAAGTAGCTGAATCTGCAGGTGTATGGAAGTAGCGTACAGTCATACGGGTCTACCAGCAGTGGCTAAAATCCCAGTCTACAGGGAATTCTCCTCGGAACTGTGCCAGGGAAGGCCTCCACCAAATCTGGCCCAACTGCACAAGCCTTTGATGGGAGAGTGTCTGAACACTGATGTGGCCTACATCCAGAAACTTGTCCAGTCCATGCCCAATCCAGTCACAGCTGTTAGGTACGTTTCAGTCACAGGTGAGCTTACACTAGCACAGAGCTGCTTCATGCTAACTAAACATTGGCAGGCATTTTTGTTCTTCCTCAATTGAAACCCACTTCAGACTTCTGTCAGGTCCTGTCTGTGTGCCGGAGGAGTTTGGAAATCTGCAGTCAGGAACGGGGAGCAGGCAGTAGGACAGCCCGAGGGTGTGTAACATGAGAGGTGGGGGCGTGTGCCGTGAGGCTTCAGGTATGCTGCTGCTGGCGTGTTCGATGGAAGAGCTATTGTTCCACTTAAGGAAAAATAAACAGGGAATTTGTGGATTAGGACAAATACAGCCTGGATTTTCACCGGGATCCCCTTCGACTACTGAACCCGGACCAGCCCTGTGGACCATGTTCTCAGCTCCACTGACCATATAGGACACTCTGTAGGTGTACAGGTCCAGACTGTAGTCCATCTGTTTCTCTGTATACTGTATTACCCTGTTCTTCAATGGTCAGGACCCCCACAGGACCACCACAGAGCAGGTACGATGCGGTTAGTGGATCATTCTCAGCACTGCAGTGACACTGACGTGGTGGTGGTGTGTTAGTGTGTGTGGTGCTGGTGTGAGTGGATCAGACACAGCAGTGCTGCTGGAGTGTTTAGACACTGTGTCCACTCACTGTCCACTGTAGTAGACACTCCCACCTTGCTGGTCCACCTTGTAGATGGACAGTCAGAGACGATAGCTCATCTGCTGCTGCACAGTGCAGTGTTGGTCATCCTCTAGTCCTTCATCAGTGGTCACAGGACACTGCCCACAGGACGCTGCCCCACAGGACGCTGCCCACAGGACGCTGCCGGCTGGCCAGTTTAACCTTCCCCGTCTCGAGGTTTACGTACGCTCTCTGTTCCAAATGTACCAAATTTCTGCTTATGGTTCACAGGAGCTGACCTTAGGGTGGTCTTCCGCTGTTGTAGCCCATCCACCTTAAGAGTGGTTATGAGTCACAGTAGCCTTTCTGCCAGCTGGAAGCAGCCTATCCGTTCTCCGCTGACCTCTCCCAACAACAAGACCCTTCCATCTGCAGCCCTGACTCTCACTAAGCCTCTCTCTTTATTGTACCTCCCTCACCGACTCTAGAGACGGCTGTGCAAGAAAATGCCAGGACATCAGCAGTTATCGAAATCCTCACACCAGTCTACGGGAAACCAACACGCCACATTCGAAACCACGGACATCTTAGATGGGAACGTTCCCTGAAGCTGCTGGACTGTACCTCCATGATTTCATGCATGGCTTCCACTCGATTGGCTCATTGGATAGCTATCCCATGAATGAGTAGGTGCACAGGTGTTCCCAGCGAAGTGCTCAATTAGTGCTCCTCTAGAATGTTGGGTGAATTTTTCTGTGTTGAGGCTCTATTGGCCCATGTGTTGCAACTTGTGCTGTAGGTCTCACACTTGCAGCTGACATCTGGCTCACTCCCCCCGCTATTATCACTCTAGGAAATGCACAGTCATTGCTACAGAACCTCTTATTTGGCTCCCCGTAAGAGGCGGTGAGTCCAAACTCCGAGCTGTATTACAGTCCTCCACAAACAGATGGGTTTTGCTTCGTGTTCCTGATGCATACAATAAAAACATTACAGCTAGAACGCTGGAGAACATCAGCCTTCTCCACCCAACTCACAAACAAACCAAGCAATACACACCACCAAGCTTCAAAACACTCCCATGATGCATTGCTGTGCTGTCCCTGTGTGTGGTTGTTTAGAGTCTTTAGAGCCAATTCTAGAAATGTTCCCTTCCTTCACTTACCAGCCGATTCATTATGTTCTAGAATGCTCTCCATTAGTATCCCAGTATTCATGCCATTCTGAGATGATCCCATTCATGTTCTAGAACCCTCACTTTCATCCACTGTTATAGCTTCCATTATTCACAGTGTTTAATTGAGGTTAAGTCACAAACATTCTAGAATGTTCTCTGTCGCTCTTTACAAAACTTTAGCAGGATGTACTCTATTCATACTGCTTTAGAATGTCATGCCTTATTCACAAGGTTCTAGAACGATCGCCTGTTTTCAAAATGTTCTAGAATGTTCTGTCATTCTCAGCTCAGTGTCCTTTTAAGGTTCCTTTCCTTTTTACTGTTCTAGAATGTTCTCCCCACTTACCCTGGTCTAGAATCTTCTACCTCATTCACAGTGTTCTAGAATGTTATCCCTCATTCACAAATTGTTCTAGAATGATCGCCTATTTTCAAAATGTTCTAGAATGTTCTCCATCATTCTCAGCTCAGTGTTTAAAAAATGTTCACCATTCACAATGTTCTATGGTCTTTTCTCCCACAGTCTCCCATTCTAGAAGATTCCATCCTACCCACTCTGTTTCCTTTTTTAATACTGTTCTAGAATGTTCTCCCCACTTACCCTGGTCTAGAATCTTCTACCTCATTCACAGTGTTCTAGAATGTTATCCCTCATTCACAAACTGTTCTAGAATGATCGCCTATTTTCAAAATGTTCTAGAATGTTCTCCGTCATTCTCAGCTCAGTGTTCGAAAATATGATGTTCTACACAATGTTCTACAGTCTTCTTTCCCACAGTCGTCTGTTCTAGAAGTTTCCATCCTACCCACTCTGTTTCCTTCTTAAACTGTTTTAGAATGTTCTCCTCACTTACCATGGTCTAGCATCTACCTCATTCACAAACTGTTCTAGAACGATCCCTTCCATTCTATAATGTTCTACCTGATTCTCCACCAAGTGCTAGAGAATAGGCTTCACCATTCATAATGTTCTACAGTCCTTTCTCCCACAGTCCCCTGTTCCAGAAGTTTCCGTTCTATGCATTCTGTTCCAGAATATTCTCACTAATACTGTTCTAGAATGTTCTCCCCACTTACCCTGTTCTTTAATCTTCTACCTCATTCACAGTGTTCTAGAATGTTCTTCCTTATTCACACACTGTTCTAGAATTATCCCCTTCATTCAAAATCAAAAAATCTTCCTGATGACCTATTCTACCCATTTATTCCGTTCTAGAATGTTGAACAATTTCTTTCCCTCCCACTCACCTCTTTCAAAGGGTTCTGTCCTAGCTACTCAGTTTTAAAATGTTCACCTCCATTAGTGTTTTTGAATGTTTCCCCCATTCATCCTATTCCAGAATGTTCTACCAGCTTCCCAGGTCCCACTGTTCCAGGACATTCTCAGTCACTTACAAATGGTCTAGAATGTTTTTCACCATTCAGACTATGTGAAAATACGGGAGAACCTAGTATATAGTCTGAATGGTGGTATATAGTCTATATGGTGGTTTATAAAGCTCTAGAATCTTCACCATTGTGTTCTAGAATGGTCTCCACCAATTACAAAATTCCAAAGTACTCTTTTATGGTCGGATGTTCCAGAAAGTTCTAAAAAGGTCCCACAGTTCCAGGACTTTAATACAAATGGTCTAGAATGTTTTTCATTCTTGAATTTTCTCCCTTAATTACACGGTTCTAGAATGATCTTGCGATATCTAACATTCTAGAATTTATCCAAATCCACAGCATTCTAGAATATTCTCCTCCCACAGTTGATCAAGTACTCCCCATCCACTCAGCTCCAGGTCCTGTTCTCCTGCACTCACACGGGCTTCATTCGGTTTGTTGGGGTTCCTCTTACCGGTTGTTTGGCTTTGTGGACGGTGATTCGGTCACTGTCGAAAGGCACTGGGCTCCTCTGGGGTTGTGTGCAGAAGGAGCAAAGCAGGAGCAGAGAGATGAGTCATTAGGAACAGCTTCAGCTGAGACTCAGGAGCATGTTTGGAGGGCATAACTGTCATTGCCAAAGGCTTGACTGGGCAAGAGTGAGTGTGCGAGTCCATGTCATACAAATTGGGGCAAATCAGAGCACTGACAGACAAAGCTCTGTGACGGGCTTTGGGTTGAAAAACAAGAGAGGAGGATTTGGTGTGGATTTAAAGCAGGAAGGATTTCGTCTCTCATCCTGCGGGGCTTTCCTCCGTATGTACACAAATTAAAAGAAAATTTGGATCAACTTTAAATAAAAGAGCTTCTTCAATGTATCACATCCAAGGCTTTTAAACAAAGGCAACACACTCGGCTCACTTAGGACTCAGCTGAGAGCCTCGAGTCAGTGTTTTAATGAGGCATGGCAACAGAGTCAGAGTCAAGGAAGTCTTATATCCATTCATTTTCCAGAAATACAAACAAATTACCAAACCTGGTTTATACTGTATATACCAGCATCACAAAAACGGGGTTCCAGAAAAAGGACTTCCACACCGTCACCACATGGGGGTCTGAAGTGGGACAGCACCTTTCCAAGTGGCTTGGACGTGAACAGAATTTTTTTTTAATATATATATATTAATATATATATATTTAATATATATATATTAAAAAATATATATATATATATATATTAAAATAAAATATATATATAAAAACTCCATAACAGAGCACTCAAGCTGCCCCCGGCATAGGTGCCACACTGGTGTCAGAAGTGGCATCGCTACCCTTTCCAAGTGGCCTAGAGGAGGTGAGTAGCATCTCCATGAAACCAAAACTGTAGTCAATGACTACAGAGGAAGGAGCATCATGTATGACTGGAACGATTGGCAAGGCTGGGGCACCCCTGGATGAGGCTGGCAGGAATACCGGAACTGAGCCATGAGAAACTGCCAGCATGGAGACCTGGCATCATTGACTATGGCGCCTCCAATGACCAGTAAAAGCATGTACGAATTTACAAGAGCCCAAAAATGGATGCCTTCCCTGGTACGATTCTGAGGAGAATTCCTCTTCCCAAATCTATGGATCCGGCCACTAAAACCCCGCAGGTATTTAAAGCCCCATAATCCCAATGCAGCGCCATCTACAGGAGCCTAAAGTTACTACAACCTTAAACACACAAGGCGAGACATTATTTGTCTGGTGAGCTTATGCATTTCCTGATCGTCCTGACTGAAAATGAAATACGGAAAATGTGGTCATGAAAGGTACTGTAGTGTCCCAGGTAAGAGATAACAGCATGAGCAACAGGACCGCCGAGAGTCTCAGGACCGCCAAGATAACAGCATGAACAACAGTGATGTAAGGAGCTTTAAACTGACTCAACTAGGGAGGCAGAGAGATTCACAGGATGGGCAGTAGACTCTGGGTGACTCAGGCAGATGTACAAGCCCTCGGGGATGCAGGGACAACAGGCCTCACGGCTCTACACTGTGACAGGTGTCTTTCAATTGGCCGGCAGACCGCGCAGGCCTGGACTGGAGCAGTTCCCTTGGGGATTCATATCAGGATCTCATTACATTCCTCCGCCCTCTGCATTCCCCAAACACACCACCCCAACCCATGACTCAGGGAAGCCGTGTATGTGAAGAGCTTTACCGAGGACTAAACAATTATGCATTTCCTTCCATTAGCTGTGCTAAGGGATTAGCTCCCAGCAGGTCTGATGTTGCACTGAGCCAAAAGGCTGGTTTTGATCAGGATCCCCTGGTAGCTTTTGCTGAAACCGATACAGCAGGCCCAGAGTCGCTCTTTCTAAGCGGCAAACAACTACAAAATTCCATTTACAACCACATCCACAAACGAAACCTCATAAGACGCTGGAAAAGAACCCGTCCCAAGTTGCAAATGCACTTCAAGGAATCCAGTTCCATTTTATTTGCACAGCAGTTTCCACAACAGACCTTCGCCCAAACCAGCTCGGCTAGAAATGAGGCTTTAGAGCCCTTAATGTGAGTTGCAGATGCTGGCAGTGTCAGGAAAAGCCAGGACGATGAGGAAGAACCAACAGCTGGTTTGCTATCCCTGATTTTTGGTTAAATGTTTGAGATTTTAGAACTTAGAGACATTTTGTGCTAGCAGACACGGGCTGGTTAGAAGGTTCAAAGAAGCCTAAAAGGAATCCGGTCAAAAAAACAAAGTTCTTTTGGTTGAAAAAGGGACTGAGAGAAAGAGGAAGGGACACCGACACCAACTCAAGAACAGAACCCATTTTTGATAATCATAATACCACCAGATAATCATAATAATGATTCATGTACAGCACATCCACAACAAGAAGATCTGTGTGATAACCGTTGAGTCGATTAAGAGTCGTTCTGTACCTCGAGCTTCAAGTACAGCTCAACTTGACTCACCATCCTTGAAGACTCATGGAAGACAAGCGTCCAGACTAGGGTTGCCAACCATCCTGTAAAATACTGAATCTTCCTGTATTTGGCAATTAAATGTTGCGTCCCGTATTAAACCAATCCGGGGGTGCGATTTGTTCCGTATTTCCGTAAATGTCCATAAATTCGTTCCGTATTTCCGTAAATTTGTTCCGTATTTCCGTAAATGTCCATAAATTCGTTCCGTATTTCTGTAAATTTGTTCCGTATTTCCGTAAATGTCCATAAATTCGTTCCGTATTTCCGTAAATTTGTTCTGTATTTCCGTAAATGTCCATAAATTCGTTCCGTATTTCCGTAAATTTGTTCCGTATTTCCGTAAATGTCCGTAAATTCGTTCCGTATTTCCGTAAATTTGTTCTGTATTTCCGTAAATGTCCGTAAATTTGTTCCGTATTTCCGTAAATTTGTTCCGTATTTCCGTAAATGTCCGATATACATGTCTGTCACACACATGAATCATTACAATCTCTCTCAAACCACGCCCCCACCCCCCACCCAACAGGTCAAATACGGGACGCGATTTTGAACACTTCACTCACACATGACCACAGCCCGTCCTTTATTTTTATTTCTGAAAGGTGGCAACCCTAGTCCAGACTCTTCCTGGCTCCCAGGCGGCATGAACTCACACTGGCTGTCAGAACAGCTTGTGGTCTCTTGTGGTCTTCAAGCGCACTAGTAGACGTGTGTGTGTGTGTGTGTGTGTGTGTGTGTGTGTGTGTATATATATTGAAATACATGTTTTGCACTAATATTCATAATTACCTCTCTTCTCACTTTTGCTTTATATATGTCTGGGTATTGATCTGTCTAGGTATCAGCACCGGCCCCTGTTCGGACACTAAGCGCGGTTCTAAGTGGCTCTGGATAATAGCGTCTGCTAAATGCCTTAAATGTAATTGTAAATAATCCAGTGACTGAGGTTAGCCGTCATTCAAACCGTAAAGTAGAACTCTAGTTGACCAATTGCGTTACGCATGGTGCTAGGCAGAGAGCAAGCATGGCTTCTAAAGGACTCTCTGCCCCAACATACAGCCCAGGAGAGCAGCTCTCCCTGACCTCCAAACATCCAGCTTCCATTTAAAACCATTTCGCCATTGGTGTTTGCACCCAGAGGAATTTATCTTACGTATTCGTGAAGGAGAAACACCCACATACACTGACTAGTGAACGCACACACTAGGGGGCAGTGGGGACACTAGCCCGGTGCAGCGGGCAGCCCTAACCATGGTGCCTTGGGGAGCAGATGGCAATTAGGTGCCTTGCTCAAGGCACTTCAGGCACTTCACGGCACAACTGGCCATTCATTTTCAACACGCCCCCAAACCAAAAATAAATAAAAATCAAAAAACACAAACAGAAAAAATTGAAATTCCGAATACATGCCATGACTTGCCAAGCTGGAAGTCACATGATTCCATTCCACCTGATCTTATGGCTTGGTATACAGCATATACACCAGAGGCCAGCTTGTATAACACAGGGGTGATGCTCATCAGTTGGGACAGGATGGAGATGACTATAATGGCTTTCCAGAATTGTCTAGTGTGTTTGCATTCCCAGATGCAAGAGAGACTATAGGAAACTGGTACAGCTCATTCGATGGCCAATCATCCACTCTGGTATCTCTGATAAGGCCAACAGCCTTATAAAGACAGTAAGTAAGTAAACTTTTATTTATAAAGCACCTTTTAACAACCTACGTTGACCAAAGTGCTGTACATAAAAACAGCTAATGATTACACATATATATATATATATATATATATACACAGGGGTTGGACAATGAAACACATTTTAGTGTGGGAGGTCTCATGGCTAAATTGGACCAGCCTGGTGGCCAATCTTCATTAACTGCACATTGCACCAGTAAGAGCAGAGTGTGAAGGTTCAGTTAGCAGGTAAGAGCACAGTTCTGCTCAAAATACTGCAATGCACACAGCATTATGGGAGACATACCAGAGTTCAAAAGAGGACAAACTGTTGGTGCACATCTTGCTGGCGCATCTGTGACCAAGACAGCAAGTCTTTGTGATGTATCAAGAGCCACGGTATCCAGGGTAATGTCAGCATACCACCAAGAAGGACGAACCTCCACCAGCATCACGTAGTGACCTGGCCACTATCCTGCAAGAAGAATGGCTTAAAATCCCTCTGACCACTGTGCAGGACGCAGTATATGTCATTCCCAAGACCAACTGACGCTGTATTGGCCGCAAAAGGAGGCCCTACACCATACTAATAAATGATTGTGGTCTAAAACCAGGTGTTTCAGTTTCATTGTCCAACCCCTGTACAACTAAAACACAGATAAAAGAAATCAGATAAATAACAGATATTAAAATAAAAGGTAAGGGATAGATCAAACAACTGTAAATACACCTCACGTTACCATGGTTTCACCCTAATCAAAAGCAAGTCTGTATAGGTGAGTTTTTAGACCTGATTTAAAAACTGAGATAGAGGAAGACTGGCGAATACTGGCTGGTAGACTATTCCAAAGACTTGGGGCGTACACTGAGAATGCCCGGTCACCTTCGGACGGCCAACAAATTCTGTGATGATGATCTCAAAGAGCGCTGTGTGATTGGTGACGTGAGCAAATCTGCAATATAAGTTGGAGCCAAACCATTTAGAGCTTTAAAAACAACTACCAGCACTTTAAACTGTATCCTATAGTGAACTGGTAGCTAATGAAGTGAAGCGGGGACTGGTGTTATATGTTCTCTTTTCTTGGTTCTAGTCAGTAATCTGCATGCAGCATTCTGTACTAACTAAGTGCTACAGTAGAGAGTGGATAATCCCAATGTATAGAGCTTTACAGTAGTCTAATCGTGAAGAGATGAATGCATGAATGACTGTTTCAAGGTCGGAAAAACTAACGAAGGGCTTCAGTTTTGCAATGAGGTCCGAGTCAAAAACACCACCAAGACTTCTCACTGAAGACTCAACACATGAAGACAAATGACCAAGGTTATCAGAAACATTGTTAATAAGATGGGGAGTACCAAAGAATCATCTCTGTTTTGCTTTCATTCAAGTGTAAGAAATTAACAGCCATCCACTTCGTGAGATCCTCAAGACAATTCTTGAGAGACCAAGAATCCACTGTCATTGGGTCTGATTGGGAGATACAGCTGTAGGTCATCAGCATAAACATGAAAGTCGACCTTATGCTTCCTAATAATCTGGCCTTAGGGTAGCATCAAACTGGACACTCTGGAGGTTGTGGCAGAAAAGCGGACTCTCAACAAACTCCTTGCAATTATGGACAATGCCTCCCACCCCCTGCACTGTGCAGTGGAGAAACAGAGGAGCACGTTCAGCGGGAGGCTGAGACAGCTGCGCTGTGCTAAAGAGCGCCGAGTGAGATCCTTTCTCCCTACCGCGATAAGACTCTACAACGAGTCTCCCCATAGGAGGAACACCACCGATCTCCTTCTGTCTGAACTGTGTTGAGCTCCATCATATTGGTACACGCCCAGTTTTTAAACTCTACTGCACTGCTCTAATCTGGACTGTTATTTTATCTGACCTGCCAATCATCACTTTATATATAATCCTTACTACCTCACATCTCTAAGTGCAATATTACTTATGCTGCTCCGTTAATGTCTGTACATGCTCTTCTATCTATTATGTTATAGTCAATGTCTTATACATGCACATTTATGTATATAGACAAATCTCCTTAATTCAGCTCTATTTATTTATTCTGATTAATGTATGTACATACTTCATAGAACACTTTTATATGCACATAGACTCTGTTATTTAAATTTATGTCTTTTTGTGATTAATAGCTCTTCTGTAACCTCTGCCCTTTTTATTGTAATAATGTATGTCTGTCTTGTGCAATATGTACAGAACTGTGACACTGCAATTTCCTTCGGGATCAATAAAGTGTTATCTTATAATGAGAAACGAATGGGCCCTAATATGGACACTTGTGGAACACCACACTAGTGATCATGAAGCAAGATAGCAAGTGATGGTGAAGATGAATCCACTTGAAACTAAATCTAAGCTAAATCTTTCTGTCTGGCTCATTTCAATTCAACCCCTAAATCATGGTGGCCGACGGTCATCTAAAAAGGTTCCCCCATAACTGCAGGAGATGGAACCCAAGATCTGGCCTACTGAAAGGACCCAGGCAGGAAAGGGCAAACACCCGGCGAATGAGGATGAGCGGCTGAGTAGCAACAAGACTCCAAAAGATAAGAACCTCCTTAGAACATGAACACGGAGGAACCAAAACGTGAAAAGAGAGCCTTCTTAAGACGGAGCAACTCCGACAGGATATGGAGAAGACCCACGTGATAAGCCAGCAACTGATGTCTGGGGCAGGAGAACTCTAGATGACCATCACTTGTGTTTCACATGGTTCTAGGCGGAGAACAGACGTAGCTTCTAAAAGGACCCTCTGCCCCAACACACAGCTCATGTGGAGCTCTCCTTGACCTCCACACATCCAGCTTCCATTAAAGGGCCCCAGAGTCCTTGTAGGCCCCTCGAATCCCACATCCTCTCTCTGACCCAGACGTTTGACATCCTGGGACAGATGGGTTGGTTCGTGCCCCCTCTCCGCACCTGTGAGACCCTGAAACCGAATCTCTGAGTCCAATCATGTGCCACCCTGCCTCATAATGCAGCCATCCACTTCTGGCTGCACTGTTGCCCCAGAGACCAAATGTTTTGAAGCGGCCCTTTTATTTTCCGACCCCGAGTCTTGGTGGAGCTGCATCAGTGAGAAGCATTCAGATCCATCCGCCATGCTGCACCAGGAGGCCTTGACTAGCCCAATCCCTGCAAGGATTCGGATACAAGCCTCTGGCTTAATGCTTAATGGCTATGTGGGGGGAAAAAAAAACAATATCCCATAATATTCCCAAATGCAGTCCATCAGCTAAGATATGTTTGAAGTTCAAAGGTTCGCTTCTTTGGGTGAGTTTGGCTAATGTGGAAGACATTTGGGGGATTTTTGGGTTCTCGATACACAACCACAGCTGCTCTTAGCGCTGGACGAAGCACACAAACCACGTACTTGGTTAAAGTGGAGATGCCCAAAGTGTAATACTCCTCCAGTGAGAGTAGCAGGTCATCCATTTAGACCTCCACTGGACTAACTGTACTAAGGTATTTACCTACAGAACAGGTTCCATAAGCTAGAACCAAGGTGTGTCCAACCGCGCAAAACTAGCTCCAAACAAAGTGACCACTGTACCCTGATTGGTGGGCTCACTTCCCACTTCATTTGTTTGGAAACTGTTACAGTCCAACACGGGCTGCTCAACAGGCGTCATTGTCCAATCGTCTTCATCATATGCATCATGCGTCTCCAATAGGACAGACCAATCTGGACTGCAGACTGCCAATGAAGCATGCACACTGTTTCTACAAAGCCACACTGTCGAGGACATGCACAATGAGGTCTGGCGTTGCCTCGCTGGCACAACAGTGGACATCGCAGGAAATGGCATCATATGCCACCACCACGTCAATGATACCTTCACACAAAACCAGTTCACACATGCCATGGGCACTGATGACCCCCAAGACCATGACAGACGTTAGTAATGCACCTTTGGTCTCGAAGGGAACATTTCATCCTGACCTTGAAAACCCTCATGTCCATCATTTTCTCAAAAACAAGATGAAACGAAGATTCATCTGACCACAGCGAACAATCAGTTCGGGCCCAGAGAACTCGGCGGTGTTTGAGTTATTTGCTGTACGGCTTTCTCCCTGCATACAAAGTTGGCGGATGCTGAAAGCCCCAACACGTTTGACGATTGTCCTAAATCCAGTCCGAGCCTGGCAGACACACTTGTGTAACCCTTGACCAAACTCTGATGGAGCAATATTGTTTCAGGTCTGATAGACCACCCAAACATATTTTAGGTCTGAAAGACCACCCAAACCAATTGGATTTTGACATGTACTGGACAAGTTTCTGGATGTAGCCACATCACATGTTCAGACACTCTTCCATCAAAGAGTCGTGGAGGTGGTCCAGATTTGGTGGATGCCATCCCGGCACAATTCCCAGGAGAATTCCCTGTAGACTGGGATTTTGCCACTGCTGGTAGACCCGTATGACTGTACCTTGCTTCCATACACCTTCAGTGTTCTGTGAGAACAACTGGACTCTGGTCTAGTCGCTGAACCAGAACCAGAAAGTTGCCTGTTTTGGCAATATGGCACCTTTATTAACGACGCTTATTGTGGAAGTTTTAAAAATGGTGACGTGTCCTCTACATTTTTCAATCCCATTTTGTCCTAATGTTTTTGTTTTTTTTTTGCCAGTGTTGCTGTTACTACACTTATATTCAAAAGAACAGCTGCACCCAGAAGGAGGTGTGGGAGTGCGGTGGTGTTGGGAAGGAAGATAAAGGTGACCAGGATCAATGACTGATGATACATTTAGACTGATCAATATTTATTGAGCTACACATACAGAAGTCTGTCTTCCAGTATGGCGTCGGGCCGCTGGTTGGGCTAACATGCCATACATCTCGGTATGGAGTTCTAAGGATGTAGTCCTATGTGGTACAGCAGTCTGCCATTGGTGCTGGCACTATAACAACTCATGGAGGGCATCACTGCCCGCTCAATGTCCTCAATCGTGTCTCTGTGTTTCTGTGAAGGGTTTGAGCATTGTGGCTTCATACGGCGGCGCCCTGTTCGGCTGGGGCCGCTATGGCTCATGAGTATCGGAGAAGTCGATGATTCGCGGCGTGCAGTTTTCACACAGCGCCAGCGGGTACAGCTATTAGTGGCAGACCTCAGATACCAAACATGATCTGGCTGGTGAACTGCATTCGGGCAAGTGCGGCCGTTTTACCAACCAAACCTTTTACTCTTCTTTCTATTTTTAGCCCACAGTCCAGTCATCAGCTTCAAACCCCCTCTTTTACTCGTTCTGTTTTCAATGCATCCGTTTCCCTCTCTCCATTAGCAAGCTCACTCTCTCGCACATGTTCTCCCTTTCTCCTTCCTTCCTTCCTTTCTTCTGTTTCCCTTTCTCTCCTTCCCTCTCATTACCACATTCTCTTTCTTTCCCCTCATTCGCTCTCACTCCATCACTCCAGCAGGCCCAGGTCCATGCCATACGCATCAATCTTACCCACTGCCCCGGCCGCGAGCGGCAGCCTGGCCTGCGTTCTGTGGCTAACCAGAGAGATGATTGATCTCAGCTGAGGAGCAACTGGCTGTATTAACCGCCGGGATGTGTGATAAAAGGCCGATCCTTCACTGCCCCGGCTCGGCCGGAGGCCCGGAGCTGGGGATGAGCTTATTGAAAGCTTTAGTCGAACCCTGCTGGGCTTAAAAATAGACAAGGCCGATCTCCAGGAGAGCTTCAAAGAACCGGCCGGGCAAATTATGATGACGAATCGCAGGGGGGTTAACCCAAACAGTATCAATCCTATCCATCATGGTGGAAATAACGGAGGCAAGGCCCGCGTGAGGTTTCTGTATGATCTCGCCGGGCCGGCTGAGGCGCAATCCGAGGAAGATGGAAATATGATTCAGGATCTTTCCACGGCACGGTCACCAGCAAACCTCATAACATCCTGTTTACAGTGCAGGAACACAAAACTCCAGACATAAAACGGTCCTAGTCGAGAGATAATGAGCTACAGCTTGCTTTCAAATGCAGACAAAACAGATTAGCTTTACAAAAAACTCACTGGGATTCCTACAAACTCTAGACCCATTACGGAATTACCACAGAACGGGAATCAAACGGGAAATCAAGGTCGGAGCAGGAGATAACACAGACCATGGTCAGCATGCTTCCTTGAATCAGTGGATTAAAACATTGACCTGAGCATTGCTGTCTTTGTTGGCCAGCAATTTGGGAAAGACTGGGAGCGAAGGGGGGAAAAAAAAGAGGGGGATTCCCCCCCACAAAAAAAAAAAACGAGAAAAGAACAAAAGAAGTGTGGTAGGGTAGTCTGCTGAGCAAAGCAGATGAGGTCACAGGGAAATAAATCCCCGCATTAGGAGATGGAAGAGAGAACGCAGCTGTTGCTACAGGCCACAGCAGGTCATGTGGCAGAGCAGGACTGCAGAAGGCCAGAACCAGGGCTAAGGAAAGCAAGGACGAGCCAGAACCGGGGAGAAAAGCCAGGCCTGAACTTCAGCTGCATGTACCAACAACTCCAAGATCAGATCTCGGTCATTCGGAAACGGGACTGGACCGAAGACCATACTAGCCATACCTGTACGCAACCGAGGAGGGAAGGCTAGACCAGGAGATCTAGGACGAAGCTGACTGAGGACTTACAGGCTGAACCAGGACAAAATAAGGACAGTGTAAGCAGGAACCGGTGTGGACCTCTGACTTGGACAGAACCAGGAATCCACTGATCAGAACCAGACCAAAACTAGGGCTAAATACCCCTTATACAGAGATATAGTGATTGGATCTATCCCAACTTTACCAGAACTGTCCTGCAAGTGTCCAGACTACAGCCATCATTCAGACTAGGTGTGGGGGTAGCTCTGCACCGACGTCAAACTGAAGACCAAACCCGTACCAGAACTTCCAGATCCAATTCGAATAGGCCTGAATGGGACTACTACACCTAAATCCAGTCCGAGCCTGGCCCAAACACAGATCCACATTACATCATCATGTGTAGTTTCTATCTACAGACGCATTTGTGTAACCCTCGACCAAGCTCTGATGGAGCAACATCGTTTCCAGCCTGACAGACCACCCATACATACTTCAGGTCTGAAAGACCACCCAAACCAACTAGATTGGACATGTACTGGACAAGTTTCTGGATGTAGCCACATCAATGATCAGACACCCTAGCATCAGAGAGCTGTGCAGGTGGTCCAGATTTGGTGGATGCCTTCCTTCCCCGGCACAATTCCGAGGAGAATTCCCTGTAGACTGGGATTGTGCCACCGCTGGTAGATCCTAAACCAGAACCGGAATGTTGGCCCCAATATTGAACCAAGGTATGGACCAGCCAGAAGCAGAACCGAGCCAGAAAGAGGTGAACCAGGCCAGAACCTTTAGCTTTGACGGTACCGACTTGCTTCTACCCAGTCTTGTGGACACAGCACTTTATTTCACCCCGTGCTCCAGCTCGACTTCCCCTCTGCCAATGCCACAGCACGGACGAATAAAGCGTCTCTATTCCTCCCCTCCGGGGAAGCTGGGAAAAAAAAAATAAAACAATCATAATAGTGACCCAGATGGAGGGAGATGGAAGTTCAGGCTTGTGGTAGAGCAGGGTGGCTTGGCTGACCCTGGAGTGACCTGACGCCAAGTGGCACTAGATGTCAGAGTCGGTGCCAGACTCTCAGTCACTCTTCCACGGAGCTAAAAAAAAAAATCAGATATTCTCATGGGCCATTACAGCGCAGATCTGCTCGCTGTGTGAAACGCCGCAGCACATGCATGTCCGTGTGTGTGAGCAAATCTTGGAAAGCGTGAAACGCCGAGGTGTCAGCTTGCCTCGTGAAAGTTCACCGTGCGTCATGTCGCAAGCCTTCGACAGCAGCGCCGCTCCAAGCAACATTACAGCTCTCTTACAGCTAGCAGGGGGGTCTGCCGTTCGGATCATGTTCCCGCACAAGGCCAGGAGTCAGGAAAGCAGACGGAACCTCAGGCCCTTTTACAGCTTAGTCTAATGCCCGCATGGCACGACGGGCGCTAGTCTGGGAACAGGCGGCTTTTATATCCCGCATTGAGCCCCATTACCACCGGAACCGAAATTTGCACCATGCAGAATGTGTGGGCTGCATAATCGCTTTTCACGATTCAGTGGTGCGAGGCCTTCATCTATCCCATGTGCCAGGCAGAACAATGGCGAGAATTAGATAATTAGCATCATGGGGTTGCGTGGAGGATGGCATGGGATCTATATGAACAGCGTTGTGCCACCGGTCCAAGCTGATTATTCCACAGTGAGCCCCTCCCCCCACGAGATGATTCGGGCTTTGTAGCTTCCTGCAACAGCAGAACAGTAGCTTGGCGGTTCCCAATCCCTGTGAGCTCTTACTCTATCTCAAATGCCCGGCCCACCCTGCAGACGATAGTGATGCGCCGTTTCGGGCGATTGCAAAAACGTGTCCCGATTCAAGGCTGGTCTTAAATGGTGTCCCAATGTTTCAGGCTTGTCTGTTATACTGTGGGGAGTAATGAGGTTCTCTATGAAGGATTATAATCCACTGTAATCTACATATATATAATCCATTATGTAATCTACATAAACCTAATCCTGTTCTCCTATGAATATCACCCCTGCCGCCCAAACCGACCTCGGCCCCAACTGACTTAGACCATCAAATCATCCTAAGTATCCTTTTAACCCATTTTCCAGATAATCCTTAAGAGATCCTTGTTCAGATTTTGCCATTCCACCTTAAATGGTGCAGCATTTACACTGTGAACCTGGCATTCAGATTTTTCCCCAGCTTCTTGCTTGGATCCTACAGTTCCACCTTAAATGGTGCAGCACTTATATTCTGGCACTGAATTTTCAGCTGTTCTTGTTAGAATTTCTTCATTCCACCTTTATAGAACGAGGCTCTGTTGCACTATTTAAGGTGGAAGGGGAAAATATTAAGGAAGCTGGCACGTCAGCAGTTTTCAGGCTTGTAGTTTTGATAAGGATTAGATGTAACAATCCTACCTGGATAATATCCTACCTGGAGTTCTACGGGACAGAGCTACTGATAGGTATGTACTACAGTAGGACCTTTAGACAAGGATTCCAGCCATTGATGATAAATTTAGACTGATATGATCAATATTTACTGAGCTACACATACAGAAGTCTGTCTCTCAGTATGGCGTCGGGCCGCCGTGTTCGCTAATCCCAACATGCCAGACGTCTCGGTATGGAGCTGTAGCGGTTCCTGATGGTGTCCTGTGATAATCCATCCCATGCAGCTTGAACATCCTCAGTTGGGCCAGGTTTGGGCCAGCATGCAGATGTGGGCCACGGTTGGTGCTGGCAATATGCATGCGAGACAAAGTTGGCCCACGTATATAAAATCAGACTTGTTCACCTCTAGAGATGCATCAGAGTTGCCTAAGGCCAAGTACCATCAATCCATGCAACAGTTGGGCCAGATGAAAATGGGGGATTGGGGCCAGGTTTGGGCCAGCATGCAGATGTGGGCCACTGATGGCACTGACAATATGCATCCATTGAACATCCTCACACAGTTCCTGCAGATGGTGCGGTAGGGGTGGAGGGACACCAGGCCTTCTGGACGTGTGACTACAAACCGTTCATCTCGGTGCTGACCACGGTGCCTCCACACACGGATTCGTTGGGCGTCTCCACCAAGACTAAAGCGGGACTCGTCACTGAAGATGACCCGCTGCCATTCTGAGTCACTCCATGACAGTCTGGTACGACACCACTGCAGTGTTTGGTGACGGTGACGTGGTGTTAGGGACAGTCGTGGTAACGGTCTGTGTGCATGTAGTCTTGCGTGGTGCAGCCGTCTGCCGATGGTGCTGCACTAACAGGACGACTCATGGAGGACACCACTGCTTGGTGAATGTCGAATGTTGGGTCAGTCAGGTACTGTGATAAGGCCCGTCCTTGCTTACGTCACATGCGTGGCCGAGCGTGAAACTTGAATCGCTCTGTCTGTCAGATTAGAGGTAGCACACACAGCATGGCACAGTTTGTACAGACGCGAGTTGGTCTCGTACGATCAGTGAACGATCTAGTCTCACTACAGCTGAATTGCCGCGTCAGGGCCCAGAAACCTCAAGCTGATGTTGTTGGGCTCTTGCCGAACCTCTGCGGCCTGTAGCTTTGGCACTGTATCACGTACAGTTGTCAGGTCGTCAGGGCAATTGAGCATGGTACGCTGGAGTCAGGCGAAAGAGATGTCTGACTGCGCTCTTATAAATCAGTGCACAAGGAGAGAAACGGAAGAGAGAAAGGAGAATGCCACCGCAAGAAGGAAGTAGCGTCCCATCAGGCGTATTTACAGTTCCTATTCTGGGCAAACAATACCGGGTGGTCTGGTTTTCTGCTCGGCGATAACCCACACGGACTACCGTTACCTCTCAGAGAGAAGAGTCACGGCTCTTCACACAGGCCCATAACAGAGTACAGAGCAAACGACAGAGGCCACCCCTTTCGCTCGTTCACTTCCGGTCATGAAAGGCCGTTTATGAACGAGTCCATCACTTTTCAGCATCAGAAAACCAAACAGCAGAAGCGGAAAACTACAGAAAAGCCCAAAACACCAAATAAATAAATCAATAAATCTAATCTGTGTGTCTGATTTGTTCACCGTTTACTTGGCAACCACAGCACCACCTTAACCCCACCTTTCTTCCAATCCTGAAATCTACCACTCCGTTTACACCATGGTTAGTTCATGTGGCTGTTAGTGCAGCACCATTGGCAGACGGCTGCACCACGCAGGACTACATGGACACAGACCGTTACCACGACTGTCCTTAACACCACGTCACCCTCACCAAAGACTGCAGTGGTGTCGTACCAGACTGTCATGTCATTTTCAAGTCTGACCAAACCAACGAATCCGTGTGTGGAGGCACCGTGGTCAGCACCAAGATGAACGTCCAGAAGGCCTGTTGCTACTTCACCTCCACCCCTACCGCACCATCTGCAGGAACTGTGTGAGGATGTTCAAGCTGCATGGGATGGATTATCACAGGACACCATTAGGAACCTCTACAGCTCCATACCGAGACATCTGGCGTGTTGGGTTGGCAAACACGGCGACCCGGCTCCATACTGAGAGACAGACTTCTGTATGTGTTGCTCAATAAATATTGATCATATCAGTCTAAACTTATCATCAGTTATTGATCCTGGTCACCTTTATCTTCCTTCCCAACAGCACCGCACTCCCACACCTCCCTCTGGGTGCAGCTGTTGTTTCCATTTAGTGTGTTTGTGGCTCTTTTAGCAGTGCCAGCTTGGCATGTTGGGGCACTATGAGATCAGGAACCCATGCAGTCGAGTTGGGAAAGACTGGCGAGTCATCGTGCGACAGATATAAGATTAATTTACTGGCTCTAATTTTAGCTATATGGGATTTAACTACATAATCAGTGCATCAAATAAGACAACCTCAATCTGCTAATAGCCCGCTGCTCAGCTAATGAAGTGCTGGAGCCGTGAGAACCAAGGTACCCTGCCAACTCCACCAGGAAGACAAAGCTAGCGTCAGAGCAGAGGCAGCGGCGGTGGTGGTGAGTCGGGAGTCTTGTTTGGTTCGTGGTTCAGCATGTCAGATCCAGGCTTGCATGCCTTTATGCGAACTGACAGCTTTCTCCTCCTTCCCCGTATCCAACATGACCGAGCTGGCATGGAGTCAGCAAGCCGAGCTGATTTCTGAGGATTTGTCAGAGTCTCACTCTCACAAGCATGACAAACTGCCAATAACCATTTCATGGTCCCTCCTTCCGAAAATAAAAAGATGCTGCAGCTTCGGATCCTAATCCCCCCGCCCCCCCCCCGACTGGCAGGGACACTGTACAGACGCACAGGCTGAATGATATTCTGCCGGAATCCCGCATATGACTTCATATCCTGTCCTTCATCGGAACGCCAACACCACGCAACGGCAAGACACTTTAATTGCTTCCGTCGTTGCAGAAATAAGGGCATAATTAAGCCTAATGCATGTCCCGCGTCTTAACGAGCGTGCGCTCCACCGCCAGGTGATGACACCACACCGGCAGACATGTGCGAGCGGACCGGAGGTGTTGATGTACGGGAGCGCTTGGCGGTATTCCCGACTCGACAAACACGGGCTACGGTGTAGGGCTGGGTCTAGTGTTGTTACAAGCCCTGGAACTGCACTTAGACAATGACTCCCAGCTTAGTCATTCAAGCCACTGGCTTTACAGAGCATGCTCTTCATCTCGACACTGTCATTAAACAACTTCTCGGGAATCAGGAGGAGTATTCATTACCATTCTCACATAACAGCTTTCAGCCAAGGAACTTCTGGAGGCGTTAAACTCTCCAGACGTCTGGTTACCATCACCTCAGCTGTGAACGATGAGGCATAAGCTCTCAGGCTTCGGGCCGCTATATATTTTTATGCAATAACTTTGTGAGGGAGTGTGTAGAGGAGGCCTTCTGGTTCCATTCACCACCACTGAGTACCATCTCTAGAATGAAGCGTTTCACACCAGAACCTCTCTGAACTACTCGGTTTACATCTTAGCCTTATAACCCAGGTAGACAAACTTCTCTGGCCCAAACCTCCCATTTTCATCTGGCCCAACTGTTGCATGGATTGATGGTACGTGGCATTAGACAACTGCGATGCATCTCAGCCAGAGATGGACCAGTCTAGTTTTATATATGTGGGCCAACTTTGGCTCACATGCATATTGCCAGTGCCAACAGTGGCCCACATCTGCATGCTGGCCCAAACCTGGCCCAAATCCCCCATTTTCATCTGGCTCAACTGTTGCATGGATTGATAGTACTTGACATTAGGTGACTCCGATGCATCTCAACCAGAGGTGGACAAGTCTAATTTTATACATGTGGGCCAACTTTGGCTCACATGCATATTGCCAGTGCCTACAGTGGCCCACATCTGCATGCTGGCCCAAACGCCCCATTTTCATCTGGCCCAGCTGTTGCATGGATTGATGGTACTTGGCCTTAGGCAACTCTGATGCATCTCTAGAGGTGGACAAGTCTGGTTTTATATACGTGGGCCAACTTTGGCTCACATGCATATTGCCAGTGCCAACAGTGGCCCACATCTGCATGCTGGCCCAAACCTGGCCCAAACCTGGCCCCAATCCCCCATTTTCATCTGGCCCAACCGTTGCATGGATTGATGGTACTTGCCATTAGACAACTCCGATGCATCTCAGCCAGAGGTGGACCAGTCTAGTTTTATATATGTGGGCCGACTTTGGCTCACATGCATATTGTCAGTGCCATCAGTGGCCCGCATCTGCATGCTGGCCCAAACCTGGCCCCAATCCCCCATTTTCATCTGGCCCAACTGTTGCATGGATTGATAGTACATGGCCTTAGGCAGCTCCTATGCATCATAGCCACAGGTGGACCTGTCTGGTTTTACATACGTGGGCCAACTTTGGCTCACATGCATATTGCCAGTGCCAACAATGGCCCACATCTGCATGCTGGCCCAAATGCCCCATTTTCATCTGGCCCGACTGTTGCATGGATTGATGGTACTTGGCCTTAGGCAACTCTGATGCATCTCTAGAGGTGGACCAGTCTAGTTTTATATACGTGGGCCAACTTTGGCCAACATGCATATTGCCATTGCCAACAGTGGCCCACATCTGCATGCTACGCATGTAATTATTTATCACAGTGATCTGCTACTGACTGGCGCCAGCCTCTGGAAGCTACGGACGCATGGCCATAGCTAAGGCCACTCCAGGAGGCTCAGGGGAGGCGCATGGATTCCGGAAGAGGAAAAAAACAAATACGAAGTAGCTTTGGTTAACTTGCTGCGACTTGGGGAAGTTGGCCCAACAAGACTAGCCAGCAGAGCTGGCACTGGAAGGCTCAGAGACAGGGCCAGAGATGGCATGGGAGATACAGAAGATGCAAGTCAAAATGGACCTTCTGAAGGCTTCGGAGAGGAGGCTCCACAGTGAGCCATGGATGGCACATGGTACCAGATGGTACGGTCAACCTGAGCGGGTGGGGAAGCAGGAGGTACAATGGCTGGGCTTACTGATATCACTACAGCAACCAAGTGTGCCCGCACATCCCGAGAAAGGTTAACCACCACCCAGCTCCGATAAAATCAACAGGGCCCCCGCTGGCATTCATGCCAGCATCGAGGGTGTGGTAGAGAACGCAGATGACAGCCAGGAGGAGCACGGCTGCCAGTGCCCCCAGCTGTGCAGGACATGGTGCTGCCGCGTGCCAATGGCGAGGCACAATGACTTGTCTTGAACTGGTAGGTCAACAGGGACAGTTGATCTTCAGAGAGAAGGGCACTCCATGGCAGCTCGCTACTCTGCAGTGCTGGCCTCCAGAAGCTCATGAGACAGGGACCTTGACATGTCCATGCTAGGACGCTCTTTGGAGCATGTGTCCGCTTGATGCCATGTATTGTAGCAGCCAGGAGGTTCTGTTAGGGGTGGTCCATGTTTGAAACCAGTGATTGGTAGTGACACCCCCACCCCCACGCGCCTCCCTACCTGCCGATCACACTGGCGGGCCAGTATTTCTAAGAACAGGTTATTGTTTGCGTACTGTGACCTACAGAAGCTGTGAGTGCGGTAGAGGTCGTGGCATTTCGAGCCGGTGAGGCTTTTGAGAAATAGTGAGACCGGTCTGATATGACAGAGGTATTACCGCATGCCCACACAAACGCGCACTGTTTGCATTTCTGTCCTCTAACCCGCTGTGTGATGGATTGACATCCCGCTCTTCCTTCTCCGATTTGGACCTCTCAAGTGTCTTTCCCCCTCACCCCCTCAAAGTGCACAGTGGTAACTCAAGCCAGCCTCCCTCTCTCTCACTCCCAGCAGGAATTTTCACTTCTCCTCTCTAATCCCTTTCTTCTGTGTGCCGCACTCTCTGTACTTGTGGTGTATGACAGGGACCTGACAGCTTTAAGCCCTGTCAAAACACCATCCAACCTCAGCCCCACACGCGGGCCAGGCCAGGCTCCCCGCCAGCAGACACCCAGCCGGGCGATGACGGGACATGCTGTTTTATGAGTGTTCAATAGAGTGACTGATGGGGCTTACTGAATCAGTGCACAGAGAGAGAGAGAGAGAGAGAGAGAGAGAGAGAGAGAGAGAAGAAAATACTGACAGAAAGAAGAGAGGCGATACAGCACAAGAAAGACAGAGAGAAAAAGAAGTGAAAGAGAAACTGACGGAAAGAAAGAAGGAAAAAAAAAGAACAAAATAAAACAGAAAAACGCTGACAAAGAAAGAGAAAAGACTGACATGGAAAGAGAGAAAGAAAAAGAATATGCTAAAGAGCAAGAAAGAGAAATAAAGAAAAGACAGGAATACAAGAAGAAAGAGGGATGGGGATAGAATGAGAGAGACAGGAAGAAAGAGAGAAGCACAGGAGAAACTGACAGGAGAGAGAAAGAGGAAGAAGAAAGAGGGATGGGTATGGGAATAGAATGTGCAAAAGAGAGAAAGAAAGAGAAAAAGGAAAAAAATAATCTGAAAAAGAAAGAAAAACTGACATGGAAGAAACAAAAAAAGAAAAAGAATGCCAGAGAGAGAGAGCGCGCAAGAGAGACAGAGAAATTAATAGATGGAGAGATAGAGACAGAGAGAGAGAGGAACAGATATTTTTGAGACTGTATAGAGCCTCTCTGGTTCCTTACAGTGTCACACAGTTCTGAACGTTGGTGTTAAACTTTCTACTGTGTGTCTATAAACCTCATAACCCAAAACCATTTCTTAAATAACCTTTCTTAAATAACCAAGACATCTTTCCTTTCATGTAGTGTGTACTGTAGTGTATAAGTGTCATGTATAGTGTATTAGTATATAAGTAAATTGTATAGTGTTGTATATAGTGTAGTGTATCTGTAGCGTGTAAGTGTATAGTGTAGTGTGTAAGTGTATAGTGTAAGGTATAGTGTAGTGTATAAGAGTATAGTGTAGTTTAATAGTGTATAGTGTGGTGTTTAATGTAGTGTATAAGTTTAGTGTGTAAGTGTATGGTGTAAAGTGTAGTGTATAAGTGTATAGTGCAGTGTATAATTGAATAAGTGTAGTGTATAGTGTAGTATATAGTGTAGTGCATAAGTAATAGTGTATAGTGTAGTGTGTAAGGGTATAGTGTAGTGTGTAAGGGTATAGTGTAGTGTATAGAGTAGTATATAGTGTAGTGCATAAGTGTAATAGTGTATAGTGTAGTGTGTAAGGGTATAGTGTAGTGTATAAGTGTAATAGTGTATAGTGCAGTGTTTAATGTAGTGTATAAGTGTATCAGTGGAGTGTATAAGTATCAGTGTAGTGTGTAAGGGCACAGTGTAGTGTATAGTCTAGTGTAATAGTGTATAGTGTAGTGTATAAGTATAGTATACAGTCTAGTGTAGTGTAATAGTGTAGTGTTTAATGTAGTGTATAGTGTAGTGTATAGTCTAGTGTAGTGTAATAGTATAGTGTAGTGTTTAATGTAGTGTATAGTGTAGTGTGTAAGTGTATAGTGTAGTGTGTAAGTGTATAGTGTAGCATATAAGTGTAGTTTATAGTGTAGTGTGTAAGGGTATAGTGTAGTGTATAAGTGTAGTGCATACTGTAGTGTATAGAGTAGTGTATAGTCTAGTGTAGTGTAATAATATAGTGTAGTGTGTAAGTGTATAGTGTAGTGTGTAAGTGTATAGTGTAGTGTATCAGTGTATAGTGTAGCATATAAGTATAGTTTATAGTGTAGTGTGTAAGGGTATAGTGTAGTGTATAAGTGTAGTGTATACTGTAGTGTATAGAGTAGTGTATAGTCTAGTGTAGTGTATAGTGTAGTGTGTAAGTGTATAGCGTAGTGTATAAGTGTAAGAATGTGTGTAGAAGTTAAACTTCATGATCATAGCAGAGCCATTAAAAAATTGTAAGCATGGTTCTAGATATTACCATTCCTTTTTTTTTTATTAAAGAACGCCTGAAGAGCCCATGCGAGTCTATACAGAACCTCTTAAATGGTCCTAGGTAGCACCAACTCATGGTTCTGAACATCCCCTTGGTTAAAGTACTAAGCCACAGTACGCTTCATGCCAGGCCGTATGGGATGAAGCCAGTGTTGGTAGACAGCTACTGAAGCTCCTCAGGCAGAGACCCATCCGGATTGGGTTCCAGGTCTCCAGACCTTTAATGGGCGGAGTAAGAGTACATGTGAAGAGCTGGAGTGGCCCTTCATCTGCTTCCAATGTGAAACCCACCCCCGGCAGACCGCCGCAGACCGCCTGGTTTACTCGTTCTGAAAGAAGCCTCAGATATGAGAGGAGCAGAGCCGCGCTCCTTCCCGAACCCAGCAGACCCGGCATTATTCATGTGGAGCAGCTACCGGCGGCTTTGCGGCTTAGCTGGCAAACGTGTTAACAGGGGCTAGATTTAGTGAGCAGGGCCCACCTCCGTTTATTTATGGAGAGAGAGAGAGAGAGACTGCCTGGGATTCATCAGTCCTACAGGGATACTTTTAAGGAGCCATCGATCTCAGGTGCGCTGACCTTTCAGTGGCACCTTTGATTTGGCACCAACACAGGCTAATCCTTCACACACACACGCAAACTGGTTTTTATACAGTGTCAGGACACTGGGTCACAGGTCTATTCCATACGCATCATATACATCCATTAACGTCATATGTATTATACATGTGAGCACCTACATGTAGTAATAATGATAGCAGCAGCAGCAGCAGCAGCAGCAGCAGCAACAACAACAACAACAACAACACTACAAATACAAATTAAATAATAATCATCATCATCATAATAATAATCATAACAACAACAACAACAACAACAACAACAACAACAACAACAACGCTACTAATACCAATTTAATAATAATACAAATTAAATAATCATCAAAATAATAATAATAATAATAATAATGATAATAATAATAACAATAATAATGATAATAATCATAACAACAACGACAACAATGAGCTACTAATACCAATTTAACAACAACAACAACAACAACAACAACAACGCTACTAATACCAATTTAATAATAATACAAATTAAATAATAATCATCAAAATAATAATAATAATAATAATAATAATAATAATAATAATAATAATAATAATAATAATAATAATAATAACAACAACAACAACAACAACAACAACAACAACAACAATGAACTACTAATACCAATTTAATAATAATACTCATCATTGTCATAATTATAATAATGACAACAACAATGACGACAACGAGCTACTAATACCAATTAAATTACTATTATTATTATTATTGTTATTATTATTAATAATATTATAAATAATATTAATGATTAACTGGTGTAGCACTGGAGGTTCATATCCTTTGGCTACCACATTTTTAGTTTAATAAATGGATATAAATCTGTAATTGTTTCCAGCAGCTGATTTATTAGTTAAGTAATCTGTTATACGTTAATAGAAGATTTGATCACATTAAGTCACATGTCAAAACTCAAAAAATTCAAGCAGCATTATTAGTGAAATGAATTACATCTATGCAGATTAATATGCAACATGAAGGTTACTAAACCCTGAACAGTAGATCTCATTAAAGTCTTCCCCCATAAGATTCCAGCCTTGCAACAAAGCACAAACACAATGACTGTTATTTATGACTCTCTATATACACACCTTCTATATAGTTCTGCATTTTTGTTTATAGTATGTGTGTTAGATTGTGGCTCACCAAACAAAAAGGTGGTACCTTTAGGTTCCTGCAGATGGCACTGCATGAGGATGTTGGGGCTATGAATCCCTGCGGGGTGTGAGTGACGGGATCTATAGGTTGGGAAGAGGTGCTACAGTGCAGGGAATGTCTCGTTCCATGTCTGGAAAACGCTCCAGAGCAGATGTTAATGATTGGCTAAAAGGAGGGACTGAGCATGTGGGTGTGGCAAAAGACCATAGTGTGAAGGAAGTAGCTGAATCTGCAGGTGTGTGGAAGCATAGGGTCGTATGGGTCTACCAGCAGTGGATAAAATCCCAGTCTACAGGGAATTCTCTTAGGAATCGTGCCAGGGAAGGCATCCACCAAATCTGCACAGTTCCTGAAACAGATGTCTGAACATTGCTGTGGCCAGAAACTTGTCCAGTCCATGCCACAACCAATCACAGCTGTTGCTGGACTGTTGCTCACAATGCAGTGGATACAACTGGCGTCGACCTGCCATGTGGCTGTAAAAGAATCAATCACTCTGTCAATCAGTATCATATACGTGGGCATCTATATGGGCACACATGTGGGCACCTGTGTGTTTTATTTACATGGATAGCAGCTTTGCTTTCTCAGTTTTCAGACATACACCATGGAGCTTTAGTAAAATGCCTTTTCCAGTCAGGGGCCTTTCCCTGGTCCTGTAGGCCCCTGTGCTGGTGCCCTTTGATTTTCCTGCAATCTCAGGACATTTCTGTGCTGAAAAGCAAACACAGACACACATGCATACCCAGAGGCTTCAAATAAGACCACTTCTGAGAGAACTGGAGAGGAAAAATAACTGAACCGGGTCCGATAGTTACTCAGTTTTTCCCCCCTCCATCACCTCTCCAGGCCTCAGCTCCAGGCCACACTACAGCGGGACCCAGCAGCGCTGCCTCCCGCGCCCGAGACGAGGCCCGGTGCTGTTTTTACTCTGCTCCTATGTAAGTCTGTGAAAGGTAAAAGGAGCGCTGTGGTGAGAGACTACAGGCAGAGCTGGATGATGAATGGAAGAGTGGAAATGGACTGGAAAACAGGACTGCGTGTCAGCAGTGCAGGTAAGGCCCGTTTAACCACCTGACCGTACATGGACCTCAGAGTTCTCAAGGCCCATCCATCATAAGCAGTACATACTCATTTATACCAATAACACAGCAGACCTCCCTCATAATGAGAGAGAGAGAGAGAGAGAGAGAGAGAGAGAGAGAGAGAGAGAGAGAGAGAGAGAGAGAGAGAGAGAGAGAGAGAGAGAGAGAGAGAGAGAGAGAGAGAGAGAGAGAGAGCGAGCGAGCGCAAGAGAAAGAGAAAGCGCAAAAACTACAGCTGACAGACCATCAGGCAGATAGACAGACAGACAGCCTGGTAAATGGACAGACAGAGAGATTGATCGATCAATAGTGATCTAGACCGGTTGATAAAGAGAAAGACAGACAGACTGATAGGCCAGTAGACAGACTGGATAGACGGATGGATGCAGGCATGCACTGATTGATCAATAGGGATCTAGACCGGTCGATAGAGAGACAGACCGGCAGACCAGTAGCCAGACAGACAGACCGGCAGACCAGTAGCCAGACAGACAGACCGGCAGACCAGTAGCCAGCCAGACAGACCGGCAGACCAGTAGCCAGACAGACAGGCAGACCAGTAGCCAGACAGACAGGCAGACCAGTAGCCAGACAGACAGGCAGACCAGTAGCCAGACAGACAGGCAGACCAGTAGCCAGACAGACAGGCAGACCAGTAGCCAGACAGACAGGCAGACCAGTAGCCAGACAGACAGGCAGACCAGTAGCCAGACAGACAGGCAGACCAGTAGCCAGACAGACAGGCAGACCAGTAGACAGACAGACAGGCAGACCAGTAGGCAGACAGACCAGTAGGCAGACCGATCAATAGTGGTCTAGGCCAGTAGACAGACAGGCCGACAGACAGACAGAGACTGGACTACAGTCTTGACCTGTAACCTACAGAGTGTCCTATACAGTCAGTGGAGCAGATACAGTGAACCATTAGTGTAGATACACGGAGGTGTACTAATGAAGTGCTCAGTGATGAGTTTTCCTCATGTCGCCTTCTTTCCTTCGCAATCCATCCATCATAGTAACAACCCATTTCCCTCCTTCTCTCTTTCTGGATGCTGATCACAGAGGACGAGAGCGATTATAACAACGTCCGCTTTCTGCCGCTATGCACCTCTTAAAGCACAATCACTGCTGTTAGCGCTTGAAAGCACGTAGCTGGCGTCCTTCCACCTGGTTCAGCTGCGGAAGATTACAGTGTGAGGGAATGGGAAAGCAGCTACTCAGTACAGGAGGGAGCCGTACAGGTGTGGGGGAGGGGCATATCTGTATGCGGTCAGCAGTTACAAGACGAGACATGAGCAGAAGACGGACAGAGAGTTTGATCCGCACTACGGCACCCACTTCAGCCAAAACACAATTGGGAAGCTTGAAAGAACAAATAAGCATGATGGTCAGCCCCTCCCCCAGCATGCTCATTCATCCCTTTGGAAAACCGAAATTCCGTGCCGCTCTGAACTACAAGAGATTAGCTGTAATCTCTAATTACTTAAGGAAGGGCGGAGAGGCTTCCATGCTAGGTGTCTTAAAAAATCAAATTCCTCTGTCAAACCGGCTTAAAGTGCAGTTTGCTCACGGATTCCCGTCCCAAGGCCGACATGCCTGCGTCCGCTCCGGGGACAACTGTAAAAGCTTTCACGCAGGCGCAAGAAAAGATCTTACTGTCAACAACGCCATGCAACACACACAACGCAGAGGCACCTCACAAAGAGGGGGCGGGGGAAAAGACGGCCATATTGTCCTGCAAGCCCAAACTGAGTGAGCGCTGAATGGAGATTAGCTTGTATAGACAGACAGCATGTATCTATATAACGTTGGGAATACGTGTGGGTTTAATGGGAAAGCCTTCGGATACAAAACCGGACACCGTCAGGGGACAAGCTTCTCGGAGACTTCTGAGCCGTGTGATCATCTCGGTCCAAACCCGACATGTCCAGGTCCTTATCCTGCTCGGACGAAGCCGACTCGACTCGAGTCTTAGGAAACACTCCAGATAATCCCTCTAATTAGTCAATTCAGCTTCCGTAAGAGCATCCACTCCTGACTCAGGTGTTCAAATTGCTTGTGCACAGCTTGTATAATCTCCATATAATGGAACTGACTAACAGACGTGATGGAGAGACCCAGGTTCGCCAGTTCCAGAGGCTTTGGTACGTTCCCAGCCTCAGGTCCTTGAAAGTCATTCAAGTGTACATAGTAATAATAAATAAAGGGTTACACTTCTATAGCACCTTTCACATCCCCAAGGACGCTTTACAATCTCAAAAAAACCAAAAACAAACAAAAAATAATCATGAAGAATGAAAAAGTTCAGAGTTTTGAAGACGGAAAGAGAGGGAGAAGTGCGAATAGATGATGGTAGGGAGTTCCAGAGTGTGGTGGAGGGGGCAGCAACAGAGGAAAGCCTGGACCTAGGAACAGCTAGGAGACCAGAGTCAGAGGACCTTAGCTTACAAGATGGAGCATAAGGATGTAGGAGGGCTGACAGAGAGGTGGGTGCTAGTCCGTGCAGGGCTTTAAAGGTGAGAAGGATCTTATAGCGGATACGCTCTGTAACTGGTAGCAGGTGTAGCTGAAGAAGGATGGAGGTGATGTGCGCGGACTAAGACTCTGGCTGCGAAATTTTGATTGTACTGCCGAGGACGAAGCGTTTTGGGTCAAACAGGACACCAAGGTTTCGCACAGAAGGGGACATAGCATGGGCAAATGGGGGTGAGGAACCTTCAGGGGCTTGTAGACCTTCAGAGATGGTCTAGAATTGAAGGTTAGACTTGGCTGACATACTTGCACTCTTCAGGTACTGTAACAGTCTTGTACCTCTGTTAGGCTGTGGTTGGAAACGAAAGCGAGCACTCCTATAGGCCAAGGCGTTCAGGATGTTTTGAACTGGCAGGCACACTGCTGGGGTTGGAGCTGGGATGCCCCAAGGAGGACACGGCCCACAGTCTTTCTACTGAGGCCAAAGAGCACAAGCCCCATGGCATGGGTTATTAAATCACTGAACTCATGCAGTGCCCCAAGGACTCTGCTCAGACTTTATGTATCACCTCACCAGGACAGATGACCTGGTCTGGGCAGCATCACACTACTAGCTTGTTCAACCAACGACACACAGGAGCCATGGCCATGCAGAGAGTGGAGATTCTAGAGTCTGCTGGCAAAAGACTCACACACACACACACACACACACACACACACACCCCCCCCTCTGGAAATAAATCAGAGCCCACTCCAGTTTCTTCCTAAATCAGCATCTCCACATGTACAGCAGGTTCTTGGTGAGGAACCGAAGGTTGGGTTCTAGCTTTACTGGCAGATACAGTGAGCGTCTGGTTCATAAGAACAAGGTCCAGCAGCAAACACACAGGACACCACAGCTACAGACTGGCAGAGGGCCAAACCCACTCTCTACTGACCGTGATGAGCGCCACCTCATTCCAATGTCCCTTACCCACCGTAAGATGACCTCAGGTGACCTACAGAGAGACTGGCGAGCGGTGGCTGGGGTGAAACGCACAGCGAGCATGGTTCTAAAAACAGGCTTCTGGAGGTCATTAGTGGTTTTCTAAATACACAGATATAATACAATATCTGATCTGGAGTTTGGGAGACATGGTTCCAGTAGTGTAGAGAATCAAACAGAACCAACACAAACCCAGAACCTGTACACCTAGATACACTGATCAGGTACAGGTGGGCTCTTAGATTTTTCCAGAGCTGTATATATATTGTTCTATACTCTTAAATGAGTTTATGTAATGCAACACAACAAAGCAAAGATAGCTCTCTATATAAATATACATCTTCTACATCTACAGTTCTTGCCGGTTCTATATATGGTTCTATATGAAACCATCAACAGACTATTTCCATTTACATGCTAAAGTGTTCTTTGCACAGTAAACGGTATTTCAGACTGATTGGGAATAAACTAACTGTGTGGTTCTCTACAGAACCTTTTTAAAAGGGTTCAACATAGTGTTTTAAAGTGTATAGCCAAGCCCTTGAAAATAGAGAGGGACCCTTACACTGAACTATATAGAACCACACATGAAACAGTTCGATATAGAACTCGTAGCTCCAGAGTCACTGCCTTACTCAAGAACTCCTAAAGAACCATCTTTAGCTAGATTGATACATGTACGCTGTTTCGCATGTTGCATTCCTTAATATTTACATTTTCCAAAGGAAGGTTCTTCCAGGGTTCTTTGGTTTGACATGGAACCATGAACACTCATTTGCATGCTTCAGTTCTTTGGATTGAAAATGGGTCTTCAGATTCACTGATGTGTATAGTCCTACATGGAACCTTTTTTAAAAAATGGTTTTACATAGCACACCATTGTAACAACGTCAAGCTTAAAGACCCATTCCCCATCCCAAGAACCATATAAGCATGAATCCAGATAGAACCCGTGCTTCTAAACAGAATCGTTGCCTTGAAGAGCTCTTGAAGAACCATGTAACCATGGATCTAGATAGAACTCGTAGCTCCAAAGTCACTGCCTTACTCAAGAACTCCTAAAGAACCATCTTTAGCTAGATTGATACATGTACACTGTTTCACATGTTGTATTACTTAATATTTACATTCTCAAAAGGAAGGTTCTTCAAGGGTTCTTTAGTCAAGACAATGGTTTGGCATGGAACCATGAACACTCAAACCATTTGTATCCTTCAGTTCTTTGGATTGAAAATGGTTCTTCAGATTCACTGATATGTATGGTCCTACATGGAACCTTTTTTAAAAATGGTTCTACATAGCACACCATTGTAACAACGTTAAACTTGAAGAACCATTTTGCCATCCCAAGAACCATGTAACAATAGATCTAGATAGAACTTGTGTTTCTAAACAAAATTATTGCCTTGAAGAACCATGTAACCATGGATCTAGATAGAACTCATGCTTCTAAACAAAATGATTGCCTTGAAGAACCATTTCCCCATCCCAAGAACCATGTAAACACGGATCTAGATAGAACTTGTGCTTTTAAACCGAATCATTGCCTTGAAAAGCTCTTGGAGAACCATTTCCCATCCGAAGAACCATGTAACCATGGATCTAGGTAGAACTCCTGGTTCTAAGCCGAATCATTGCCTTGATGAGCTCTTGAAGAAGCATCGTTATGTATGTGTAAGATGAGTGCAGATGTCGTATTGCCCAATATCTATAGGACCTGTACCCCCTCTTGCTGTGGTTCCTGTTCTGCGAGAGCCTGCACCACCTTCCGTTCTTCTTTACATGTGTTCCGTTATGAATTATTCGTCATACGTGCCTAAAAAAATCAATTCAGCCAGAAAAGAGACCTTAAAGCTCCGTCTTCATCCGGCGTGCCTTTATGAGGGATTTCAGCCCCTCACCTGCCCTCACCAGGCTGTCCTGGAGACAGAGTGCAGAGCACACTGATAGCGGTGACGCATCAGACCTTTAAAAGGAGGAGCCGATACCCCGAGAGCTCTCGGCAAAATCAAAGCTTCATTAATAACCAGCGATAAAGTCGAGCTGAGGCTCAGCAGACATTCTGGACCTGACTCTGGCAGCTCACAAAGCCACATTTCAGACTCAATTAATGGCATTTAGAGGTGATTCTAAGGTCAAGACTCTCCGTAATGACTTCTGGTTGATTCAGGACTCAACAATGACCTGACAAGATAAAAAAAAAAAGAAAAGAAAAAAGAAGAAAGTGCCTTTGGAGACCTGACCGTGCGTCCAAAGACAATAAATATGAATTCTTTGGCGAAGCACTCGCCCATTTGACTCGAAGAACGGAACTCGTATATTGATAAAAGAAAATCTGAAGCTACAGCGTAAATTATTTTTATTCTATTCTGGTTTGACCTTTGAAATCATCACACAACTCAAGTGTGGAGCCCTAGTTCTGTACAGAGTGAATAAATGAGGCACTATCTATCTGATCTACTAAGATCTATCTATCTGATTGGCTAAAAGGAGGGACTGCATGTGGGCGTGGCCAAAGACCATAGTGTGAAGGAAGTAGCTGAATCTGCATGTGTATGGAAGCGTACGGTCATACGGGTCTACCAGCAGTGGATAAAATCCCAGTCTACTGGGGATTCTTCTTGGAATCATGCCAGGAAAGGCATCCACCAAATCTGGACCAGCTGTGGAAGTTGATGCAAGAGTGGCTGAACACTGATGTGGCTACAGCCAGAAACTTGTCCAGTCCAAGCCCATTTCAATCACTGGTGTTTGATTTGTGTTGGTGGAGGTATCACACAGTGTTGGGTACATTTCAGTCACAGGTGACGTCATTTGGTCCAGTGAGCTTAGCTGCCAATGCCGCCACTGATACCTTTTTGTTGGTTGGCTTGTTTGGTCTACCCTTCAATCTGGGCAAGACTGATTGGCAGAGACGATCACATTCAGCTCCTACATTTGAAGAGGCACTGGGGATGATGCTGTACGTACTGGGGTTTTGTCAGTCTGTCTTGTGCAAATCATTTAAGCTTCATATTTACGGACAGGTTTCTGGATGTAGGCCACATCAAATTCCACTCTTGCATCAAAGAGTTCCACAGTTGGGCCAAATTGGTGGATGCCTTTCCTGGCACAATTCCGAGGAGAATTCCCTGTAGACTGGGATTTTCCCACTGCTGGTAGACCCGTATGACCGTACGCTTCCATACACCTGCAGATTCAGCTACTTCCTTCACACTATGGTCTTTGGCCACACCCACATGCTCAGTCCCTCCTTTTAGCCAATCATTGACATCTGCTCTGGAGCCATTTTCCACACATGGGACAAGACATTCTGTGGACTGTAGCACCTCTTCCCAATCTATGGATCCCATCACTCACACCCCACAGGGGTTTATAGCCCCATCATCCTCAAATGACATGGCACAATTACGTTCTCTAACTAAAGGTTCCTGAGATGTGCCCTAGAAGCTTCCACCCCAGTGAGTACAGCAAGATAACTGAAGACCACCATTAAGCAATACAGTCTCCAGGAAGGTCAATAGATCCAGAGGTCTCAAAGTTCAAGCTGAGCTTGACAAAGCTTCTAGCCTGCACTGTTTGCTAAACGAACCGCCTGCTGTGCACAGTAAATCAGGAGACGAACCAATACGTCCGTCCTTCTGGATCTTCCACGAATAGCGGTTGAAGGTTCGGCTCAGACAAGCAACTGTGTCAATATTAGTGTGAACCGGTGAACTTCAATAACTCCCTTCCTTTATGAACAATAACCGCACTTTTACGTTCCCAGCAACCCAACAAAAGCCCCTCATAGGCACACGGAGGTTGGTCATCGTCCTCGTTCCAGCTTCTACAGAGCGTGACAAAAACACAAGGTCTGGCTTTACTGGGGAGAAATGGAGAGCATTCTCTAAAAATAACTCCTCACCAACAATAACATCTTCACTGTAACCGGTCTTGGCATCGCACGCCGCGCCGTGACTGTACTGACTTGGCGTCCTCACAGGACCTCTCCTCTCTCCAGACGTTTCTCAGGGCCTTTTTTTCATCTAAAGCTTTACTGCATTTGTAAATATTTCAGTAGGGCACAGAGGAGCGGACTCCTCGGCTGCTCTGGTATTTTCAATGCAAACACCGAACGTGGAGGTTGCGAGAGAGTGGTGCCTGCACCTCATTAACCCTGGATGTGTGGGGCTGCCGTCAGTGTCCTTTCGTTTGCTATGCATTCAATGTACACTGTGCAAATATCCTGTTACTAAAGATGAATAGATAGACAGATAAGTATACGATCATCAAAAGAACAGCTGCACACAGAAGGAGGTGTGGGAGTGCGGTGCTGTTGGGAAGGGAGATAAAGGTGACCAGGATCAATAACTGATGATAAGTTTAGACTGATATCAATATTTATTGAGCTACACATACAGAAGTCTGTCTCTCAGTATGGCGTCGGGCCGCCGTGTTTGCTAACCCAACACGCCAGACGTCTCGGTATGGAGCTGTAGAGGTTCCTGATGGAGTCCTGTGATAATCCATCCCATGCAGCTTGAACATCCTCACACAGTTCCTGCAGATGGTGCGGTAGGGGTGGAGGTGGAGGGACACCAGGCCTTCTGGACATGTGCCAACAAACCGTTCATCTTGGTGCTGACCACGGTGCCTCCACACACGGATTCGTTGGGCGTCTCCACCAAGACTAAAGCGGGACTCGTCACTGAAGATGACCCGCTGCCATTCTGAGTCACTCCATGACAGTGTGGTACGACACCACTGCAGTCTTTGGTGACTGTGACGGTGACGTGGTGTTAAGGACAGTCGTGGTAGCGGTCTGTGTGCATGTAGTCCTGCGTGGTGCAGCCGTCTGCCAGTGGTGCTAACTTATGAAGGACACCACTGCTCGCTGAATAACCGCAATCAGGCTGTTGGGTCAATTAGTCGGTACTGCCTCATTTGTGTAGGTCATACCGATCAGTGCTTTCTTGTATTCACTGCTACCACCTGCCAACAATCGTACCATCTGCATGGCTGGTATGGGGCATGATACGTTGCCAAGATCACCTGCTTCCTCGAGCCCAACGTCGCAGTCCCTCTCAAACGCTAGCATCTATTCAAACTGCTTTCGAAGTCTTCTCTGAGGAACACTTCCATAGTACGCCACCAACACCACAACTTGAGTCAGAACGGAAAGCACCCACAACAGAACAACCTCCCGTCAATCGGGTACAGTGATAAGGCCTGTACCGTACTTACAACACGTGTGGACGAACGTGAAACTTGAATCATTCGGATGTCTCAGGATGTCAAACCTTCTCACCAAGTTTCATTCCTTCAGGCCTAAGACCCTTATTGTAGACCACACAAAGTCAGAGTGAAGTTATATCAGCACAAGAACTGCATGCTGGGAGCTTCTTGAAATGGGTTTCCATAGCCGTGAATCCATCCACAAGCCTACGATCACCATGTGCAATGGACGGCGTCTGCTGGAGTGGTGTAAAGCACCCCCACTCTACTCAACTTTTTGAAAACAGGAACTTTGCTTGTAAGCTCGACATTCTCATTCAAACCTCCACACCTAACCTCACAAAGTCCCTTTGACTCGAGAGGCACAGATTCCCACAGACAGACTCCACAACCTCATGGAAGCCTTCCCAGAGCAACCACGTCAGAAACAAGCCGGAAGAGTGGAGGCTGTGGAGTGGGGTAGAAGGGGGGGTTGCCGGCTCCATGTTAATTCGCAAGGTTGGGAATGGGATGTCAAACAAGCACATGCACTCGAACTGAACTGAATAGTGACATAGTGCATCAACCGATGGAGCTTACTTGACTGGATTGGCGCCCTAGCGGGACTTTCTCACTCTCCAGAGCTTTACTGCTAGAGCTTTACTGCTGCCACAACTCTAAATATTTCCAAAAGGCACAAACAGCAGACTCTTCGGCTGTTCTGGTATTCTGAACGCAAACGCCAAACACAGAGGAGTGGGTTTGGCGTGCAGTTGATCTCGAGGAGTTTCAGAGAGGACATACTGATCTTCAGACATCTTGGGTAACCACTGTCCTTTTGATACCTTGGTTGCGTAGACTCCATGCATGTTCTGGCTACACGGTTATTCGGTTACATTCATCAGCTAGCTCAATGAGTAGGGTTACACTGGATTCACGTATTGACTGGCCCGAGTCTTCACCTCAAGGATTCAAGAAACCTCCTGCCTGAGGGGAGCGGGACAAACAGTGAGTGTGCTGGGTATGTGGGGTCCTTCATGATGCAGGTGGACCTCTTTCTGCATCTGGAGGTGTAGATGTGCGTGGTGGTGGGGAGGTTGACCTCTGCAGAGCCTTCACCACCCTCTGCAGAGCTTTCCTGTCTGCAGCAGAGCAGCTTCCCTGCCACACCTCTCTCTTTTTGAAGTTTGTCTCAAGGTTAAATGAAGAGAGGGATGTAGAGGGATGTGTTGCTCAGCAACACTCGACTTTAACCCGACTAGCACTGACATAACCAGGTCAGAAACATGCTATGGTAGATAGTGTTCGGTAGTATATGACCATCTTACCATGCTTGAAGTTACGACGGCTAACTATCACATGTTCAAAGTTGGCATGTGACCGATTTAGCCAAATATCAGTCTCCATCATGTCATGGCAATTACAGGAACCAGTTACTAGTACATCAGTAGACATGACCCATTATAATGGCAGCATATGACATAGGCTATGGCATGTTTACCGCACTGCTACGTCAGTTTTTCTTTCGGTAAACTAAGCTGTTGGATACGTCAGCGTGCACTTGTATGTCCAGGTCTATTATTTCCTCTAAATTATTATTTCTATTCATTTTAATTACATTGTTTTCTAGTTATTCAAACAACACTACTTATGTATAACAATTTCCAGGGCATCGTTTTAGTTTTGGCTCCAAACGTCTAGAAGTGCGTAACCGTATGTGTTTATTAACCTTCAGGACAATGATTGTGCATTGTGCTTTGACAATGTGCATTGTTATTGTGGATTGTGCATGAAAGAATAAGGCTCAGGAAGACTACATGCTGGAGGCACTTAGCAACGAGGGATCTGGTGTAATCGTATTCTCTTCAGAAGCCGTGCAAACCGGCCGTGAACTGCACAAACTCCATTCTCTGAATAACTTCTTGAAAAATTCCATAGCTCCTGAGCTGTCAACCAATCAGGGCCTGTGTTCCTGGCATGTCAGCCAACCGGAGGCAGAGTTCCTGTCCTGTCAGTCAATCAAAAGCTGTGCTCCTGACCTTTTGATCAGACAGACACAGTGCTCCTGACTTGTCAACCAATCGGCACCTGTGTTCCTGGCTTGTCAACCAATCGGATGCAGAGTTTCTGTCCTGCTGATCAATTCGAGACTGTGCTCCTGATCTGCCAACCAACTAGACATGATGTTTCTGACCTCTCGACCAATCAGAACCTGTGTTCCAGGCCTGTCAGCCAACTGGAGGCAGCGTTCCTGGGCTGTCAGTCAATCAAATACTGTGCTCATGACCTGTCGACCAAACAGACACCGTGCTCCTGACTTGTCAACCAATCAGAGCCTGGGTTCCTGGCTTGTCAGCCAACCAGAGGCAGAGTTCCTGGCCTATCAGCCAATTAAAGCCTGTGCTCCTGATCTGTCAACCAATTAGAGATGATGTTTCTGACCTCTCAACCAACCAGAACACATGTTCCTGGCCTGTAAGGCCAATCAGAGGCCGTGCTCCTGGCCTGTCAACCAACCAGAGGCAGAGTTCCTGGCCTGTCAGCCAGTTAAAGCCTGTGCTCCTGATCTGTCAACCAATTAGAGATGATGTTTCTGACCTCTCAACCAACCAGAACACATGTTCCTGGCCTGTCAGGCCAATCGGAGGCCGTGCCTCTGGCCTGTCAGCCAACCAGAGGCAGAGTTCCTGGCCTGTCAGCCAGTTAAAAGCTGTCTTCCTGACCTGTTGGCCAATCAAAAGCAATGTTCAATGGAACAACGTGATTCTTCCAGGAAAGTGGTCCTCCAGCGGCCCGTCAGTGACCCACATACAACAATAACCATCATGTTCAAATCATAGTTATGTATTTCTCCAAACAAATGTGGTACGGGTGGAGATTAAGAATCCCTCTACAAAGGCTGTTTCAAAATATTCAGTCCTGAATGTAAGTAGTGAGTTAGTACGGATGCCATCAACCTGATACAAGGTATTGGGTTTGGGCCAACATCAGCAGAAGACGTCAGCTGACAGCACGGAGCTGCAGTCATAGAGTAAATAAATACATAAATAAATATCACAGACTGACAAAACTCCCCTCAGATCACCACAAACTTTTGGCTGACGCTACAAATGCCAACATAGCTGCATGTTACCGTAGTCAACATCTAAACACACCAACATGTGTTTACACAGCTTGACGCATTGTTTTTCTCCTAATGGCAGGAGCTGAGCTCGTTGGTCCCCCTCAAACTCATGCCAAGACCCCCCCAAAACTAAATTCTGGCTATGATTCTGGCTCACTATTATATCGTCAGCTTTCAGGGAACCAGTAAGGCGGACCCCAGAATCTGGTACACGTGTGTCGCCACAGGTCTTAAGAGCCAGGAGGCTGGCAATGGTCTGGAGAGCCAGGGAAGTTGGTTGGTGTAACTCCGCAGGATAAATGTAACTAAGTTTAAACGTTGCCGGGTTACAGGGTGTTATGCTTCCTCTCCCACCACACAAGGTGTTCTCGTTGTCTGTAGGAACCCAAAGATAAAGCTGAATATCTGATCTGTGAAGCTTCGCAGATCAGTGGATACAAAGATAACCTCCAGAGCTCAGTAGAGCATGACGATTCAAACCAGCGAGGCATCGCATTGCTAACCTATACAATAACAGGGATATAGATGCCAAAAGGTCCCTGAAGTGTACACTAACGCATCACACTTACTGAGTTACTGTACACCGACACACTACTTACAGCACACTAACACATTACACTTACTGAGTTACTGTACACCAACATGCTACTTACAGCACACTAACACATTACACTTACTGAGTTACTGTACACCAACATGCTACTTACAGCACACTAACACATTACACTTACTGAGTTACTGTACACCAACACACTACTTACAGCACACTAACACATTACACTTACTGAGTTACTGTACACCGACACGCTACTTACAGCACACTAACACATTACACTTACTGAGCTACTGTACACCAACACACTACTTACAGCACACTAACACATTACACTTACTGAGTTACTGTACACCAGCACACTACTTACAGTACACTAACACATTACACTTACTGAGTTACTGTACACCGACACGCTACTTACAGCACACTAACACATTACACTTACTGAGTTACTGTACACCGACACGCTACTTACAGCACACTAACACATTACACTTACTGAGTTACTGTACACCGACACGCTACTTACAGCACACTAACACATTACACTTACTGAGCTACTGTACACCAACACACTACTTACAGCACACTAACACATTACACTTACTGAGTTACTGTACACCAGCACACTACTTACAGTACACTAACACATTACACTTACTGAGTTACTGTACACCGACACCCTACTTACAGCACACTAACGCATTACACTTACTGAGTTACTGTACACCGACACGCTACTTACAGCACACTAACACATTACACTTACTGAGCTACTGTACACCAACACGCTACTTACAGCACACTAAAACATTACTTACTGAGCTACTGTACACCAACACACTACTTACAGCACACTAACGCATTACACTTACTGAGTTACTGTACACCGACACGCTACTTACAGCACACTAACGCATTACACTTACTGAGTTACTGTACACCAACACACTACTTACAGCACACTAACACATTACACTTACTGAGTTACTGTACACAACACACTACTTACAGCACACTAACACATTACACTTACTGAGTTACTGTACACCGACACGCTACTTACAGTACACTAACACATTACACTTACTGAGTTACTGTACACAGACACACTACTTACAGTGTTAGTTAATGTGTTAGTGTACTGTAAGTAGCGTGTCGGTGTACAGTAACTCAGTAAGTGTAATGCGCTGGGGTGCTGTAAGTAGTGTTAGTGTACAGTAACTCAGTAAGTGTAATGCGTTAGTACACATTGAGCCACGTGTTGGTGTACACTCTAACCCCTTTGGATTCTATGGAGATCTCTGTCGGAAATGCATGGTTACTATGGACAGAAATGAGCGGGGACATCGCACAGTGTTGTGTAAACCATGTATCTCTGTTTTTCTTGATTTTCACAGCTGCTGTTTACACTGTGTGAGCGAGTAGAACAACAAGCTTCATTATGAAGGGACCAAAAGAGGTATCCCAGAATCCCCTGGATCCAGGTCTGCCTCCGTTGACTTCCATTAAAATGAAAGTTGCCATGTTGGAGATACCCGTTTTTCTTTGGACAGCGGTGATATGAAACCTCCAACATTGAACACGCACATTAACGAGGCAGTCCAGTGACTTGACGCCAACGAACTTCGAATAGAGTTCTTTATTAATTAGCTCATTGAAAGATTGCCCATTATTTCTAACGTAACTCTCATAACAGAGCGCAGCACGGACTTCTTATAATCTCCCCTAAAGAGCGAAAGCGTCATCATCAATCATAGAAAACACACAGACACTAAAACGAATGACGTGCAAGAGTGGGAGGAAGTAATGTTGAAGGAACGAGAACGAATGTAGCCAGTGATTCTGACGGCCGGGTGATGGATATGCTGTATGATAAATAATGCTACATTCCTTGCATACATTAGAACGCAGCTCATGCGAAGGGTTTATTTGTCATTTCTCTCGCCCGCCCACTCCTCCTGCTCTCTCTCTTTCTCACCGTCCTTCCTTTTAGCAAACTCCCAGGCCACTTTTCCAGAAAGCCCTTCTTTGGAGCACCACCTTTCTGGTGTACAGTTAGAGACTGTGGCCCATATAGCCAGCATGCTCTACCACATCAATGTCACAGCTATGCTAGAACGGACCCCCAATGAATTCAACGGTCAGAACTACACTGCACATGACCTACACTGCACACCTATACAGCGGAACCACGAAGAAGAGGGTGCTAATAAAGTGGACGGGAAGGGGATACAGGACAACGAGCTGTGTCCAATGTGTTGTTCTGGCTCAGGACAACGAGCCCGGTTGTGTCCCCATATTTGTTCTGGCTTGGCTGCGTCCTTCAAGAAGACTGCTGCGCAGAAGGCTAGGGGCAGTAGGCGGAGGAAACTGAAAGCATTTGTGACGGATTGAGCCTCAGGCTACTCGCATGCATAGCGACTAGCAAGGTGAGAGTCCACCACCCACTAAGGGCCCTGTGTTGTGCAAAACAAGCTGAATTCAAAACCGACCAACTGCTGACAGAACGCTGTAGTGCTGAATCCAATACTGAATAATGCAGCGCTGCAATAACAATACTGCAGAAATGAATCCCATACAGAGTAATGCACTAGTACAAATACTACTACTTAATACCGAATCCAATGAGTAACTGCAGTACTGATCCTAATAATGCATCTAGTTCTGAATGTTTCAGTGGCAAATCCAGTACTGAATAATATAAAATACTGTATAATGTAGTGCAGCAGTACTGAATCAAATGCTAGTGGAGCTAGCTGGATAATGCAGTACTGACAATACAAGACCCAATACTGAACTATGCAAATAACTACTCAGTTTTAGTACTGAATACAATGCTTAATAATCCAGTTCTGCAGTAATGAATGAAATGCTGAATAATGCCACACTGCAGTACTGAATCCAGTACAGAGTAAAGCAGTGGTCAATGTAATGTCAGTAGCATAAAATACAACACTGGCAGTGGAGTAAAGCAAGGCTACAGTACTGAAACCAATACTGGATAAGGCAATGTTAGCAGTTCCAGATTCAACACTGAGTAAAGCAAGGCCGCAGTACTGAACGCAATACTGAGTAAAGCAATGCTAGCCTTTTTAGAGCTAACACTGAGTAAAGCAGTGCTGCAGTACTGAATCCAATACTAAATAATCCAGTTCTGAAGTACTGAATGTAACGCTGAGTAAAGCATGTCTACAGTACTGAATGTAACACTGAGTAAACCAAAGCCACCGTACTGAATCCAAAATTGAACAATATAGTTCTTTAGTACTGAATGCAACACTGAGTAAAGCAAGGTTGCAGTACTGAATGTAATACTGAGTAAAGCAAAGCCACCGTACTGAATCCAAAATTGAACAATATAGTTCTTTAGTACTGAATGTAACACTGAGTAAAGCAAGGTTGCAGTACTGAATGTAATACTGAGTAAAGCAAAGCCACCGTACTGAATCCAATACTGCGCAATATAGTCCTGAAATACTGAATGTAATGCTGAGTAAAGCATGTCTGCAGTACTGAAATGTAACACTGAGTAAAGCAAAGCCACCGTACTGAATCCAATACTGCGCAATATAGTCCTGAAGTACTGAATGTAATGCTGAGTAAAGCATGTCTGCAGTACTGAATGTAACACTGAGTAAAGCAAAGCCACCGTACTGAATCCAATACAGCGCAATATAGTCCTGAAGTACTGAATGTAATGCTGAGTAAAGCATGTCTGCAGTACTGAATGTAACGCTAAGTAAAACAAGGTTGCAGTACTGAATCCAATACAGCGCAATATAGTCCTGAAGTACTGAATGTAATGCTGAGTAAAGCATGTCTGCAGTACTGAATGTAACGCTAAGTAAAACAAGGTTGCAGTACTGAATCCAATACTGAATAAAGGAATGTTAGCGATTCTAGACCCAACACTGAGTAAAGCAATGCTGCAGTACTGAATCCAATACTAAATTATCCAGTCCCGCAGTACTGAATGTAATACTGAATAACGCAACACTGCAGCATATGGACCAGCATAATGTAAAAACCCTAAGGCAACTTATAGAGTACGGTATATACGCATTTACCCCAAAAACGATATCCCAGCTTTGTTAATTCGATTGCTCCATATAGTGACATCACAAGGAATTCACAGGAATTACTTCTGGCCAAGGCGACGACTTCCTGTGAATGGAATCCACAAGTAATTCCAGGAGCTTAGAAAGGGCCTTACCTAACTCTAAACCGCGGGTGACCTTGACGCATGTGTTCGCTTGTGTTAGATTCCCAGTTGGATTTGTGAAATCTCTGAGTTAGGAGCAGATTGATGAATGGGGAGAGGTTACCGGTGTGTCATCAGGCACCGTGTGTTATTGTTTGCCTTTGTTTTACTACCAATTCCATTTAACCCCGTTCTTAGTTACCACACACACTTACATACCGAACGGATAGAGTAACAGAGCGAGAGGGAGGAGCGCGAGAGAGTGCGGGTGCGCGAGAGAGAGGCGAGAGAGTTGTGTCTCTGTTAATCTCCGAGGGATATTTCTCACAGTAATGGGTGGGCAGTGGGGTTTTTTTGTTTGAGGGTGAGGGAAGACCACCTGGGTCAAACGCTATAACTCAGAAACAGTAGAGTAAACTAACTTTCCCTTTCTCAGAGAGAGAGAGAGACGGAGGAGAGAGAGAGAGAGGAGAGGAGAGAGAGGAGACGAGAGGGAGAGAGAGGCAGAGAAGAGAGAGAGGAGAGGCAGAGAAGAGAGAGAGAGATAGAGAGAGAGAGAGCGAGAGAGAGAGAGAGAGAGAGAGAGAGAGAGAGAGAGAGAGAGAGAGAGAGAGAGAGAGAGAGAGACAGGCAGGCAGAGAGAGAGAGAGAGAGGCAGAAAGAGAGAGACAGACAGACAGGCAGGCAGAGAGAGAGAGAGAGAGAGAGAGAGAGAGAGAGAGAGAGAGGCAGGCAGGCAGACAGACAAAGAGGGAGAGAGAGAGAGGCAGGCAGACAGACAGAGGCAGAGAGAGAGGCAGAGAGAGAGAGAGAGAGAGAGAGAGAGAGAGAGGCAGAGAGAGAGGCAGAGAGAGAGAGAGAGAGAGAGGCAGAGAGAGGCAGAGAGGCAGAGAGACAGACAGGCAGAGAGAGGCAGGCAGACAGACAGAGAGAGAGGCAGACAAAGAGAGAAAGGCAGGCAGACAGACAGAGAGAGAGAGAGAGAGGCAGGCAGACAGACAGACAGAGAGAGAGAGGCAGGCAGACAGACGCAGGCAGGCAGAGAGAGAGAGAGGCAGAGAGAGAGAGTCTGAATGTCAGTGTTTGTGAATGTTAGTGTGTGAGAGTTGGTGTCAGCATGTGTGAAGCAGTGAGCAGTGTGTGGTATAAGTGAGTGAGTGTATACGTGCAGGTATTAGTGAGAGCGAGCGCGAGAGCGAGATTAAATCACTCCTTTAAACTGTGCCAGTGTATCAGACCTGGCAGGGACAGTTCTAGCCTCCAGCTTCAGCTCTCTCTCTCACTAACCGACTGTAAACACGGCGTGTTGTGTCTGCTCTTTATCTCAACAGCAATCAGGAAGACACTCCTTCAGACCGCATCACTCAACTCGCTCTTCACCAGCACAGCTTAACACAGCTTTACGTGAAGACCCTTCCAGCTGTGGTGCTGCTGATACCCCCACTCTAATTCCATCTCATCTAATGGAGAGGGAAGCTGCACAGCACACCTTTGCAGTCTGTTCCCACCCATCCACCCAATGTCATTAATGCTTATTGGGTACTTTAGGCGGGAAGACACCAGGTCATATCCGAATCTGGGGCCTGTATACATTCCATGATACTGTGCCAATGTCGTGGAAAAGCCCCGAGCACTGGCCCAATGAAGAACGCTGCCTGCTAAGGAGACTGGCCTTCAGGTTCGGGCACAGCCCAGATGCTCGTGATCACAGTGCTGTGACTATAGTGTTTCCAGAGACGTGTAAAGCACTCCCACACTTGGAGAAAGCTAACTGCTAATTCCCTGAAATCACTAAACAGATACCCACACTGGTCGGTAAATTAGGCAGGGGTTATGGATTGGGAGATCATCTTTCCCACCTAGAGTGAGCAGGGCCAGCGGTTGACTTGTCTTAACATCCCAGGATTGAATTTCGAACATTGTCGTTTTCCGGAAGCCAAGAAGATCTGCAGTGCACTCTGGAGTTCTCTGGACACACGATTCCCAGCTCATAGGAATTAACTGGGCGCGGATGTTTGGGCACACAGCTTTGAATTCTGATGACAGAAGCTCAATAGCCGCCCTAGCCACCAGGTTACCATAGGGATACCATAGCTAGCTGTGTTACACAAACCACACAAACCACAGGACGTTACCACAATACAACCTAGCAACCAACTGGGATACTATAGCTAATCTATAAAGACACTTTCATCAGGTCTGTACAAGAAACTAGTTCTAGCTCACGCCATGCGGGAGATACGCTCCAGGTCGTGTTGCCTTTCTAATCCAACCGGTACCGATTATCTACATCCCTACGTAGCGGATCTAACTTCACTGGACTGAAAGGGACTGCTCGCCAACATTCTGCTTGTCCAACCTGGCAACAGTTGCTATGAAAGGATGTTGGGGTCAGCTGAGCCAATCAGTAAACCTCCAGCAGGACTAAGTGGAGTGTGAGGCGTGCAGCTAGCTTCACGTTAAAGCAATAGTGCTGAAAGCCCACAGCCCAGGCTCCGCAAACACGCCGACGATCCAGACCAGCTAAAGCCGTCCCCCCCTCTGTGCTCCATCCCAGTGCCATTACATTTTTTTTTTTTCTACAGGCAGCGCCACATCAGAAATGAACTGGCATCCACTTAGGGAAACAAAACTCCACTGTTATTTTTAAACCTTGGGCGGTCTCTCTCTCCCTCACTGCGTTACAACATGGGCTTCAAAGCCAGACAAAACAAAACAGGCGCAGGAGACGCTGGTCTTTAGCTCCTGAGTCGGCAGGCAACCCCTTCCTGCACACATCCTGAGACCTGGGACGTGCAGCCCGGGGAAAAATACCAGTCCGGCTTAAAGCAAGACAGCGGTGGGCAAGAAACGAAGACAGGACTAGCAGTGGTGGTCCCCGAAACTGCTATCCATCAGCCAGGTCCGATGGAGGCCCAAAAAGAGAGGGCGGACGGCCACTGCCACGGTCCCGCTGGAAAAGATGAGTTAAATCCCAAACTGGCAACCCGATACTGGCATTAATCACCGGCTGCGTTTGGAACCTCTCTCACTAACACAGCGCCATTTATCTTCTGCCACGCCGGCCATTTGTCAGCCTGCAGGCTCAGGACAGCAGTGTAAAGGGAGGGAGTGGTGGGGTGGGGGGGTTGTTTCACTACGAGGGTTGCCAAATTGTGCAGGTTGCCTGGTCAGACCTGAACAAAGTGGACGCTCACAGAGGCTGTTATGCAATCAAGTGAGCTGTTATGAACCCGCAGAGAGCGCCTCACACAGGAGCTCTGAGGTAGAACACTGAACATCACAAATTCATGATCGTTCAATGTACACTCAATCAAAACAAGAGCTGCACCCAGAAGGAGTCAACCAGCAGGACTGAAACTTGGTGGGTAGATTTGACATTGTGAGACATGCTAATGTCAATTCAAATTTCACACTCGGCTGCACATGTGACGTAGGCATGGACGGGCCTTAACGCTGTACCGGACTGACCCAACAGCCACCATTACAGACACTCAGCAAGCAGTTATCCCCTCTATGAGTCGTCCTGTTAGTGCAGCACCATTGGCAGACGGCTGCACCACGCAGGACTACATGCACACAGACCGTTACCACGACTGTTCTTAACACCAACGTCACCGTCCACCAAAGACTGCAGTGGTGTCGTACCAGGACTGGCATGGAGTGGGACTCACATAAATGAGCAGCGGGTAAAAAAAAAAATCTTCAGTGACGAGTCCCGCTTTAGTCTTGTGGAGACGCCCAACGAATCCGTGTGTGGAGCACCGCGGTCAGTACCCGAGATGAATGTCTGAACATGTCCAGAAGGGCCCCCTCCACCCCTACCGCAGCCATCTGCAGAAAAAAAACTGTGTGAGGCTGTTCAAGCTGCATGGGATGGATTATCACAGGACTCCATTAGGGAACCTCTACAGGCTCCATACCGCGCACGTCTGGCGTGTTGGGTTAGCAAACCACGGGGGGGCCGACGCCTCCTTAGACAGCAACCCGGTCCAAGTATAAAACCTAAAGGGGGTTTATGCTGGAGTCTGCTGCAGGTCATCTGCTAGCTGGTCATCCAGCCTTAGCTAAATTACTTTAGTCTAAAAAAAGTGTCTTAGGTTTAAACCTGAGCTAAAGCTGTTATACACGCTATTTGTAAAGCAGGTTAGCTACAGGGCTAAAGGTCTAGCCTGTAGGCCTACGAAAAAACTTGAGCGCCAGGTCTTCATTCTCTGAAAAGCAATTACCCCAAATAGCTTAGCATTAAACAGCTTGAGAAAGCAGGTTCCACTGGGAGTAGCATTCATTTCCCTCAAACAGGAACCCAGCACTGTGCAGCAGGGACCTGTATTACCACACAAGGACGTACAGTATACAAGCTTCATATGGTCTCTTAAGGGACAGCACATACGCCGCACGTGCTCCATTTTCCCCGCATCTGTGAAAGAAAGAAGCCTTGAAGAGAGGATCTAGCATGGAGTCCCTACAAGTGCCACGCTTTCAATTGAATTCTGACGGGCACAGTCGATAGCCTAGCACGTGCGCCTCATGTAATTACTCGTTTGGACAGAGGCTGTTCACTCTCTCAATCACATTAACAATCTGTTAGGCGACGACCACTTGGCCTCCGGGGCCCCCGAGCAGCGACCCAGGTTACAATATACAGTGACACTGAAGAAACTCGGAAATGTGGAAGTGTGGAGAAGTTGGATGCACTTTGGAAACTTGCTTTTCCTGTTTTAAGTGTTTGTTTTTTTTATGAATAATTAATGAGGTAGCCACGAACATCAGTAGTACTAACCTACACTCTGCAAAAAGAGGGTTCCTCAAACAGAACCATGAATAGTAGACAGACGTGGTTCTAGAGTCTGTTAGGGTCTCTAGATGAACTTCACAAGGCGGCCCCCTTCAACCAGCGTTCGTCACCATTGTGTTATACATAACCTATATACATATATACCTTTATGTTATTCATGCTGTTCTCCATGACAACCAGAGAGCGGCCATCTTTGTTTACATGGTGTTAGAATGTCGGTTACAGCGTGCGACCGCAGCGATAACACACACACAGTACCAGCAGTATGATGTGCCCAGTCAGAGGGAGTCACTGTAACTGGAAGAAGACGAGGGTGCCGCTTGAACAGCCGTGCTTTCAACTCAACACACAACCATCGGAGTGATGTGGGGCAGCATATAACTCCATCCACCTTCCAAAGAGGAGGACCTGCGTCTGTGGCTGCAAGAGCGAAATATAAACCTCCACCCAAACGTCCCTACATCTGCCCCTACCATTCTGTTGAGGGAAGGCCGACACCAGAACCTCCTTCCCCAGAGAAACGGCTCGTTATGGTGCTCAGGTGAAGCGGAACCGTCGGTGCTGGTGAGGCTGTCAGGTAAGACGTTAACCTAGGAGCTAGCTAGTTAGCTATGCTAGCTAACGTTAAATAGCATGTGGGACAGTTGGGACTTCACTCACGTGGGACTTTTAAAGAGCGAACTGCTTTCAAACATTAAGACAGACGTTCTAACACAAAGGCGGAAGAAACAATCTCTTGAAAGTGGGCGTGGTGAAATAAGGTGAGTACGTAGCCATAATAATGGCCCCCTCTACTGGCCTGGGGCCAAAACTGCACCTTTAATAGTAGAACCACGAACCCGCAAAGAACCATTTGCATGCCTAATGGTGCTTTTTCATGGATCTTCTGGTTGATGGCGGATGTGTAGTACATGGTTCTACACTGAGCCATGTTTTAAAAATGGTTCTATGTGGCACCAAAAAGAGTTTCCTCATTATGACGATGATATCAAGATGGCAGATTAGCAGATTCCTTTTTGGTGCTAGCTAAAACCATATACAACTCCTATCAACTGCATCAATCTGAAGAACCTTTATTTTTTTTTACCATGCAAAGAACTATTTAAACATGCAAGCGGTTATTTGAGGGTTCAGGGTTCTATATAGAACCACTGTCCTAAAATAAGCATGGTTCAGCTTGTATTTGGCCTCAGTGGTCTTATTTCACAGGGGGTCTATATCCTGGAAAACATCATTCCCTAAGAGTTTGAACCAGATCATAATTCCATCTAATCCACATACAGCAGTGTAGCTCCACCCATTCACACTCAAGTTATAAGGACTGCTGTCTTTGAATAAAGCTCAGTATGTGACAGGCCAATCAGAAGAGAGACGACGTAGGTTTGCAGCTGTGTTCAGACTGCAGGCCAATTAGATTTCTTTTTTGAATCAGATCCTTTGAGATGACTGTCCACACTTCCGTCACGCTGGATCGGACATCGTCGGTGTTCGTTGCATTGCGTTGAAACCTGAAGAAATCCCAGAGTAATCCAGGCCAAGGCACATTTGGAAAAAGCTGACTGGTATTGCATTTCAAACCACCTCCTCATGTGGTTTGGATACAGATGCAAAAATGGATTTCAGATCGGACTGATTATTAGATTAGACAGCACAGAAATTTGAGGCACTGTAACATATACAGCCTTAATCTAAGGGATTAAGAGAAGTTGGAAAGTGATCAATGGGAAAATGAATTATGGAACGTATGGGACAAACAAGAACCCTCTTGGCACATTCGGTGGTTCCGGAAGGTGTGCACACTCAGTACTGACCTAAGCTGAATGAATCATCTTCTTTTCTCCGAGATCAGAAAGCTAATCTGCTAGGATGATCCGCAGGCATGACAGTAGACTTCGACTTTCACGCTGAAACCTCACCAGCTCCTGAACCTCAGCCCCAGATCTAACATGGCTAATGCTAATAGGCTAACTAAGACCACACGGGCTAAAAGCTAAATGAACCCTAGCATAAACTTCAGGCTAATGCTATATGCGTGATGTATAGGAATAGCACTAGCATGATGGCTAAAGGCTGAAGTAAGGTTTAGACACCTAAGCTAAATTAGCATTCAACTTGCTAGCTCATTGTTTCTACCAGCTGTGGTGGTCTGAGTCAGCGGTTAGCAGAAAACCGCTCATGTTAAAACAAACCATTGGAGCTTTTACACAGGTATATCTGCACAGGTATATGCTAGCTAACTTTCTTACTGAGTGTTAAACATACAGGAGTGTTAGTTTACAGGCCTTGCTAACTGCCCTGCAAATATCGGTCCACTAGCTTGACAAGGTTGGCACCCACCTGAAGGATTGGCATTACAGGTCTACCTAGAAAATTGTTCTATGTACAAGTGCTAGCTAGCGTAGGGTTGGCACCCGTCCCGTAAAACACGGAATCATCCCACCCCATCCACACGGAGTCTGCCAAATACGGGACGCGATTTATTTTCCGTATTTCGATAAATGTCCAATACACATGTCTGTCACTCACACGTGGATCCCCCCTCCCTACCCCGTGTCCTTTATTTACATTTCTGAAAGATGGCAACTCTAAACTAGCGCTAAGTTGCAAACCCACCAGTGGACCACCATCTTTGCTGCTAGCAGGCCTCACAGTGGTCCGCTACCCTCTTGCTATCAAGGGCATTTGTGTTGTAACTGCATTCAGGCTTGTTTTAGGACATCTAGTCACAAATACAACAAGGGCCCATATTCAATCTCACGCTATACCGGATATATTAACATCGGTAAACAGATTCAATTCAGTTAGCTTGACAGATTAGCAGGCATTCGCCGAGCCACTATATTCTCAATTAATTGCCTGGCAGTACCGCAGCATGGTGAAGTCTCCTGCAGATTTACCGAGCACCATACATGCATGGCCATACTGCGTCTCTCGGCAGTGCTGACGTTGTGAAAAGTCTCTACCCGTGTTATTCCGGCAAGGCTTTAAAAGACAGGGGAAAAAAACTCCAGCAAATGCCTGACCATATTGCGCATCTCCGCAGCAGCGATGGTGTGTCCTATATCTATATATTAATGCCGGCTGGGCCCAGATGTCCACCCTGCTCGGCTAGCGGCCGCAGGGTCAAAGGTCAACCTGACCTCTGTCGGTTGGGGCGGTCAGCGCGGTCACTGCTTTAGTGCCATCTCTGCAGGAGCAGATGGACAAAGGCCCCCTCCTCCTCGGAACCCCTCCACCCCAGAGCCCTCTCAAAAATCAAGACAAATGAAGCCGGTGCGCCCGAGCCTTCGCGCGGCATCTTGTTTCAGAAGGGCTCGGGGAACAGCTGGAAACGCCTCGTAAACGCTTTACAGGCCAGAGCCCAGCGCATATGCATAATTCTAATGTGTGGAGTTTGTGATAGTGGACCAACAGTGGTTTCCATTCATCTTCAGTTTTATGTTTGTCATATGTACATGTGCAGGTCAATAGAGGAGTCAGGTTTACAGTGCTGATACTGTGAAGTGTGCAGCTGATCTGATTGTACTGAATGTTAGGGCCGCTGCGTTCATACCATTCATTTTGTGCTGCCTAAGAATATACACCGGGTAATATCAAGTGTAGGTTCTAGATATAACTGTACTCTGTACTAGATTTTAATGTACTGAAAACCATACGCTGCTGTTGGACCAAAAGAAACTTTGTATCTCAATTTTGTATTTTATTTTTCAGTTTGTACATCATTTAAAAATGCATCTAGTCCTTTATATTACATGTACATCTATATGAACTCCTATCCAGGGTGTCCAAAACTAATAAAGCTATTATTATTAATTTTGGCCTGCTTTGAAAATAACCTAGTAATAAAAGTTTAATGTTAATGCATTGTGTTTTTAAAAAAAAAGCCTGTAATTACCAAACTGGGTCTAAACTTAAACTGAAAACTCATTTATATACACATAGCTTATTATTTACATATAGCTTATACATGTGTGTGTATATATATGTGTGTATATATATATATATATATATATATATATCATTGCTGTTCAAAAACCCAACAGATTTCAATTTATTTTTGTGATTTTAAATAGCTGTTCTTTTACACTGTGTAAAAAATCATGATGATTAAACCAATAGAAATGCTCCAAAATTGCTTCAAATAAAATTTCTTTACATTATCTTACATTCAAATTAATATATACAGCAAGTTCTCTCTATATAAGTTTAGGCCTAGTCCCGGACTTCTCTGACAGACTGCTCTGTTTGGGAAGGCAGTATTAAAGCTAATGAAAGGAAATTTGGTCACCTTGTAATTACAGTCATACTGGCCTTTATAGTGTAGTATAATCTTTCTCCTGAGTATAAACTCAAACCTACATGGTCTGTTCCACTGAATTACAATAAAGGTAGTGTCTTCCCTTCACCTGTATAATTCTCATTTTGGAGATACCAGTATATATACTGTATATATATACATTATAACTGACCCCAGAGCTTCATATCAACACCCCTTTCAGGAGTTCCAAAACTAATTTTAAGTTATTGGTATTAATTTTGCCCTGCCCTACACTCACCTCAGTAATAACTGTTAATGCATTATGTTTTATTTATCAAGCCTATCAATACCAAACTGGGTCTGAACTTAAACTGAACATTTTCACACCCTATACATCATTACACATATTAAATAAATTAATATTTTAAGTATTATTAAATAAATATATGTATTTTTACAGGAGAGGCCGAAAACCTTATTCAGTTTTAATGTAAGTCAAAGGAACCAGCAGTTTTGGGCCATTTCTGTTGGTCCATTCGTCATGAAATTCTCACACAGTGTAAACAGCAGCTACTGGGTACACATGACGCACAAAAGCAAAAATCGCCAAAAATGAAGATACATGTTTTTCTATGGGTAGCAACTATAAACTATATGCTGTTGAAACAAATCATTGTTTATCCATTTTAGACCATTTTAGTCCACTTTTTTAGTTCATGACCGCATGTAAAAATGTCTTTTGTCCTTTTACAGGAAATGAAATGAACCGAAAAGTCCCATTGACTCACATTCAGAGTAACGCCTGTTACTCCCTCTACCAGCTACAGTTACTGCTATACACTGCTAGAACACTCAATCAGAGCACAGGGTAAAGAGTCTGAGGGGGCTGTGTTAATGCTCAGGACTAAGATGACCATTATAAAGGCCAGTATGACTCTTTAATGACAAGGTAGCTTTATAGAGCCTTCATTAGCGGAGCAGCCTAGGTCTGGGACTAGGCACAAACTTATATATAGAGAGAGAATTTGCTATATATATTATTTTGAATGTAAGACAATGTAAAGACATTCTATATGAAGCAATTTTGGAGCATTTCTATTGGTTCAACCATCATGATTTTTTACACAATGTAAAAAACAGCTATTTAAAATTACAAAAATCACATTATACAACATATATTTGTTGGGTTTTATATACATATATATATATATGTGTGTGTGTGTGTGTATGTATACCAAACTAAATAAAATTATTAATAAGTAAAATTAATAAGCAACATTTGATCTGAACACTCCGGTTGCCCATAGCCTTGAGCAGGAATTAAAGTAATTAAGTACAACAAAGTGCTAAAATTGCTTTGAAGTTTATTAATTGGCTTTGGACTATAAGTGATTAATGTGCGGGCTATGATTAAGTATATCGACTCAGGTACACACATTATGCCTCATGAATTCACCATGTATGATGATGATTCATTACAACCATACAGAATACAGAATCACTGGCTTAAGAAAGCCATGAGCACAATGACATGCAAACAGCAGTGGTGCAGCAGCTACAGTTCATCACGTCTGCTCCGAAGGCCGCCGTGTGTTGGGCTCATAACAGCCTGGTACGCTCGAATGAAGCAGCGGATGAATGCGGTAGAGAGGTGCGGAGGTGGCTGCTTTGTTTCCTCTACGCCTTTATTGATTTTAGGAAAAGCCTTTCTCTGCACGCCACGGCTCCAGGAGTACAGTTCTGGTTACCTTCGTTCTCAAGGAGCAAGCATTAAAGAGGTTTACATACACATGACGGGCGGTTAAACCCACTCGTTTGCAGAGAACTGGATTTATCTTTTAGTAAAGATTAGCATTGAGTCTTCTTTATTCATCCACATATACACGGATCCCAACGGAGCAGGCGAATCAACCGCCTCTTCAAAGAAGCGTTTATTTAATTAATGTTCCGAGTGAAGATGTACATGTGTATTTATGGGTATATATGTGTGTGTGTGTGTGTGTGTGTGTGTGTGTGGGCATGTGTACATTACCAGTCATTAGAGACATACACTTTTAAAACATATTTAATTGTTAACTGTTTATGTACATTACATATTATATATACACACACATATGTATATATATATATATACATACATACACACACACACACACACACACACACACACACACACACATACATACATACATACATATACATCTGAATTAGCATATTTGTCAAATGTACATGTGCAGGTCAATAGAGGAGTCAGGTTTACAGTGCTGATATTGTGAAGTGTGCAGCTGATCTGATTGTCCCGAATGTTAAGGCCGCTGTGTCCATATCATTCAGGTTGGTCATTTTGTGCTGCCGAAGAAAATACCCTGAGTAATATCAAGTGTAGGTTCTAGATACATGTATATTATTGTTTTTTTATTATTATTATTTTTTTTTCATTTATTTTTTCCCCCTGTCTCTCTCTTAATTCTGCACTTTATATATTTGAGCCATATGTTTAATTATTTTGTGGTCGAGTGCCGTTGGGCTGCTGCTCAATTTAGTTGTACATTGTGCAATGACAATAAGGGCATCTTATCTTATCTTAGATATAACTGTACTGGATTTAAGGTGTCCTGAAAACCCTGTAGGCTCTTACTGCTGCTGTTGTATCTTAATTTGATGTTTTTCAGTTTTTGGCATCATTTGGTTTTCATTCTGTCTCATGATTCTGTTTTCATTTTGTCTTTTTTGTAAATAATTTTATAATTTTATATATTATGTATGTCTATAAATATATATTTTATGATGAACGGACCAAAACAAGTGTAAAAGTCTGATTCCATTGAATTACATTAATGGTAAAGTAGGTTTCTATCTATCTCTCTGTCCATCTGTCTGTCTGTCTCTTAGGGCTTTTATATATACACTGTATATATGACTCTTAATTTTTTACAAGCATATTTATTATATTTCTTTTACTCAACTGATAAAGTACTTTGATGTCAGAATCGTTCGTTCAAAGCACTATTTTTTTGGTTGAATTAACCAAATGTATTTGATTGTAACAAATGATTTTTTTTTTTTCAGGTTGGACCAACAAAGCACTTTTACAGTGTAGGTGTGTGTAAGTTTTTTAATTTAAAGTTGGAAAATGTATACTTATAAACCATGAGCATCATCATCATCATCATTCTTCCTCTGCTTCTCATTATTAAATTATTATTAGTTTTGTTACGTGTGTTTTTTCATCATGGTTATGCTCATTAATGCTTTTCAGCCAATCAGTTGTGCTGTGATGATTGAGGGCGGGGCCTATTCACTTGGAAGAAGGCCAATATTTCTGACTAGATTAATTCTGTAAGAGCATTTTGGTTGGTAGCTTTGATGTTTTCATTATTGATCTAAAATTTGATACTTTTTTTAGAAATTGTAGAATTATATTTTACATTTTTTTAAACGGCCAAATATATATATATTTAGAGAGAGGAAGAAAGCCAGTTCCACGAATCCGTGCATTTCACTGAAGTCTGAAGTATAACTAAAATCTTTTTGCTGAAATGAATAATGAAAGTATTAATTTTAAATTTTAATAAAATGTAGCATTAAATATTACATTTGTTAAATAAGAGATTTGCACCAAATATTCTGGTATGTGAAATAACTGCTCATTTAAATCATTAAACCATTTCTTCTCCTCGTCTAACCCGCCCTCCTCTTCCCCTCACGTGTTGGAGAACAGAGCTGTTGGCTAGGATTGATTTTTTAGGGGAGGGTAATTTATTCAAATCTAATAAATGAATAATAAATAAACTCTGATCAATAACACACTGTTTATGTACAGCCTGGATGAAGCGTTCTAGAGAAATCTACAGAACCATTACACCATGTGAAAGCTCTTTGAAGAACCGTCCACTAAAATGTTCTCCCAGTACTTTCTTAGCAAAAAATGGTTCTACCTAGAACCAAAAACACCCCTGTGGCATGTGACAACAATGGAATTTATTTTTTCAATTGTTCTACTGTCAGACAAAGAACTGTTACCATGCTTAAAGGGTTCTTCGCATGGTTCTTTGCACCTTAGGTTAATGGACAGTGTGTTGCATGTGGTTCTACATCACAGTCAAAGGGGTTCCTCTACTGTATACAAGACTAACTACAGCAGAGCCCTGTTTTTAATGCTCTATAGAACCACTTTTGAATAGGTTCTATATTAGAACCACACACAGCACATTCTCCACCAATCTGAAGAACTACGCATGCAAATATTTATATATATATATACATATATACATAGAACCACCATATTTTCCGTAGAACCTTTGAAGAACCATGCATTGCAAAACCAACATGCATTACATCGTAGAGGAGAACCGTTAGCCACGTGTGTAGCTGTTCAAGAACCAAGAGACCTAGACCCATCAGACAAAGCAGCTGCTGCTGGCCTTCTCAGAACAATGGACTAACCACCCCAGAGTCTAGAACCCCAGCCTCATCACTGAGTGTTGTTTGGATGCTCAGAAGAAGCGGGAAATGCTAAACCAGCTTCTAAGACTGAACTTTGGGGGCGTGGCTTTTAGAAGAGCTGGGAAGGTTCTGCTGGCTGCTGAGGCTTCTGGGTAATTTTCTGCTGAGTATGAATGTGTCTGAAAAGGCTTTGCAAGGTGTGTAGGTGTAACGGGTGTTTCGACGGGAGCGTAAGTGAATGAAGGGGGTCTCTGGCGTCGGGGGGGTCTCGGCACAGTGCCGTATATAGGCTGGACGTATGTGCTGCTCCCTCTCTGCAGTGTAATCAGTGGACTCAGTGAGACAAAACTGTGGTTTAAGTGACGATTTAACCAGCGCGGTTATTATCCTCTCACTTTTAAAGCCCAGGCTGTGTGAGTGTGTGTGTGTGTGTGTGTGTGTGTGTGTGTGTGTGTGTGTGTGTGTGTGTGTGTGTGGGTGGGTGTGTGTAGCACCCCCTGGTCTGATAGCCATTCCAAAGCCTCGGGGGAACAGCTAAAAATCAATAATCTTCCCCGCCTCTGTCTCTTTATTCATTTAATAACTCGCAACCTTTGTATTATTGTCCTACTGATCTTTCTCCATCTGCAAAACCTGATTGCTTCAGGTTCAGCCATTGTGCCGCTCCGCTTTCCCCTTCATCCTTCGGCTACTTAATATTAAATCACAGAAAAGCATAAATCACACAGTCATCTGTAATATTCTTTATTATTTATTTATCCTCAAGGCTCTTCATTGACCGTGTTACTGTCTCCACCTCTACGAATGGCTTTATTATTCACCGAACATCTTTATTATTTTTGCAGGAAAATAGTGCCCGCTTTGCAATATTGCATATGCCAGAGGCGTCATAGAACAATAATATTTTTTATTTTTATTCCTTATTATATTCTGTAATTATCTAGTACGTGCACTGACAGGTGGTACAGATTGATCTGATATACTGTCTCTGTCCAAAGGAAAAAACAAGCATCTCCGAAATGGCAACTTTACAGGAGAGGGCCAAAACCCTGCTTAATTTGAATGGAAGTCTATGGAACCAGACGTCTTCCCAAGCAGTTTTGGGCCATTTCTGTTGGTCCGTTCATCATGAAATTCACAGACAGTGTAAAAAGCGAATGCTGTGTTCAAATGAAGCATAAAAGTTTTTTTTGTCTTTGGACATTAATAATATATATGTATAATTATATTATAATACATAATTATATTAAAACGTAAATGTTTTTCTTGGCAAAGAGGTGGGTTCTTCCATGGTTCTTTAGGAACCACAAACACTTAAACATGTGGTGGTGTGGCGCAACGGATAACATTTCATCGAGCTACCACACCATGTGGGAGACTGGGGTTCATTTCCTGGTCTGGGTGACTACGCTGTGCTACACCTGTGAGAGTCCTTGGGCAGGACTCCTAACACTACACTGGCCCAGCTGTAATATGATTAACCTGGATAAGCGCGTCAGCTAAATGCCGTAAATGTAAATAAAGTGTTCTTGATCAAAGGGTTCTCTGCATGGTGACATGGTTCTTCAGATTGATGGAGAATGTGTTGTATATGGTTCTATATGTCTCC
>JAMWET010000252.1:165000-170000 GCA_024036415.1 Prochilodus magdalenae
CACCTGCTTCTTATTCACCCGCTTCTTATTCACCCGCTTCTTATTCTCCCGCTTCTTATTCACCCGCTTCTTATTCACCCGCTTCTTATTTACCCGCTTTTTATTCACCAACTTCTTATTCACCCGCTTCTTATTCACCAGCTTCTTATTCACCCGCTTCTTATTTACCCGCTTCTTATTCACCCGCTTCTTATTTACCCACTTCTTATTCACCCGCCTCTTCTTTACAAACTCAAAAGGGTGAGTTTGTGTGGAATTTGTTGTGTACCATCTTTAGCCTCACCGCTAAAAATTCCTATATTGCTCCTTTAATCAAGTGACAGCTCTACAGGAATATTTTTGACTGTATGACAGTTAATGCCGCCCTCTTCATGTGATTGGTTAAGAGGCATTCGATGAGTACTCATATCTCCTGATAATGACAATCAGACCAAATCTCCTAAAGTATCTCTCCACCTTAATCACCAGCAATGGGCAGCCATCCAAAATGCAACAGCCCCATCAACTTAACACACCTATTACACACTCCTGCAGGGAACAGCTGGAATGAGCGAGAATGATGAAACCTCACACCTCACATCGCACCTACTGTGATCTGCAGCGCTCGAGCAGCAGGTCACCCTGTTTAGCGTTGCATGGCACTCATATTCCACCTTAAATACTGAGATCATGACACCTAATCTGTCCTTATGTAAGCATACAATACATATCTAACCTTCAGAGTGGGTTTGGTGTTTCTAGAGCTCCTTGAAGTCAGAGGTGTTCCCAGTGGTGGTGAAGGTAACCAGACGTCCCCTCTAAAAGCCCCCCCACAGGAAGTTCCTACATGAGGTGGTTCTGAATACACTGCCTGATGTCTGAGACGCTGTTTATGATAGTGTGGAGAAGATCTCAGCCTTAAACTCCATTCATGGTGGAGGGATACATGCTGCAGGGTGCTGTGAGGTCAAATAGTCCCCCAAAGGAACTTAGTATTTCCAGGTTTTCCAGATTTTCATCACCAACATTCCATACACACTCAGAAGACACGTGTAGGTTCACAGGTGGGATTAGCCTGTTTGAAAGATAAGTGGGATCCCCCTTTAATCTAAATCAAGCAGTGCACGTCCGTGGTTCACAGCAGCTTTGAGAATGCTGGTATCACTGACCACGCCCCTGACCTGCTATGGGCTAGTGTGAGCGTGTTAGCAGAATGTGGCTGGCCTACCTAAAGCATTTAAGGTGGACCAGCAGTGTGTGCACCACATTCTTTATAAGAACTGAGGTGTCTGTCTAACACCTCTCCGCCACTCGTACCTGGTGGAAACAGCGCTCCGGGTGTGTTGCTTTCACCTGCTTGCATCACCTGACTTTAATCAGTGTAGCTCTTTTTTAGGGTTGGATTGCTCTTGCCTGCTTAAGGGACACCTTAAGAGATTCGGATGGAATGACATTATAGTGAGATATTATCACTCACAGATAATAATGCTTAGCCAATCAGATCGCATGGCCTTATTCTTTAAGGTTCTATGTGTAATAATAACAGAAACCCTTTAAAGGAGCCGTGTGTAACCTCTAGTGGTGAGGTTGTGTATTGCAGCCTACTGCAGCCATCAGGTTTACTGCTGTTGCTTCAGTGCCTTTCTCGTTTTCTTCTTTCTTCTCCTTTGACAGTGAAGATTCATCCTCCTCTACTCTTTCTTGGGTTTGATTTAGTTTTATAATCGGCTTTCCAAACTTCTTACAACACATCATGCTGTGGGTTTTACCAGTCCACCTTAAATGGTGCTGGAGTTACATTCTGGTACATGAGGTGTTACGGTAACAGTTGCACTATTTAAGGTGCAACCGGAAAAATGTACCAAGGAGCTGGCGAATAAGAAGCTAATTCTCAACACAAGAATATAAAGGTTGCACTATTTAAGGTGGAATGGGACAATTTGAACAAAAAGCTGGCGATTGTGAAGCTAATTGCCAGCACCAGAATGTAAATGATGCACATTTTATAACAATATTTTTTATAACAATTTTTAACAATAAAAGGCTCCATTTCACCACCTTGTAAAGGCTGCATCATTTAAGGTGGAATGGGAATCTTTAAACAAGAAGCTGGCGATTGTGAAGCTAATTGTCAGCACTGGAATGTAAACGCTACACCATTTAAGGTGAAACTGGAATATTCGAATCAAGAAGCTGGTGAATGAGAAGCTGAGGGTCAGCACCACACTGTAAATACTGCACAATTTAAGGTGGAATAGAAAAATTTGACCAAGAAGTAACATTCTGGGCTAATGTAGAAACATGGTGGTGGCAAACTCTGTTGGAAGCCGCCACTATGTACATAAGAAAGCTCATACTAAGATCACGAAAACGCAATGATTTGTAGTAACGGGTGATTACACACTAAAGGAAACCTAGCTCTGTACTTTATATTCCATTTCTGAATGAAATAGAGCCTTCCAAAATCTTACACATGGCTCCTTTAAGTATCCCTGGGCCAGTTCTCAATTCTCTTCTTCTTCAGTCCTCATTACTCTCTAGCAGCTCAACAGTGACCTTGCAAGGTGAATGACTGAGAGGCATTCCGGTACGACCCTCTGACACCCAACACGACATCATTCCGTCCTGCAACAAGCCTCCCGATAGGAGCTATGAGGAACCATATCATCAAAACAAACGTCAACCAGGAACACAGAGCTCAGATATTACTGTGGAATTATCGGTTTCTCTGGAGGACTGGCCACTAATGGGCCTCAGGAATCACACGCACATCCTTCCCATCACAGCCTTCAAGCTCCCGCCTGGCTTACAGGTAAACAGCCTCACGCACCTGAGCGATTATTACAGTCGTAATCCCATGCAGCACTCTTGTATGCTTGAAGTGTCGTCTTGAGCATCTGTGAGTGCCAGACTGTGTGTCTATGTGTGTGTGTGCGTGTGTGTGTGTGTGCGTGTGTGTGTGTGCGTGTGTGTGTGTGTGTGTGTGTGTGTGTGTGTGTGTGTGTGTGTGTAGCCAAACAGAGCAGCAGCAGAGAGAAAGAAAGAGCGGTGGTCCTACCTTGTGGATGAGAGGCCATAGCTGCGTGTTTCGGTTGTTGCAACTGCGATCAGAATGAGCCGCTCTCATGCAGATGACCAGGCCTCTCTCTCCCTCTCTCTCTCTCTCTCCCTCTCTCTCTCTAATAGTGTGAGTCTCCCAATCAATTAGCCCTGCCTAAGATTGATCAGGCCCTATTGTGGCCACCTTTCCCACACACACACACACACACACACACACACCCACACACACACACACAGAGGGATAACTGACTGGGTGATGTTATTGGCAGTGAACTGTGATCAATGATGCTTTGCATTCGAAGCTCCCGGAGCACAGCTGGAGGATGACTAAGGGAAAATAAGGAGCGTGAACCAAACCGAAACACGCAGGCTTGTTTTCATACACTGCTTGTTAGTAGTGACGTGCGGCAGTGTGCAGGAGTGTTTGGGCTCACTGATTAAGTTGGTTCAACTATGTGAACGCAGCTTAGTGAAGGGGGCCATGACTTTTGCACAGGCCACATTTTATGACTCAAGGTTAGTCAGTTACCGAGCACCAGGACTCTGAAACTATTGGGAAGGGAGATAAAGGTGACCAGGATCAATAACTGATGATAAATTTAGACTGATATGATCAATATTTATTGAGCTACACATACAGAAGTCTGTCTCTCAGTATGGCGTCGGGCCGCCGTGTTCGCTAACCCAACACGCCAGACGTCTCGGTATGGAGCTGTAGAGGTTCCTGATGGAGTCCTGTGATAATCCATCCCATGCAGCTTGAACATCCTCACACAGTTCCTGCAGATGGTGCGGTAGGGGTGGAGGTGGAGGGACACCAGGTCTTCTGGACGTGTGACAACAAACCGTTCATCTTGGTGCTGACCACGGTGCCTCCACACACGGATTCGTTGGGTGTCTCCACCAAGACTAAAGCGGGACTCGTCACTGAAGATGACCCGCTGCCATTCTGAGTCGCTCCATGACAGTCTGGTACGACACCACTGCAGTCTTTGGTGACGGTGACGTGGTGTTAAGGACAGTCGTGGTAACGGTCTGTGTGCATGTAGTCCTGCGTGGTGCAGCCGTCTGCCAACAGGATGACTCATGGAGGACACCACTGCTCGCTGGATGTCTGTAATGGTGGCTGTTGGGTCAGTCAGGTACAGGGATAAGACCCGTCCTTATGTACAGCCTACACACCGAGTTTTATTCCTGTGGGTTGATTCCTTCTGGGTGCAGCTGTTCTTTTGATGTTGAGTGTATATATTTATTTATATATATAGAATGTCATATAAATATATATATAGTCTTGTGTTGTGTTTTCAGTGGGGCAGTTTGGTATTGATTAGAGCCTGTTTTAAAACACATAGAGGTCATCGGTGGTCTTCTGGCCCATTGAGGTGACCATTTGCTCACTGGGCCAAGTGCACACACACACACACACACACACACACACACACACACACACATACACACACACACACATGCACACACATACACACTCAGGGGCCATCAATAATCAGGTCATGGCGCTGCAGGCCGGGGAGATGGGGAGATTGGGTACGGTCAAGGTTGACCTTTATTACCCTTTAGCCCACAGCTGCAGGCTAAATGCTACATGCTAAACGCTCAATGCTGACCGCGGCAACACGGAGGCTCCGTTTCCAGGCAACAGCCACCCGATTGGGCCTGTGAGCAACCTGCTCAAAGAAGCCTAAAAAGGAGCCTTTTCAAATCAATCAGGGCCACCGGCGCTGCGGACCGGCCACGCTGAGCGCCTGGAGGACAGATATCGGTTCGAGACTAATCCCGACTGTGCAGAGATGTTTAATCACTCCGGCAGATATGACTGGCTGTGGAAACGCCGCTCCAGATATTGAGTCCCTGAACTGGAAGCCAGGTATGACGCTGTTGGTCCTGGACTGGCTGGTGTTGAGGTCTGGTGTTCTGGACACTGGGTTAACTCTAGAGTTGGACCG
>JAMWET010000252.1:175000-192500 GCA_024036415.1 Prochilodus magdalenae
TGATTAGCTTCTGCTGTTTTATGGCCCAGACGTTGTAAACGTCCTGTTGTAACTGCTGCGTATTTGATATCAATCTGATTAAAATATTTGCTCCTATGAAGGAGCGGCCTCACTGCAAATAGTCCGAACCTGCCATTAATGATTACTTAAGCGATTAAGAAACGTGTACATTATGATACGGCCATTAATTTCTCTGTTCCAGAGCAAACACGCGGCCGGTCCTTTCCTGTTTGAGTTGCGGCCGATGATTAAGTAGCAGGACGCACCGAGGATCAATGTGCCGGACCGTTTCTTTACCCTAAGCAAAGAGGATGTGACCGTTTATCTGACCCGAATATTTCACAAACATCATAAACACAGGTCCTCCCTGGACAATACGGGCTCCGGTCCGGCACATTCACCTTTACCGGCTGGAGCTGTTGCTGTATTATGTGTAATTACTGAGTAACTACATATATACATCATTACATCCATAATTAATCAGCTTTTAATGCTGGAAAATTACCAAAAAGTGGTGATAGATTTTCATCAGATCTAAATCATAGGGACATATCTTTTCTTCTACAAACACAAATATGGAATTTTTTCAAAATTGTGGAAACACAAGTCTTTCATTAAAGAAGAAAACACTAGCAATACTTTTTTGACCTTCACTTTTAAATCAAAGAAATGTAAAAAATATATAATTATTTATTAATAACTCATATATTTTGGACACACACATCTTAAAATCCTAAAAAAAAAAAAGTGAGGTAAAATGTATAATTAATAATAATTATTCATTATTATTATATTATTTTATTATATTAGTATATTATATTATACATTACAATTTGTTTTAACAATGTTGTATTATTATAATTATCATTATTTAGAAAAACAAGACAACCATAGAAAACCAAAAATCTAAATTTTTATTTTATTGATTTATATTATTTTTACTTAGCTTAGCTTAGCATTCTGTTCAAAAAGTAGAATTTTATGTCAAATAAAATTTCATTTTTTATTCTATTATTCTAAATTTTATTGTATGTTTATTTTATATTCTATTTCCTATATTTGAAGTATATATTTTTAATCACTGTTAATTGCTATGAAAGATGCTATACTGTTTAATTATATATGTTATATATGTTATGTTAATTATTATATGTTTACCACACGTCACATGCCAGTTTTTGCTTGGTCTGTTAATATCTTAATTATTAATGATAAAAGTAACGTGACACTGTTAAATATTACTCAGCAAAAAATCTGATATTAAATATTTATTATATTGTTATGCTAATGTAATGTAGCAGTAGTTACAGAACATATGCATATATATCTATATATAAAATAGACAAAAAGCCAAAATTAAAAAAAAAAGGGGGGACGTATGGAGTCAATACAACTTGATATAATAGAAATACAATACAATTACTAATTCTAAAAAAAATGTATGCAGAGGTCAGTTTATAGGATGTAAGTCCCATCTGAACTAACTTACAGTAAACTGACTTACAGTGGTGGTGGTGATGGGAACCAGGGGTCTCCTTGTCTACAACACACACGTGTCTTCTGAGTGTGTATGGAATGTTGATGATGAAAATCTGGAAAACCTGGAAATACTAAGTTCCTGTGGGGGACTATTTGACCTCACAGCGCCCTGCAGCATGTATCCCTCCACCATGAATGGAGTTTAAGGCTGAGATCTTCTCCACACTATCATAAACAGCGTCTCAGACATCAGGCAGCGTATTCAGAACCTCCTCATGTAGGAACTTCCTGTGAGGGAGCTTTTAGAGGGGGACGTCTGGTTACCTTCTCCACCACTGTGAACTGTTCTTACTCGGTACGTTTCTCTAGAACGGAGCGTTTCACGTTGAATCCCTCTGAATGAACATAGTTCAGATCGTGTCCGTGTAATTTGGAAGCCATTGAGCAAAACTGCTGAAATGTCCCTTTAGCCAGCCCACACGCCATCACGCTGGAACGCCAGCTTGGCCCGACAGACAGGCAGACAGGCTGAGACAGACTCAAACAGCTGGTCCTCTGAGTATCAGAGTGATACCAAATCTCTGTAAACACACAGAGGGTCCACACTATTGTAGCAAATGACCCTGAAACCACACACGCACCCGCTCTCCAACCCACACCGGCCTCTCCTGCGTGATTAATAAGCAGGACAGGACGAGTGCTTATCATATTACCATTTCCATGCTGCGTTCAGGAGAGCAGCAGATAAGAGCACAATGTCAACACTCTCCTCAGGCCTTATCACCCCAGCTTAGAGTCGCCCTTAATGGGGACCATAAATGGCTGCCAATCGTTCATTTCAGCATCCAGATACTGAGCGGATGCTGGGGAAGGAGAGGCTCTTAGGGCTCGGCCTCCGCACAGGGACTTCCGTGATGCTGTGTGGAAAGCTCGCTTGTTCACAGTGCATCAGGATTGTGATCAATGTCACCAGTGATAACAAACCTGATTGGACAGGTAGGAGGGGATGCTCGTAGGACGGTCCTGAGGCTGAGACATGCAGCCAGGTGAACTGGAGATGGTAAATTGCTCCCCACTACAATCACTACACCCACAGTTATACTCGGAGTGGGCTGCGTTTAGCCCCCCAGTGTTACCCGCCGCCACTTTCTCTGGCTGAAGCAGGCTGAGAGCTGTTGAGTTGGGTGCATGATAAGATGCAGTACACCATGAAGATGGCTCCACCTGTACACTAGAACCTCTGACTGGAGTAGAACACCATCCGGGGATCTCCAGTGCACCATGAAGATAGCTCCACCTGTACACTAGAACCTCTGACTGGAGTAGAACACCATCCGGGTATCTCCAGTACACCATGAAGATAGCTCCACCTGTACACTAGAACCTCTGACTGGAGTAGAACACCATCCTGACTGGGTAGAACTCCAGTACACCATGAAGATAGCTCCACCTGTACACTAGAACATCTGACTGGAGTAGAACACCATCCGGGGATCTCCAGTACACCATGAAGATAGCTCCACCTGTACACTAGAACCTCTGACTGGAGTAGAACACCATTCGGGGATCTCCAGTACACCATGAAGACAGCTCCACCTGTACACCAGAACCTCTGACTGGAGTAGAACACCATCCTGGTATCTCCAGTACACCATGAAGATAGCTCCACCTGTACACTAGACCATCTGACTGGAGTAGAACACCATCCTGGTATCTCCAGTACACTATGAAGATAGCTCCACCTGTACACTAGAACCTCTGACTGGAGTAGAACACCACCCGGGTATCTCTGGTACACCATGAAGATAGCTCCACCTGTACACTAGAACCTCTGACTGGAGTAGAACACCATCCTGGTATCTCCAGTACACCATGAAGATAGCTCCACCTGTACACTAGAACCTCTGACTGGAGTAGAACACCATCCGGGGATCTCCAGTACACCATGAACCTGCATGCTAACAGGTTACATTACTTGTTAGCTGCATTACTCTCATGGCCCCGCTGAAGAAGCACACAACGCAGAGGCGTCTGTACGAGGCCTGTTACCCTGCTACACTCTTTAGAGATGAGTGGAGGTTCCGAAGCAGCCGCCTCAGAGTCATCAGGCTACTGAACAGCCAGTAGTGCTGATGCATCGGTAAACGGACCTGGTCCAGCACATCACAGCATAACCATCCAAACGATGATCTCCATGGACAACCATCACTCTGCACTTTACATATAGACTGACCTACTGTTACCTTCCACCCATACTGTATATCTGTAGTGTATGTATATATATATATATATATATATCAATATTCCATGCCCTGTATCAGCCTTCGGAGAGACACGGTGCTGAGGCCGGTCCCCTCCTTCCTAATGTAGCTGATCAGCATTGGCATCGGCGGTTTGTTTCTCTAGAGAAGCTACGAGGCTAAAGTAGCTAAGGGATGGAAGCAGTTAGCATTTAGCATAGTGAAAGATGCTAAGCATCCCAGCTGGACTTTATTTGGTGCTACCTGGCGCTATATGAGATGGATACGTGTGCGCTACATGGCTAATAACATTAGCATGATGATTCTAAGGCTGGAATTTGAGGACATGTAAATCATCTGCAATATTTGATGAAAATAACGAATTTATTTTGCTCTTCGTTTTAGCATAACATTGATTTCTGATTCCTGAAATGCTGCGTCATCCACACTGGGAGTTTTGTTTATTATAATTAATTATTAGAATATTGAAATGTATATATGGAAATGTGTACATCTATATATAGCATAGTTTATAGCCATATCCTTATATTACTGTTATATAAAAGTGTATATTAGTATAAACAGAGATGTTGTGTTTAGTGTTGTATATATTTATGGTCTAATGTATGTTTTTGTATTTAAGTACTGTAAGGGACTACACACACCTGTGAAAACGTGACGTGACAATAAAAGGGATCTGATTTGATTGGAAGCTGCATATCTGATGTTTTGGGATCAGTTTTGAGAAAACATGGAAAAGAAGAGGTGGCTAAGTGGTGCAGCCGTGGTGGCAGCTGCTCGTAAATCGGGAGAGTTAAGAGAGAGAGGGAGAATGATGGTGGATCAGGACAGATATATTCTTCCAAAGGCCTTGTTTAGGATCACTGTGACCTTGAGCTGCTTTGGGGTCTGACACAGTTATTGATTAAAGCGTCCAGCGCCGAGGCCTTGCCCGGTACCGCACACAGCCTTCGGAGAGACACGGTGCTGAGGCAGGGCCCCTCTTTCCTAATGTAGCTGATCAGCCATGGCACGATTAGCATCGGCGGGTTGTTTCTCTAGAGAAGCTACGAGGCTAAAGTAGCTAAGGGATGGAGGCAGTTAGCATTTAGCATAGTGAACGATGCTAAGCATCCCAGCTGGACTTAATTTGGTGCTACCTGACGCTGTATGAGATGGATACGTGTGCGCTACATGGCTAATAACATTAGCATGATGATTCTAAGGCTGGAATTTCCTCGTTTTCAATGTTTTTGCACATTATCCACAGTCGGGTCACATTATTATGACCACTTCCAACTTTTCACAGTGACAGCAGAAGGGTGTAGCTTCTGATGGAGGTCACGTGTCGTGTGTTGGCTTGGTGTGTGTATGTGGTGTGTGTTATAGGCTTCATATCCGGATCTGAATTCATCCTTGCTAATCACGTATACCCACACATGCTGGTTGTCTTCCCTGGGGCAGATGGGATCTTACAGCAAGACAGTGCCACATGTCACATGACTACAAATGTCCGGTATTGCTTGGAAGAGCATGGCCAAGACTTCCAAGAGCTACCCAGCCCCTTAATTCCTCAGACCTGAACCCAATGGAGCATCTGTGGGACCACGTGGATCTTCGTGTTCGCTCTATGGGTCACCCCAACGCACCCTAGGACCCAAGGCAGTTAGCATGGCTCCAGATACCTGGGACAACCTACCAGGACCTTACTGAGTCACTCCCAGTCCATCCAGCTGCTGTCCGTGCTGCACATGGCGGTGGATATTAACTGGTGGTCATAATAATGTGACTCGACTGTGTATAATAGAAGAGTCTTAATGTGGTGTGGATGTGGTCTCATTAAGGGCCAATTCATGTGGAGTTCAATGTACAGGTGTATAATATCCATCTCTGTCTGTCTATCTATGTATCTATCTATCAATCTATCTATCTATCTGTCTATCTATCTATCTATCTGTCTATCTCAGAACCCTTGTGAAAGGTAGACTGTGGATCTCCCGCTCCGGTCCCGCCCGGCTCCTCTGAGTCATGTTGGCCCACTATCAGGTTTTAATTGTGATGTTTGTGTGTCCCCCTGCCGAGCGATGGGGCCGGTAAGTCTTCGGCCTGACAGATGGCCTTGGCCCCTGCGGCCCGAGAACAATGGAGAATTACTGCGGCATGCCAGCGACAATTGATCAGAAGGACGTGTCATATGCTGGCGCTGGCGCTGTGTGGCGTGCGCCCGGTGTAATGGCACTAATTAACGGCAGACCGCTGAAAGACAGGAGCATCACCGCTGGGCCTGCAGGCTGTTCTCCAGACACCACGAGCGGTGGCACAGGCCGGTGTGTGTCTGTCTATCTATCTATCTATCTATCTATCTATCTATCTATCTATCTATCTATCTATCTATCTATCTATCTATCTATCTATGTCTCTCTCTCTCTCTCTCTCTCTCTCTCTCTCTCTCTCTCTCTCTCTCTCTCTCTCTCTCTCTCTCTCTCTCTATCTATCTATTTATCTATCTATCTATCTATCTATCTATCTATCTATCTGTCTGTCTGTCTGTCTTTCTGTCTGTCTGTCTGTCTGTCTGTCTGTCTGTCTGTCTGTCTGTCTATCTATCTATCTATCTATCTATCTATCTATGTCTCTCTCTCTCTCTCTCTCTCTCTGTCTCTCTCTCTCTCTCTCTATCTATCTATCTATCTATCTATCTATGTCTCTTTCTCTCTCTCTTTCTCTGTCTCTCTCTCTCTCTCTCTCTCTCTCTCTCTATCTATCTATCTATCTATCTATCTATCTATCTATCTATCTATCTATCTATCTATCTATCTATCTATCTATCAGCACAGGCTTAGTACATCTAGAATAGATCTCCATGCAAACTCATTCACTCTCTCCCTCTATCCCTATCCCTCTCCCCCAGTGTTTTCCCTTCTCTCTTCCTCTCTCATCTCTTTCCTCTTTACTTGCTCTCTCCCTCACTTTTTTTGCTTCCCTCTCTCTTCTCTTTTCTGCCTTTCTTTCTTCCTTCTCTCTCTCTTCTCTCTCTTACTCTGTCCCTCCATCTCTCTCTCCCCCTCCCACTTTTCCCTCCATCACTCTTTTATCTTCCCCTCGTCTCTCTCAATCTCTTTTCTTTTCTCTTTTTTAAACTTTTTTCTCCCTCTCTCTTTTCTACTTTCTCTCTCTCCCACTCTAACTCTGTCTCCTCACGTCTCTCGCTCCTTTCTTCTCCTTTCTTTGTCTTTCTTTCCTCTCTACTTCCTTGTGCTCTCACAGGCAGTCTATTTTCTCTCTTGCTCTTTTCCTCCATCCCTCTCCTTCTTATTCTTTTCTGTCCATCTCTGTCTGTTCTTTTTCTTTCCCGCTTAGACTGAGAGCCGATCGGAGATGGACACTGGGCTACTGGACGTTACACATCTACACTGTATTCATTTATCAACCAGTTCTTCTGAATGTGCTGCAATGAAGAACCAGATTTGGCGTTATATAGAACCGTATACAACACCTTCTCTTTCAGTCCTCCGTTCCTCGGAGTCTTAAGCTCTCTTCATTCTGTCACTGTCTTCTTCATCGCCTCCTTCCACTCTTTATTCTTCAGCCTGAGCATTTGTTCTCCTTTTAGCAGAAATAATAAACTGGACCCATGTGGACCATAGGAAGGTCGTCATACGTGAAGCTTTAGTGACATCTAGTGGTCAATCTGTGCAAACTATCAGCTAGGTGACCCGGAGAGCGCTGAATGAACCTTTCAATGGACTATAAACCAGTTCAGGACACTGAGCTATTGATCTGTCCACAGCCTCTGGTGAGGCTGATCAAGCTCTACAGCACCCTGGCAAGAACCCCATTCAGCCAGAGCTTAGAGTTATACACTCGCCCTAATGAGGAACTGTAGAACAGACTCAGTCTATACCACAGTACCTACATTTAGAGTTATACACTCGCCCTAATGAGAAACTGTAGAACAGACTCAGTCTATACCACAGTACCTACATTTAGAGCTTAGAGTTATACACTCCACCTAATGAGAAACTGTAGAACAGACTCAGTCTATACCACAGTGCCTACATTTAGAGCTTAGAGTTATACACTCCACCTAATGAGAAACTGTAGAACAGACTCAGTCTATACCACAGTACCTACATTTAGAGCTTAGAGTTATACACTCGCCCTAATGAGAAACTGTAGAACAGACTCAGTCTATACCACAGTACCTACATTTAGAGTTATACACTCGACCTAATGAGGAACTGTAGAACAGACTCAGTCTATACCACAGTACCTACATTTACAGCTTAGAGTTATACACTCGACCTAATGAGGAACTGTAGAACAGACTCAGTCTATACCACAGTACCTACATTTAGAGCTTAGAGTTATACACTCCACCTAATGAGAAACTGTGGAACAGACTCAGTCTATACCACAGTACCTACATTTAGAGCTTAGCTTGAGTTATACACGCAACCTGTAACTTTTTTCATATATCCTGGTATGTGGACGAGGCCTGAGATTTGCACGGAGCTGGTTAATGTGCTACAGAGAGGCCGGAGACAGTAACTGTTTGGTCGGTGTGTGATAAAGGAACAGAGATAGAGATAAAGAACGTGAGGTGTGAACTAGTAGGTCACTGCGAAAACCAAGCCCTAGTGACCTAGACAATGTGTGGGCGAGAGAGAGATACAGAGAGATACAGAGTGAGCGGAAGGGTGGGGTGGTTGAGTCAAGAAAAGCCAGTTTAGGGCTATAGAGTCACACAGGTGAGGTTGAAGTCTATTGGTAGCTTGACAGGTCAATTCGGTGTGTTGATCCACACAGCTGCTTGTGTATGAATGAAAAGCCCCTCCTGGCCCACCTTCACATTTCATCCTGGCTCTAACCATAGTGAACCAGTGCTGCCACCTGCTGCATGTGAAAATACCCTACAGCTGTGCTGGGGCATCCCTGCTGGCATACCGTAACCTCTCCACCTTCTGTAATAGTCATATCACTAGCTAGTATAGTATACATGCTGGGACCAGTCTGCAACACACATTACATACTACATAAAGGTGCAGTATACATTATATAAAGGTGTGGTGTGTAGTATATACACTGGTACAATAAGCAGTACATATTGACACAGTATACAATATGCCATATATACTGGTACAATCCAAATTAAGTTGTTAGTATGTAATATACAGTATATACTGGGAGAATATAGAGTAATATTACACCAGTATTGTATAGATGGTGGTATAGTTTGCAACATACAGTATATAGTGCGTAAAAGTACAATATACAGTATATAAGGTGTGGCGTGCAGTATATACACTGGTTCAATACGCGGTATATAGTATACTGGTACAATAAACAGTATATACTGACACAGTATACAATATGCCGTATATACTGATACATATATAAGTATATAGTACATAAAGTGACAATATGCAGTAAATAAAAGGTTGGGTTGTGTATATATATATACACTGGTTCAATACGCGGTATATAGTATACGTGTACAATAGGCAGTATATACCAATGCAGTATACAATATGAGCTTAATATGTACTCGCCCAAATGAGATTGTGTAGAATGTACTCATTCTATACCACAGTATAGAATAGAGCAATATTACTCGCAGTTGTACAGTAGGTAGACTCAGTACCCAAGTTTACATTATATAGTACATATACACTATACACAATGATGGCGTGGTAAAACAGACTATATACCACAGGTATATAGAGTACAATAACAAGCAGTATATACTGACGCAGTATACAATATGCTGTTATACACGAAACCTAATATTATACTGTGAACAGTACATATACACAAGTACCAAAGTATATAGTTATACTGGTCCAATAATGAGAAACTGTAGTGACTCAGCATAACATTTAGAGCACTCCACCTATATATAAAGGTAGTACAGACTCAGTGCAGTATATACAGTGGTAGAGCTAGTATACACTCGCCTCTAATGAGAAATGTAGTACACAGTATATACCGGTGCAGTATTTCTGCTACCATACAGTAGTATACAGTACATACTGGGATAATACAGAGTAACAGTGCACTAGTATGGTATAGATGCTGGTGCAGTCTGAAGCACACAGTATGCGGTATATAAAGGTAGAGTATACGGGATATAACGCTACAGCATATACACTGGTTCAGTATGCAGTATATAGTTATACAGTATATAGAGGTACAGTATATTAATATGATAATTTCCATATACTCCAGTTAGTTGAGTCAGGTAATAATAACTAACCCCCTGTTAAGTATGAGTTGGTGTTTATGTAAGGCGTATCAGCACAAACGTATCTTTCCAGATGTCTGAAACATTTACAGTTAGCCTAGCTAGCGCAGAGCTCGTGTTCAGCAGGCGCTAATACAGACGTTTTTAAGAAGGCCCTGAAACCCGCCAGAAGAGATGTGTTCATTTTAGATATGAGTGATGCAATAATAAGCCAGCAATCTGCAACTGCCTCTCGTCTCCAGCCACTACGCTGTCAGGCCACAGTCACATTAGCATGCAGCGTGCGCTAGCTTGAGGAAGCTGTTGATTGGAATTCAGTCTTATATGACTCACTTGAGTAGCTGCCTTTGTTCATTTTCATTTAGTTACTTCAAAGTCCTTCTTTAATGGGCTGTTTCTGATTATTTGCCCCCCGCCAGGGTGCCCCCCGAGGGTGATCTAAAGATGTTAGCTGTTAAGATAGCCTAAGGTAGGTCTTAGATTTATGTTCGCCGATTTGCTTAAAGAATAAAAAGCTAAAGGGAAACTCTTGCGCTCTTTGGCCTTTGGAGGCTGAAACAGACTCTGAATGCAAACGGCATGCACTAACGCTATGCATGGTGGCGTATAACCGCTAGCTATGAGGCTGCGCATTGCAACCTACTGAAGCCCCCTTCCATAATGTAGTATCTCCCACCGTAACTCAGGTGTGTTTCTGATGTTCATTCAGTTCAGACTCAGTTTAGTAATGACAAGATAAGATGTTTACCCTGCTGGAACCGTTTCCGATAACAACATTCCCCAGCTTCTTGGTCCAGTTATCCTCCTGGAAATGAAATGAAATTATTCTGTATCCACTATGAATTATTCAGCAATTACTTTGAATTATTCAGTATCTACTATGAGTTATTACATATCCACTATGAATTATTCAGTATTCACTATGAATTATTCTATATCCACTATGAATTATTCAGTATTCACTATGCATTATTAAGTATCCAACTACGAATTATTCAGTATCCACTCTGAATTATTCAGTATCCACTATGAATTATTCTATATCTACTATGAATTATTCAGTATTCACTATGCATTATTAAGTATCCATTACGAATTATTCAATATCCACTATGAATTATTCAGTATCCACTATGCATTATTAAGTATCCACTATGAATTATTCAGTATCCCCTATGAATTATTCAGCAATTACTTTGAATTATTCAGTATCTACTATGAGTTATTACATATCCACTCTGAATTATTCAGTATCCACTCTGAATTATTCAGTATCCACTATGAATTATTAAGTATCCACTATGAATTATTACATATCCACTATGCATTATTAAGTATCCACTATGAATTACTATGTTTCCACTATGAATTATTCAGTATCTAGTATGAATTATTCAGTATCTAGTATGAATTATTCAGCAATTACTATGAATTATTTAGTCTCTACTATGAAATATTCAGCATGTACTATGAATTATTCAGTATCCACTATGAATGAATTAAATAACTAAAATAAATGATTTTATTTTATGACTCATTCAGTATGACATGTTTTCCTAATGCTGAGGTTGTAACGTTTACGATTTGAAATGAAGACCGAATTCTAATAGTCCCCACTGAATTTCATGCAGCTTTCAGAAATGTGCACATGTGAATGTGTAAAGTAAGCGAGTGCAGAAACGCTGTATTTGTTTATCTCCTGAAGGCACGCGAGCATCAGTGGGAGAAGCATGCTGTTTTAAAGTCTGCTGAGAAGGATAAGCGTGACGAGAGAGGAAAAGCCCTGAGCTGTGTGCGAACACGCATGCATTTGCATATGTTACACTCGGAGCAAATGTCAGGCTGGATATGGCAGCACAAAGCTGCGTCTGTGTGCTTGTATAGTGTATAGTTATGATAAAATATAAATATATGTGTTTCGTTCAGTCTGAACGATTCAGAATTCAAACACAGCTACAGTGATTAAATCATAACAACATTAACACCGGAAAATCATCACAGACCTTCAATACTTATCACTACTTATCAATACTTATCGTATCTACTATCAATAATAAAGCATCCACTATAAACTATTCAGCATCCTATATGAATTATTCAGCATCTACTATGAATTATTCAGTATCTACTATGAATTTTTCAGCATCTACTATGAATTATTCAGTATCTAGTATGAATTATGCCCCCCGCCAGTATATACTAGTGAATTCTGATATAAATTATTTTAAGTATTTACTATGAATTTTTTCATATCCACTATGAATTATTCAGTATTCATTATGAATTATTTCGTATCCACTATGAATTATTCGGTATCCACTATGAATTATTCAGCATACACTATGAATTATTCAGTATCTTCTATGAATTATTCAATATCCACTATGAATTATTCAGTATCCACTATGATTTTTTTCATATCCACTATGAATTATTCAGTATTCATTATGAATTATTTCATATCCACTATGAATTATTTAGTATCTACTATGAATTATTCAGTATCTACTATGAATTATTCAGTATCCACTATGAATTATTCAGCATCTACTATGAATTATTCAGCATCCACTATGAATTATTCAGTATCCACTATGAATCATTCAGTATCTACTATGAATTATTCAGTATATACTATAATTTATTTAGTATCTACTATGAATTATTCAGTATCCTCTATGAATTATTCAGCATCTACTATGAATTATTCAATATCCACTATGAATTATTTAGTATCCACTATGAATTTTTTCATATCCACTATGAATTATTCAGTATCTACTATGAATTATTTAGTATTCACTATGATTTTTTTCATATCCACTATGAATTATTCAGTATTCATTATGAATTATTTTGTATCCACTATGAATTATTTAGTATCCACTATGAATTATTCAGTATCCACTATGAATTATTCAGTATCTACTATGAATTATTCAGTATCTACTATGAATTATTCAGTATCCACTATGAATTATTCAGTATCTACTATGAATTATTCAGTATCTACTATGAATTATTCAGTATTCACTATGAATTATTCAGTATCCACTATGAATTATTCAATATCCACTATAAATTATTCAGTATCCACTATGAATTATTCAGTATCCACTATGAATTATTCAGTATCTACTATGAATTTGTATGGGCCTGGGCGGTGCCGCCTGCAGCCAGCAGAGGCGCTCTGGGGGGACTACAGCCCAGAACTCCAACCCCCAGAATGCCCCGAGCTGATCAACCAAACAAGCTGCACCTGAGGCACCGGCCATATAAGCCCCTACCAAACAACTATCTTCGCTACACCTTTGTAGAGGGGTAGACAGTTTGGGAAAACAAAACAAAACAAAACAAAACAAAGCAAAGCAAAGCAAAGCAAAGCAAAGCAAAGCAAAGCAAAACAAAACAAAACAAAACAAAACAAAGCAAAGCAAAGCAAAACAAAACAAAACAAAACAAAACAAAACAAAGCAAAACAAAACAAAACAAAGAGAAGGACGCAGCGACCCACAGAGGAAAAGAGATCTCTGTTCTGTGAAACCCTCCCCTGATTGTACCTGTTCTTTTATAAACATCCCCTTTTACGTCGGTGGTGGCGTCTCCTTTGTTTAACTTTCCCACCATTTCTCCCTCTCCCTCACAAAACCCCTTCTGACTCGCCTCATGTGTATGTCTACCTGCCTACCCAGCTACCTACCCCACCTACCTGCCTACCCACCTACCTACCCCTTCTACCTGCCTACCAGCCTACCCCACATACCCACACACCTACCCACCCACCTGCCTACACACCTACCCCACTTACTTGCTAAACTACCTACCTCCCTACCAGCCACCTACTTACCTAACATACCTCTTTACCTACATATCTACCCATGCACATAACTACCTACCTACCTAACCTACCCAACCATGTACCAACCTACCTACCTGCCTACCCAGCCACCTAACGCACCTACCTACCCACCTACATATCCCTCCTACCTACCCATCTATGTACCCACCTATCTACCTCATCAACCCACCTACCTATCTACCCCACCTCCCAACCCACTTACATATCCCACTTACCTTCCTAATCCAACCATCCACCCCACCTACCTACCTGACCACCCATCTTCCTACCTATCTACAGGCCCACCTACCACCCTTCCTGCTCACCAACCTACCTCCCTCACAACTCACCCACTTCAGTACGCACCACCTACCATCTATGACCGCTTTAGTACCCAAACTATCTACCTCACTATGAACCCATGCCTACCTAGTACCTACCTACCTAACTGCCCTACCTACCTACCCCATTATTATTCAGTATCTACCTAACTGGCCCTACTACTACCTACCCACTCCGTAGTGCCTACTCCAACCCACTAGATCTTACCACTTTACAGACATGTATGGGCCCACTTGGTGCGTTCTCCTGCAACCAGCACCTGACCCCACCTACCTGGGACCCTACCATCCATCTTCCCAGCCTGATCAAACAGACACCACCTACCACCTTCCTGCTCACCAACCTACCTGGACCATCTCACTTTCCCCCTTAGACAGTTTTTGGGAAACAAAACAAAAACAAAACCAAAACCCCACTTACATATCCCACTTACCTTCCTAAACCAACCACCCACCCCACCTACATACCTCACCAACCTACCCACCTATGCAACGACCTACCCACCTACCTACTGTTGCAAAACCCTACCAACCTGATCCTACCTGTACCTTGCCAACTCCCACCTCCCAACCCACTTACATACATGTATCCCACTTACTTTCCTAAACCAACCACCCACCCCACCTACCTACCTGACCATCCATCTTCCCACCTATCTACAGACCCACCTACCACCCTTCCTGCTCACCAACCTACCTACCCACTCCACCTCCCAACCCACTTACATATCCCACTTACCTTCCTAAACCAACCAACCACCCACCCCACCTACCTACCTAACCACCCATCTTCCCACCTATCTACAGACCCACCTACCACCCTTCCTGCTCACCAACCTACCTACCTCACCAACCCACCTACCTAAGCAACGACCTACCCACCTACCAACCCCACCTTCATACCTACCTACCCACTCCACCTCCCAACCCACTTACATATCCCACTTGCCTTCCTAAACCAGCCACCCACCTACCTCACCAACCCACCTACCCACCCATCTACAGACCTACCTACGACTCTTCCTGCTCTCCTACTAACCCACCCACCTCCTTCCCTAGGTTTTGTTTCATTTTAGGTTTTACATATGAGAAAAAGAATGAGATATGGTATATTCGTTTTGGCTTGTTTGTATGATAATAATGTTAATCAATATAACGAGCTGTCGGCTATATTAATATCTCGTAACTATTAGGACTGATTCAGTATTGACTATAAATGACTGAGTGACCGCTTTAGGTCTGAACTGATGTGTTTATGACGGGCCGATGAGAGCGATGCCCTTGAGGGGTCTATTTCTCGCTTCTTCTTTAATTTCCTTCTATATTTATCAGCCCCTCTTCCCTCTGTCTCTCGGCCCAGTGCGGCGTTCCTCTCTATCTCTGTAGGACTCTTCAGCGCATCATTAAGCCCCTCGTTCTTCCTGTGCGTCTCCTCAGCAGCTGGTGAACACTAAGCTCCATTTACAGCAGTTACGGAACTCCAATAAGCAGACAGCATGACGCGCAGTGTCGTCTATCTGCCGGGGTGATCACTTCAGGAGCGGCTCATTGCTTTGACAGTGTGGCTTGAGCTTGTGCTGTAGGCCCCCAAGTATCTAGACAGCTCCTCTGGGTGAATCCAGCTACTTCAAGGTGGAGCACACATCAGTAGCATGAGAGGGTCTGGTGCAGCAACAGATGTGCCTTAGGTCAGCATGCCAAGTACCTCCAGAACCGGGCTGTGGAGAAGTGGAACTGGGATTCTGGAGTGATGGAACTCCATCCAGTAGCTTCGGGATGAGTTGTAGTTATGCAAAACTGATCGTCCAACACCAGTACCTTACCTCGCTAATATTCAATCAAATCCTCACAGCAACGTTCCAACATCAGTATCTTACCTCACTAATATTCAGTCAAATCCTCACAGCAATCTTCTAACACCAGTACCTGACCTCACTAATACTCAATCAAACCCTCACAACAATGTTCCATCATCAGCACCTGACCTCACCAATGCTCAATCAAATCCTCACAGCAATGTTCCTACAGTAGTACCTGACCTTACTAATGCTCAATTAAATCCTCACAACAATGTTCCAGCATCAGCATCTGACCTCACCAATGCTCAATCAAATCCTCACAGCAAACTTCCAGCACCAGTACCTGACCTCACTAACATTCAGTCAAATCCTCACAGCAATCTTCCAATACCAGTACCTGACCACACTAATGCTCAGTCAAATCCTGACAGCAACGTTCCAACACCAGTACCTGACCTCACTAATATTCAATCAAATCCTCACAGCAATCTTCCAATACCAGTGCCTGACCACACTAATGCTCAATCAAATCCTCACAGCAACGTTCCAACACCAGTACCTGATCTCACTAATACTCAATCAAATCCTCACAGCAATCTTCCAACACCAGTACCTGACCTCGCTAATACTCAATCAAACCCTCACAACAATGTTCCAGCATCAGTACCTGACCTCAACAATGCTCAGCAAATTCTCACAGCAAACTTCCAACATCAATAACTGACCTCACTAATACTCAATCAGATGCTCACAGCAATGTTCCAACATTAATACCTGACCTCACCAATGCTCAATCAAATCCTCACAGCAAACTTCTAGCACCAGTACCTGACCTCACTAATATTCAATCAAGTCCTCACAGCAATCTTCCAACACCAGTACCTGACCTCACTAATGCTCAGTCAAATCCTCACAGCAATGTTCCAACAACAGTATCTTACCTCACTAATATTCAGTCTAATCCTCACAGCAATCTTCCAACACCAGTACCTGACCTCACTAATATTCAATCAAATCCTCACAGCAAACTTCCAACACCAGTACCTGACCTCACTAATACTCAATCAAACCCTCACAACAATGTTCCAACATCAGTACCGGACCTCAACAATGCTCATCAAATTCTCACAGCAATGTTCCAACATTAATACCTGACCTTACTAATGCTCAATCAAATCCTCACAACAATGTTCCAGCATCAGCACCTGACCTCACCAATGCTCAATCAAATCCTCACAGCAATCTTCCAACACCAGTACCTGACCTCACTGATATTCAATCAAATCCTCACAGCAATCTTCCAACACCAGCACCTGACCTCACTAATATTCAATCAAATCCTCACAGCAATCTTCCAACACCAGTACCTGACCTCGCTAATTCTCAATCAAACCCTCACAACAATGTTCCAGCATCAGTACCTGACCTCAACAATGCTCATCAAATTCTCACAGCAAACTTCCAACATCAATAACTGACCTCACTAATACTCAATCAGATGCTTACAGCAATGTTCCAACATTAATACCTGACCTCACTAATGCTCAATCAAATCCTCA
>JAMWET010000252.1:195000-292500 GCA_024036415.1 Prochilodus magdalenae
ACCCCTCTGAAGATGGGTATTCCAGCAGGGTAATGCCCTCTGGCTCAAGCTGTTCATAACTGGTTCGAAGAACATTCCAGAGAGTTCCCGAGGAATGCTGTGGTCTGAACATTCATCCGACATAAGCCCTGTTGAGGTATTCCTCGATTCCACGAACGCTGACGGTTCACGTCGCCTTTCCATGAGCACCCAGGCCGGTGTTCAGCCTCACTCAAGATAACACCTCACACCTCAAAAGGTGTGGGAGTTCCAGAGCCTTCCCTGCGGCAACACCGCTTCATAATCGATATACATATCCCATGACTTTTGATATGCACATTAAACAATAATGACCCAAGGACCACCCCCTGTGGGACACCCTGACGTATTTGTAATGTGTTTGATTGATTACTGCCCAACAGTGCCAACAAAAGAATGATGAAGCATGGCATTCACTTCCTCCAACTGATTGCTTTCGATTGGTTCATGAGTGAGCCACGAGTCAGAAACGACTCAACCAACAGCAACAGTGCTTGTTTGCTCAAAGCGTGTAGCGTGCTTCACCTTCACCTGGAGCGAAGCTATTTGAGGTGTGTGTGTCTGGTTTGTGTACCCGTGGGGGCTGTACAGGTGGGCTTGTGTCTGGAGCCCCCAGCTGCTTCACACTTTACGTAACATGGGACCACTTTCAGTCATTCAGTCGTTTAACTGATTCACTCGCTTCACAGGACAAGACGAGGCACACTACAGGGCTGCACCGTGTGCGGGAGCGGCTCACAGCTGAGCTCGGACCATACAGGATCTGCCGTGTCCTCCGTCAGTGGACAGAAGAGTTTGGAGCATGCACTGCAGACCATTAGCAAGGCCAATTACCTAGAGAGGGCCTGAAGGCTACCAGGCCTCATCATCAAACGAACAGCAGAAGGAGGTGTGGGAGTGCAGGTGTGTTGGGAAGGAAGATAAAGGTGACCAGGATCAATAACTGATGATAAGTTTAGACTGATATGATCAATATTTATTGAGCTACACATACAGAAGTCTGTCTCTCAGTATGGCGTCGGGCCACCGTGTTCGCTAACCCAACACGCCAGACGTCTCGGTATGGAGCTGTAGAGGTTCCTAATGGAGTCCTGTGATAATCCATCCCATGCAGCTTGACTATCCTCACACAGTTCCTGCAGATGGTGCGGTAGGGGTGGAGGTGGAGGGACACCAGGCCTTCTGGACGTGGGACAACAAACCGTTCATCTTGGTGCTGACCACGGTGCCTCCACACACGGATTCGTTGGGCGTCTCCACCAAGACTAAAGCGGGACTCGTCACTGAAGATGACCCGCTGCCATTCTGAGTCACTCCATGACAGTCTGGTACGACACCACTGCAGTCTTTGGTGACGGTGACGTGGTGTTAAGGACAGTCGTGGTAACAGTCTGTGTGCATGTAGTCCTGCGTGGTGCAGCCGTCTGCCAACAGTGCTCCGCTAACAGGACGACTCATGGAGGACACCACTGCTCGCTGGTTTACTGGTCACCTGGTTTTGGTTGGTGGACGATTCTCAGTCCAGCCAATGCTCTCTGAGGTGTGCAGCAGCACTGCTGAGTCTGATCCACTCACACCAGCACCACACACACTAACACACCACCACCACGTCAGTGTGACTGCAGTGCTGAGAATGATCCACCCCCACGTCATACCTGCTCTGTGGTGGTCCTGTGGGGGTCCTGACCATTGAAGAACAGGGTAATACAGTATACAGAGAAACAGATGGACTACAGTCTGGACCTGTACACCTACAGAGTGTCCTGTATGGACAGTGGAGCTGATAAGACGGACGGGGACTGTAGATACAAGGAGGTGTACTTAGGAAAGTGTTAGCTGAGTGTATAGTATTTATGCCTGATGCCTCAGTTGATCAGTTTTTGATCATGTTTGCTTGTTTAGCAGCATAAAGGGCGCATGTCTGATGAATATCCCCAATTAAAAAGTCCAGCAAATTGGCTCGATTGAGTAATTAGTTGTGGCCCTGGATGTTTATTAGAAGTTATATTTATAATAGAATTATCCTGCAGTTAATGATGATCGATCACCGTTAAGAAAGTGGCCGATATTGAAGATTAAAGGTGTGAAACTTTGTTTATATCGCAGGTGTTATGTATTTTAATTACAGCTGCCAAACGAAAGCTAATGGATCCCAGCGTTCGCTGCAGGACCGCTGATTGGAAAGGGGGTCGTGCATTGGCCTGCTTTTTGGTCAGCTGATATGGGATGGGTACATGTCATTTCGGCACCTTGTGAAAAACAAACAGGCCAATTTTTGGTCAACCAAAATATGCAAGTGTGTCTATGGTTCTTCATCCCGGCTTGGTCCGGCTGAGTAAACCTTGGCTCTGCTGTCGTAGCCCTGGCACAGACCGCGCCACGGGTCAAACATTCTCTCCCATTACACCAACATAAGCAGGCTGTGTGTGTAAAGGCTGCTTGTACAGACAATAGACGCTGGTGAACCATACGGAAGACCCGTCAGCTACACTTGCCCCTGGGCTTTACCTCCTTCTTGTCTATTGTGCAAGTAAACCATTGTTCCCTAAACAGCAGTGCATAAGCAAACTGAGGAATCTCCATAGATATGGCAATAAGAGTTATTATTCTCATCCCCCAAACAGCTGCACCCAGAAGGAGGTGTGGGAGTGCGGGTGTGTTGGGAAGGAAGATAAAGGTGACCAGGATCAATAACTGATGATAGATTTAGACTGATATGATCAATATTTATTGAGCTACACATACAGAAGTCTGTCTCTCAGTATGGCGTCGGGCCGCCGTGTTTGCTAACCCAACACGCCAGACGTCTCGGTATGGAGCTGTAGAGGTTCCTGATGGTGTCCTGTGATAATCCATCCCATGCAGCTTGAACATCCTCACACAGTTCCTGCGGATGGTGCTGTAGGGGTGGAGGTGGAGGGACACCAGACCTTCTGGACGTGTGACATCTTGGTGCTGACCACGGTGCCTCCACACATGGATTCGTTGGTCGTCTTCACCAAGACTAAAGCCGGACTCGTCACTGAAGATGACCCGCTGCCATTCTGAGTCACTCCATGATGCGTGGTGCAGCCGTCTGCCAATGGTGCTGGCACTAACAGGATGACTCATGGAGGCACCCTCCCTTCTCTCAACACACCTGACTCACCTTATCAGCTCATTAACAAGCCCTGTCAGAGTTACCGTGGGGTGTGTTAGAGGTGTAGGACCGGGGTGCCTCCAGAAGCAGGGCTCAGAAACACTTCCCTACTTATTGTATTGAAGATGTTTTAACTAGGGGTTTGGCGCCCCCTCTGGTGCAAATGTGGACTGCGCCAGAAATACTGACAGGTAAGATATTTGTTGGTTTTAAACCATAACAAAATCAGTATTTTCCACTTATGCTGCCCCAGTTTGTTGATTTTTGATAATCGCCCACTAGTATCTTACAGCCCTAGTGGTATGTGAAGTCGCTTCGCTGATGTGCTTGGCATGTGGAACTCAGATGTAGGCACCGCGGGGGGGTTAAGGAGTACAGTAATCCTGCAGAGGGTTGCTAACATTTGCATAGTTTCCGGAATTAGCTCCATGTCCTTGGGGTTTGACAGCAAAGGCAGGAGTGTATAATAATCTCTTCCTACATACATACGATCATGAGAAGCCGAATTTATGAATATATTTATTTAGCAAAGAGCTGGACACCCTGCCGACCATGAGATGCTGGGCAGACTTAATAGGCAACTTCCGTTACCACTGTGTGTGTCAATCATTCATGTACAAGTCCATGCCCACCTTGTAGGTCCCCTGTACAATTCCAGCCTGTAGGCCATCTGCTGCTGTAAAATTCATCAGCCCCCTCCACCTCCTCCATCACTGCTGTTGACCACATATTATGTCCAGCCGGGAGCGGCTCGGGCTCAGAACCCGACCACTGATGCAGTGAGTAGGTAACGCACACTGTGCATCTACAGATGGGCAACAGCTGTACACCACCGAGGCGGAGCTACATTGGAGGGGTTTCTAATAAAGTGGCCAGGGAGGGTATTTATCAGTCACAGTCACAATGGACTACAGCGTCTACAGTGGTGCTTTAACGTCCTTAAAGAGAACCCAATTAAAATGATACTTGATCCAATGTTTCGTCGATATAAGGGTCTGGAAAGTTGGTGGCCTTCCTCTTATGAACTGCTCACTTCAGGTCCTTCCACAACATTCCTACAGGATTAAGGACTTTGGCTTGGCCATTCCAGAACATTACCTTTATCCTTCTTTAACTGTTCTTTGGTAGAACGTCTTGTGTGCCTGGGGTCTTAGTCCTGCTGGATCACCCGTGTTCTCTTGGGATGTAGTTAATAGATAGTTGTTCCATCAATGATGGTGAGCCGACCCAAAGCCTGATACTACCACCACCATGTTTCACAGCTGGGATAAGGTTCTTATGCTGGAATGCAGTGTTCTCCTTTCTCCAGACATAACGTTTCTCATTTATACCTAAAAGATCGGTTCTGGGCTCCACAGAACACTGTTCCAGTAGCTCCTTTGGCTCAGCGATGTTCTCCTTGCAGCCATGCCATGCACACCATTGATGTTCAGTGTTCTCCTAAAGGTGGACTCAAAAGTATTAGCATTAGCCTCTGGAACCTTTAGCTGATTAGAAGTGACCCTGGGTTGTATTACATGTCTTGCTCTTGGAGTGGTCTTTGTAGGTGGTCCACTCCTGGGGAGGGTAACGGCGGTCTTGAAGTTCCACCATTTGGACCCAGTCTGTCTGACAGTGGAAGGTGGAGTCCAAACCCTTTGGAGGTGGTTCTGTAACACTTTCCAGCCTGATGGGCATCTCCTCTGCTTGTGCCATAATCCACTTCCACCAGGATGTGAAGATTGGCCTTTGATAGATCCGTCTTGTTTAAAGACTGCACAAGAGCCACTTACTTACTACGGGTAGCTCATTGAAGGTATTCCCACCAGCTCCATCACCGACCGGCACAGACAATCCTAGCAACGGCCCATCATCACTAAAGGACATTTGCCACTCCAGGGTCCTCATGAGGGCCGAAAGGATCATCAAGGACAAAACCCACACAACCTCCTCACACTTCTCCCATCTGGCAGCCGCTACAGGAGTATGAAATCAAGGACCACCAGATTACAGAACAGTCCCCGCCTCCCCATCGCCTCCCCCAGCCATCAGGGCTCTGAACACCTCACACCCAATGGCCCTCCCAACCACCATAAACATCTGGCCAGTGAAATGGTCCCATATATATACATTCTGGATTTTAACTAAGCCATTTCAACAGGCCTTCCCTGCAGACTAACTGGTGCTTTACAGGTCGTTATCTTTCCTCAGCACCACCATCTGTTAAGGTTCAGTTCATGACTGGGTTCCCTAACATTCTCTCAAAGTAGCTCTGGACACAAGCCAAAATTCCCAGCTCCATCTAATGAAGGCAAGCAGTCCTTTCCCCAATAGCAGCAAAACAGATCAAATAGGCCCAGACCATGATACTACCACCACCATGCTTCAGAAGCGAGATATGGTTGTTATGCTGGAATGCAGTGTTCAGTTTTGCCAGATCTCTCATTTAAGACCACAGTGGTCTTCTGGTTCATCCAGGTGGTCTTTAGAAAAATGTAAACAGGCGGGAATGTGCTTCCTGGAGAGTTCCCAGCCAACACACAACATTGTCGTCTTCTTCTTCTTCTTCTTCTTTTTCTTTTCTTCTTCTATTCCAACTCTAGAATGTTCAGTCTTATCAGGTTTGGTGTGCTTGCATACAGCTTTTGGATCCAACCTTCAATTTTTGGGAAAACAAAAACTTTCCCAATTTTTGGGAAAACTTCAAAGCTTTGGGAAAACCTTCAAATGCCAATTTTTTTTCCCATTAGAATGGGTGGAAAAGCATAAGCTCATCTACTGTACGTCGGCTCAACCTATAGACGAATTCAGTGTTGGTCTGACCTGCACTCATCTGTTTATGCTTTTTCCCCATCACTCGTTTCTCCTATAGAGCCCCATTCATTTTCACCCTCATTTAAAGCCTCTAGTTTCCTACAGCCATCAAACCGCATTTACTCACTCAGGGCAGATCCCCAAACTCTATCCACAGCCATACTGACCCACACTCCTCTATCCTCTAATCCATTATTCATTCTATTGACTCCCATAGCTATGGATTACTCTTTCTGCAAAACACCATGCACCATCATACACTTCTTCCTTAAATCGGTATAGAGCGATAGTTCTAGATATGTCATCTGAAGACTGAAGGTTCCTTCTGGTTCTCCTGTGAAACTGCTCTGTTCTGTAACGATGCCAGTGTGATAATAGTAGAGTATGGTTCAGGTTTAGGGGCTCAGTGCGGCGTGTGGAGACGTAGAGGAGTGATAACTCATTACATTAACATCCTCTCGGACTCGCTCTCCTCACGGAGCTCCGTGCTCCACAGTCATGCTGAGTTATTCTCTGTGTGCTGCAGAGGAACAGAGCAGAGCAGAGTTACAGCCTCCATTCTTCCACAGATTGATCTTACTTCAGTCTGCAGCCTTTCACCAGCGCTAAACTCCCTAATATACGGCCTCACTGGGATTTCAGAACTCCAGCGCCCCCTCCGCACTCCTCACCTGATTAAAACTCCCTCTCAGATGAGGAGATCCAGATTAGAAGCCGACTTCGTTCTCGTTCCACCTTGCGTCTTGGAATGCTAGCGCACCAGACTAATCAGGATGCACATGGTGCAGAGTCATTTTTTCAGGAGCTATGGATTTGGGATTTTGGATTGTTGGAAGCAGCCTTTGAAAAATGTAGGGTCAGTCATTTCCAGTCACCGGACCCCCACTGATAAGACAATCTCCACTGTACAAGGCAGTCACCAGCAGTTCACCTTGGTGTATTCATCGTATACGCTGAACATAAGCTCAGGTGTAAGTGATGAGATCGGTCAGTTCGGAGGTCATGTAGGTGATGAGAGTGGTCACTTAGCAAAGGCTAAGGTCCTGTAGGTGATTATAGCGGTCAGTTAGAGGAGGCTGAGGTCCTATAGGTGATTATAGAGGTCAGTTAGCAGAGGCTGAGGTCCTGTAGGTGACGAGAACGGTCAGTTAATGGAGGCTGAGGTCCTGTAGGTGATGAGGGTGGTCAGTTAATGGAGGCTGAGGTCCTGTAGGTGATGAGGGTGGTCAGTTAATGGAGGCTGAGGTCCTGTAGGTGATGAGGGTGGTCAGTTAGTGGAGGCTAAGGTCCTGTAGGTGATTATAGCGGTCAGTTAGTGGAGGATGAGGTCCTGTAGGTGATTATAGCGGTCAGTTAGTGGAGGCTGAGGTCCTGTAGGGGTAGAAAGCAGTCACTTAGTGGAGGCTGAGGTCCTGTAGGTGATGAGGGCGGTCAGTTAGTGAAGGATGAGGTCCTATAGTTGATGAGAGTAGTCAGTTAGCAGAGGGAGGTCCTGTAGGTGGGGAGTCCAGTCGATAATAGGCTGAGGTCCTGTCAGGTAGCGAGAACAGTCAGTTAATGAGCTGAGGTCCTGTAGGTGACGAGAGTGGTCAGTCAGTTAGTGGGTCCTGTAGGTGGGAACTGTCGATAATGGAGGCTGAGGTCCTGTAGGTGATGAGGGTGGTCAGTTAATGGAGGCTGAGGTCCTGTAGGTGTCGAGAACAGTCAGTTAATGGAGACTGAGGTCTTGTCGGTGATGAGAGTGTTCAGTTAGTGGAGGCTGAGGTCCTGTAAATGATTATAGTGGTCAATTAGTGGAGGTCAGTTAGCAGACACTGAGGTACTGTAGGTGATGAGAGTGGTCAGTTAGCAGAAACTGAGGTCCTGTAGGTGACGAGAGTGGTCAGTTAGTGGAGGCTGAGGTCCTGTAGGTGATGGGCGAGGTCAATTAGTAGAGGTTGAGGTCTCGTAGGTGACGAGAGCGGTCAGTTAGTGGATGCAAAGGTCCTGTCGGTGACAAGAGCGGTCAGTGGAGAACATAGGCCTGTAGTCCAGAGGAGTGAAAACAGGGGTCACTTCTCCAGTCTTTTCTTTGTTTCTCTCTCTCTCTCTCTCTCTCTTTCTCTCTCTCTCTCTCTCTCTCTCTCTCTCTTTTCTGGCAGAGTGGGGTGACAGCTGTTATCTGAAGCACAATGCACCAAATTAAATAAACGCTGCCAGAAAAACGCAATAAAACAAGCGCTGTCGATTTACCCCCTGTGTTCCCGTCATTTGGCTCCATTATGATTCTGGCTCGTGACGGGAATTGAAGTCGTGAGCCCGGGAATAAACTCCAAAAGCATTTCTGAAGCCCCTTTAATTCTCCAAAGCTGAGTCATGCGACTAGAGGAACCCCTAAACGACAACACGGTCGCTAAAGCGCACAGCATTGGCTCCGCTACGAAGCTCAGCAGCTCAGTTCGGAATCCCCAGCTGGAAGCTTGGAGTTGCGACCTGCAGGGCTTTGAGTTCTTAATTAAGAAGTTCAATCGCTGAACTTGGCCTGTGTGCGTAATTCCGCTATATTCCTCCAGGCTATTGCTAGCTAGGGTCTGGCTGCCCTTAACAGGATATACGCTTAATGAATATATGTAAATTAATATTCTAATGTGAATGAATATGCATATGCTGGCAGCGCCTGACTTTCCTCCAGACCTTCACCTCAGTGCGATGCTTCCATGGCAGGTTTAAAAGGGGCAGATTAATCAAAGCGCTGCTAATGTGGCTAACAGTGAGCGAACGCCATGTTTATCAATGCCCCATTCAATAAATGTCAAGCCATCTGTTTAATAACTGATAAATGCTAAACTGTGCAACAAACTAGGAGTGTGCTGCGGGTTAGCATTAGCTGTTAGCATAGTTAGCATGATAACAGCTCTGCCCAGGTCTGATTCTGGCTAAATTAAGCACTGACACAAGATGATTAACAATCCAGCAACAAAGAGAAATTAGCATCATTAGCATTAATAGCAACATTAGCTGATTAGCTAATGATTTTAAACCTCTAATGACTAATAATATCCCAGATTTGGACTTTTATTCTATCATTATATCAGTTTGGTGGGCATCAAGTCTTTGTGGGCCATGTGTCCAGTTCCTGATCTACTTGGTCACAGAGCTTCTTGTCTTCCTAGCATGCTGTATTTCCGTGTTCCTTGTTTTGTTAATAGATCAGAATGTAAAAAAAACTTGTCAGTTATCATTCCAGCTCTTCCCTTGGGATGTGAAATAGAGGAGGAGATGTCTGCAGTTGATATGGTGAGCTACAGTTCCTACACCAATGAAGAAAAACAATGTTTGGTACCAGTAAGCTCTAATCTTAGCTAGCTAGCAAACCTAGCTTAGCCCCCACTGGCTAAAGCCAAACTGGCTTTTTGTGGAGACCCTTGATATAGTCTGTGGGTTTCATAGAGTGTTTCTTGATCTGAACCCACAGCTTCATGTTCCGGTTCTCAGGCTTGATGGGCTAAAGCTAGCATTAGCTGGAGAGCACATAGCAAGAGGTGCTAACAGCCAAATCAAGATGTGGGTCAATCAATCAATCAGTCAATTAAATTAATCAACCTTTATTTAAAAAGCTATTTGACAATAAAATCAAAGAAAGTAAAAGGGTTTTACACAAATACATAAAAATAAAAAATACATAATGGGTTAACTAAAATAAAAATAATAATTATTAAAAGAGTTAAATAAATAAATAAATAAATACATAGGGTACATACTAAATGGGGTCTCAATGGTCTCCACAAAGGGACAGTTTGGCCTTTGCATGTAGGTGCTAACGTTAGCTAGGTTAGCTAGCCGGCACCAAATTTCCTTATCTGTTGAAGAATTATAACTTTCCTAATCGACTGCAGCCACTTCCTGTTTCTTATCACACAGCAGTAGAATGACTGTTGAGTGTGCCTTCATCCGGTCTGTTCAAACAACAAGCACTGTGGCCTGCGGAAATGACCAGAGCCCCAGCTAACATGGTAGAGGATCAGACCCAGACGTAAGGTCAGTACAGCACGTTTTAACAAGGGGACAGTAGGAGCTTGCTGCACTCTGGAATCTAGTGAGTCCCCACCACAATGCCAACAAGCTATCAGAGACCCTGTGCCATCATCAAAGCGCTCCTGCACTGTGTGATGCGGTGCTACATGATTTAAATAGATTTGCATATGTGTTCATGCTTTGTTTGCCCTGTCGACTCAGGAGCGTGATAAAGCCAAACATAATATTTGTCCAGCGCGGTACGGCATCAAACCTGCTTTGTGTTTGCTGTGAATATTAAAGCTGAGCTCATATTGTCATCCTATTACATCATCAAGTCTGAGTTTAGTGTAGCGTTGAAGTCTGTCTGAGATTGGTTTGGCGTCTGATTGGATCAGACATTCTTCCTTTTCAAGGGTTCCCACATTCCCATAGACTGATATCTAAAACGGCACCTATTATTTCAGTGGTCCAGAAGGACGGTGTGGCCAGATGACCAATTATGGACTATCTGTTTCTGATCAGAGACATCACAGAACTGTCCAAAATGTCAGACACGAATGTTGGACTCGTCTCGTTAGATCAGGAAAAGGCTTTGATCCTCCTGATCATGCCTTTCTCTTTGATGTCTTGTCTTGTTTTGGGTTTGGTGAGAATTTTCTCTGATAATTATCAAGCTGATTTCTGAAGCTGATGACTCGAAATGAACAAGACTGTAATACTCCACCTGAAGTGTAGGGGGCGATATGACCCACACGGTTATTCTGACAGACTGTAATACACTACAGGAAATGTAGAGGGCGATGAGACCCACAATGTCATTCTGACAGATTGTAATACACTACAGGAAGTGTAGGGGGCGATATGACCAACACGCTCATTCTGGCAGACTGTAATACACTACAGGAACTGTAGGGGGCGATATGACCCACACGCTCATTCTGACAGACTGTAATACACTACAGGAAGTGTAGGGGGCGATATGACCCACACGCTCATTCTGACAGACTGTAATATGTCACAGGAAGTGTAGGGGGCGATATGACCCACACGCTCATTCTGACAGACTGTAATATGTCACAGGAAGTGTAGGGGGCGATATGACCCACACAGTCATTCTGACAGACTGTAATACACTACAGGAAGTGTAGGGGGCGATATGACCCACACGCTCATTCTGACAGACTGTAATACACTACCGGAAGCGTAGGGGGCGATACGACCCCGCACGGTCATTCTGACAGACTATAATACGCTACAGGAAGCGTAGGGGGGCGATACGACCCACACGGTCATTCTGACAGACTGTAATACACTTCAGGAAGCGTAGGGGGCGATTCGACCCACACGATCATTCTGACAGACTGTAATACGCTACAGGAAGCGTAGGGGGGCGATACAACCAACATGCTCATTCTGACAGACTGTAATACACTAAAGGAAGTGTAGGGGGCGATATGACCCACACGGTCATTCTGACAGACTGTAATACACTACAGGAAGTGTAGGGGGCGATATGACCCACACGCTCATTCTGACAGACTGTAATGGATGGCTCATGTGTATCCTAGCTTTAATGCAGCTTGCATGCTGTTTCTAAGTAACGCCATGCAATTCATTAACCAATCATAATACATAATAAATATGGCTATAAGGCCTAATAACATATATCCACACATTCAACAGTATACAGCAGCTCAACAGGACTGAATGAGGATGTTGTCAGTACAGGGAGATGACCTGAGGAAGGCATCATGGTTCAGTTAGCGGACTAATCAGAAAGACAATTCTGTAGATTACACAGTTATCAGAATAACCCTCTGCTGCAGCCCTGTTAATAACTGCATCACCTGGATGGATTGATTTGGCTGTTGGCTGGATCCCCTGACTTACCGGCAGTAAGCTGCATCTTTACCCCAGTGAATTAGATGGAGTCAGTTTCGGAGCCAGTCCTGTCAGTTTCGATTCCATATCAGAACGCGTTCCCAGCTAGCACCGGACAGATCTTGCCGGAGGGGCTGGATTGATGCTTCTTCTTTCATCCCACTCTCCGCTACATCAGCCTTTTGAGAACCAACTCGGGTGTAAGCTGGGGTAATTTCCACACCAAACAAAGACCCCCGTTTGTTTGACAGGTGCTAAAGGCTTTACGGTGATGGGAGCCGTATGTATCCAGAAAACCGGAAAGAAGTGCTGCTCTGACTCGGGAAGACTTTCTGGAGAGTGGATAGACTAGTCTTGTCTGGTCTACTTTACATTCAGGCTGTTCACACGGATTCGTGGGGTGTGGCATGGGAAGAAGAAGACGTTGGCTGCTGTTTATACTGGCTTTGATGGTGTGCGGCAAAGATGTTGGGCAAGATCAGGGAGCATGAATTTTCCACACTTCTGAGAGTATCTCCGCACTTCAGAATCTCACTACATGGAAATCTGGAGCACCTGAAGGACAAATGGTGGACAGGAAATCAACGAGAAGTGCAGAAGATCAGTTAGCTCAGCTAACCCCCAGAACAAGCGGGCCGGAGTTCTCCAGAGTGAACCGGAACACTTCTCCAGCCTCAACATCAACTGACATTCTTCATGAACGAAACTCAGGAATGCTGCATGCTAGTCAGGAGCACAGTCTCTAATTGGTGGACAAGCCAGGAACTCTGATTGGTAGTAAAGTCAGGGACACTGCCTCTGATTGGTTGACAAGTCAGGAACTCTGATTGGTAGTAAAGTCACGAACAATGCCTCTGATTGGTTGACAAGTCAGGAACTCTGATTGGTAGTAAAGTAAGGGACACTGCCTCTGATTGGTTGACAAGTCAGGAACTCTGATTGGTAGTAAAGTAAGGGACACTGCCTCTGATTGGTTGACAAGTCAGGAACTCTGATTGGTAGTAAAGTCAGGAACAATGCCTCTGATTGGTTGACAAGTCAGGAACTCTGATTAGTAATAAAGTCAGGAACAATGCCTCTGATTGGTGGACAAGTCAGGAACTCTGATTGGTAGTAAAGTCAGGAACAATGCCTCTGATTGGGCAGCAAGCCAGTAAAACAGCCTTTGATTGGTTGACATGTCAGAAACACAGCCTCTGACTGGGAAGCAAGCCAGGAACTCTGATTGGTAGTAAAGTCAGGGACACTGCCTCTGATTGGTTGACAAGTCAGGAACTCTGATTGTTAGTAAAATCAGGGACACTGCCTCTAATTGGTTGACAAGTCAGGAATTCTGATTGGTAGTAAAGTCAGGGACACTGCCTCTGATTGGTTTACAAGTCAGGAACTCTGATTAGTAATAAAGTCAGGAACAATGCCTCTGATTGGGCAGCAAGCCAGTAAAACAGCTTTTGATTGGTTGACAAATCAGGAACAATGCCTCTGATTGGTTGTAACGTCAGGAAAACAGCCTCTGATTGGTCAACAAAGAAGGACCACAGCCTCTGATTGGTGGACATGTCAGGAACACAGCTTCTGATTAGTAGTAAAATCAGGGACACAGCCTCTGATTGGGCAGCAAGCCAGTAACACAGCCTCTGATTAGTCGACAAGTCAGAAATGCTGTCTTTGGTTGCTTGACAAATCAAGAACACAGTCTCTGATTGGTCAACAAAGCAGGAACACAGCCTCTGACAGGTGGTAAAGTCAGGAAAAACAGCCTCTGATTGGTTGAGAAGTCAGGACACAGCTTCTGATTGGTTGAGAAGTGAGGAACACAGTCTTTGATTGGTGGTAAAATCAAAAACACAAACTCTGATGGCAATAAAGTCAGGGACACAGTCTCTGATTGGTTGACAAGTCAGGAACACAGTCTTTGATTGGTGGTAAAATCAAAAACACAAACTCTGATTGGTAATAAAGTCAGGGACACAGCCTCTGATTGGGCAGCAAGCCATTAAAAAAGCCTCTGATTGGTTAACATGTCAGGAACACAGCCTCTGATTGGTTGAGAATTAAGGAACTGGGCAACAAATGAGGACCACCACCTTTGATTGGTTAGCAAGTCAGGAACGCAGCCTTTGGTCAACAAATCAGAGTACTGGTTTGTGATTTGGGGTGTAGCTGCAGGATACTAACACTCATACGTGTGATCTAACACACCTAGTTTTAAACCTAGAGAGATCCTGTTTGGCTTTGTTGGCTCGGACGTAGCTTGGTTCTCTCTGTAGAAGCTACCACTGTGCTGCAGACTGAACCTTAAGTTGTCCACTAACATGGTGGCACCACGAGTGACGTCAATGGTGTGCTGTGAATAAGCTTAGAAAGCAGTGGAACGACCCTTAACATTCCCCCGAGGGAATATGGTGAGGCCGAGTGGACGAGGGCTTGTTAGACGGAGCGCTGGGACGCGCAGCAGCCTGGCTAATTAGCTAGTTACTTTTTGATGCTGTGTGTGTTTTTAAGACATCTGCAACTTTGTGAATAATTGCTCCATCCGGAACTTTCCGACTGCTCTGTCATGCGTGCGGAGCACTGGAAGAGAAACAGGGCCACTTCACTTTTCTCCACTATTCTCACTTGTGTCTTGTCAGGACTGAAGGTCGTGTGATTGATCCTGATCTAAGTTTAAGCATTGATTAGACTGTCTGATTGGGCTCAGCTGCTCTCCCTGCTGTCTCAGAGAACTTATCCTGCCCTGTCTTGCATTGACCATGGTTTCATTTCCTGGAGTCTGTCTGTCTGTCCAGCTGTCTGTCCCTCTGTGTCTCTGTTTCTAAGCTTTTCCCAACAAAGGTCAGACTGAGACCTGAGTGGATCAGACACAGCAGTACTGCTGGACTGAGAATTGTCCACCAACCTAAACTATCCAGCCAACAGCATCCTATGGCTAGCGTCCCGTGGGTAGCGTCCCGTGGGCAGCGTCCCGTGATGACTGATGAAGGACTAGAGGATGACCAACACTGCCCTGTGCAGCAGCAGATGAGCTATCGTCTCTGACTGTCCATCTACAAGGTGGACCAGCAAGGTAGGAGTGTCTAATAGAGTGGACAGTGAGTGGACAGCTGCCGACGGAGACAGCTGAGAATGATCCACCCCCCTGATAATAGAGAGTATAGAGAGAAACGGATAGACTACAATCTGGAGCTGTAGATCTACACATTTGTGCTCACTAGCGCCACATCTCCCCCGCTGGACAAAAGCTAAACTGGGCCTCTTCAAAAGAAAAGTCCAGTCCAGTCATTGCCAAGCGTAGAGCGAAGCCCGTCTGGTTCAGATGGTTGGTCAGCTGACCCTGCAGGGCTTCCCCACTGCTACTGTCCTCTACTTTTTCTTCCATCACTCTGTTTCACTGCCGGCAGTGCCAGCTCCGGCTCCACAGGCCTTCCTGGAGGACACCCAGGACCCATAGGGACATATGCTCCCATTACTGTAGAGTCAGAAAGAGTCTACGTCTCTGACTCACACACTGGACGTCTCTCTGCCTCTATAAGGCAAACTGCTGGAGCTCCACCGTACAGTATACTGTATATGTATGTTATATGGTGCTGTGCTGTTCAGTCATATGGAAGTAGGCAGCCTGTGGCAGGAGTGGATGGTGAAGGTCATGCAGCGGCTACGCTGGAGCCCATATGTACTTGTTCCTTTGTTGTAGACCTCAGGAGACGGCTTGGGGAGAGTGATTTGATGGAATGCATCATTTCTTTCCACATGAAATGACTAGTGCACAGCAGTGTCTCTCTCTCAAGTGCATGCGTTCTCCTTTATGTGTGTGCTACAAAAATGTAAAGATAAACATGTATAGATAACAGATTACCCTAATTGCACAATGTTGATCTTCTAAGTAAAAATAAATCCTCACCTATAGAGAATAAACCTAACTACAAAGTTTGTATTGATATTTTACTGCACAATTCTTAATTCCCAACCAAGCAAACAATAAAATATACAATATTCCAAGCAAAAAAAAAGAAATTCTAAAAAGATGTGATATTTTTTATCAGGTGAGCACCAGATACTATTCGGTGAGCTCCTGATTCTATGTGGAGAGCACCAGATACTATCCAGTGAGCCCCAGGTAGTATATGGTGAGCACCAGATACTATCCAGTGAGCCCCAGGTAGTATGTGGTGAGCACCAGATACTATCCAGTGAGCCCCAGGTAGTATGTGGTGAGCACCAGATACTATCCAGTGAGCCCCAGGTAGTATGTGGTGAGCATCAGATAATATTCAGTGAGCCCCAGGTAGTGTGTGGTAAGCACCATGTACTATCCAGTGAGCCCCAGGTAGTATGTGGTGAGCACCAGATACTATCCAGTGAGCCCCAGATAGTATGTGGTGAGCACCAGATACTATCCAGTGAGCCCCAGGTAGTATGTGGTGAGCACCAGATACTATCTAGTGAGACCCAAGTAGTATCTGGTGAGCACCAGGTACTATCCAGTGAGCCCCAGATACTGTCTGGTGAACACCTGATACTATGTGGTGAGCACCAGATATTAATGAGTGAGCTCCAGATACTATGTGTTAAGCACCAGATACTATCAGGTAAGAACCAGGTACTATCAGGTGAGCCCCATGTACTATGTGATGAGCACCAGATACTAGAAGGTGAGCCCCATGTACTATGTGGTTAGTACCTAGATACTGTCAATAGGGCCCTAAATAGTATGTAGTGAGCACAATATATTTCCAGGTGAGCCCCAGATACTATGTAGTAAGCACCAGATACTATCAGGTGAGAACTAGGTATTATATGGAGAGCCCCAGGTACTTTGTGGTGAGCCACCATATACTGTCAGGTGAGCCCCAGGTAGTATGTAGTGAGCACAAGATATTATCAGGTGAGAATCGGGTACTATGTGGTGAGTACCAGATACTATCAGCTGAGCACCTGATTCTATTTGGTGAGCCCCAGATACTATCAGCTGAGCACCTGATTCTATGTGGTGAGCACCGGATACTGTCAGCTGAGCACCTGATTCTATGTGGTGAGCACCGGATACTGTCAGCTGAGCACCTGATTCTATGTGGTGAGCACCGGATACTGTCAGCTGAGCACCTGATTCTATGTGGTGAGCACTGGATACTGTCAGGTGAGCCCCCGATCTCTTGTGTAGTACTAGATTATATTGGGTAAGTCCTAGCTACTATCAGGTAAGCACTATATTTTATCTGGTGAGCACCAGATACTATCCGATCGACACAAGAATCAATTATAAAAGCCTCACAGCTGGAGAATAAAACAGCTTAGACCTGGTCTGGTCACCAGGAAACTCAAACGTGTTGTGTTTTGGATGCTGGTAAGCTTGTCTACCAGCAGGACCATGCTGGGTGACCAGCTAAACCAGCAGCAGACCAGCATACACCAGCTTAGAGCAGCATGGAGTTCCAGCATGCAGTACTCGGTGCAGGAAGGGAAACTGATTGTGTGCAGGTCTGTGGTTATGATCTTCATGATCAAGCTAAACATGCTAATGTCTAATTCCGTCCTTTCTTGGTATTCCCTCTCAGTATCCCAGCGTCTTTCCCTCTCACGCAGGCGTTTATCATCTCCTGCGCTATAATTGTCTGTGTGGGTCTATTTCTTTCAGGCTGGGATCTCACTGATTATCACTCTTACGCAGAGCGGTGTGTGTGTGTGTGTGTGTGACAGAGAGATAATGAATAGCTGAGGAAACTCAGCAGGTTTGGCTGCAGCTCCGCGAGAGTCCGGATATTCCAGCCTCCGATTTCTATTCTTACCAAACCTGCTAATGCCATGCCACACTGGACACACGGCCAGCACTGACGTGCACACTGACCGTCAACAGAGCTGCTACCTGGACCAGGAACCTGAGACAGGAACCTGTTATTGGATTCAGCTTCTGGCACTGTCAGTGTGTGTGTGTGTGTGTGTGTGTGTTTGTGTGTGTGTGTGTGTGTGTGTGTGTGTGTGTACTTGTTTTTGTGCATTTCCAGGACAAAGTCAGAGAACAGTGGTACTTCATCACACCACTTCATCAGGTACATTCACTGTGTTGTCAGTTCCAGACTGTAGTCCATCTGTTTCTCTGTGTACTGTATTACCCTGTTCTTCAATGGTCAGGACCCCCACAGGACCACCACAGAGCAGGTATTGTGTGGGTGGTGGATCATTGTGCTGGTGTGAGGGGGGGGGGGGGGGGGGTGGGTTTGGGGGGGGGGGGGGGGGGGGGGGGGGGGGGGGGGGGGGGGGGGGGGTTTTTTTGGGGTGGGGGGGTGGGGGGGGGGGGTGGGGGGGGGGGGGGCAGATCCAGCCAATTATAGGTTGTGGATGCAGCTTAAACATTCTCATGCAGACGCATATGGCCGTATGATGATCTTGGTGCTGACCATGGTACCTCCACACACGGATTCGTTGGGCGTCTCCACCAAGACTAAAGCGGGACTCGTCACTGAAGATGACCCGCTGCCATTCTGAGTCACTCCAGTCTGGCACGACACCACTGCAGTCTTTGGTGACGGTGACGTGGTGTTAAGGACAGTCGTGGTAACGGTCTGTGTGCATGTAGTCCTGTGTGGTGTAGCCGTCTACCAATGGTGCTGCACTAACAGGACGACTCATGGAGGACACCACTGCTCGCTGGATGTCTGTAATGGTGGCTGTTGGGTCAGTCAGGTACAGAGATAAGGCCCCTCCTTGCTTACCTCACACACATATATATATATGTATGTATGTATATGTATGTGTGTGTATATTGCACATGTATACAATTTTTAAGTGCTGACACAGTAAAAACGAAGTGTGTGTGTGTGTGTGTGTGTCCATTAGGGACCATGTTGTTACCGAATGTGTGTTCCCATCCTGTCTGATAAGGGTCTCATTAAGTCTTCAGGTTCTCAGGCTGAAACAGTATAAATTACCCACTGCAGCCCAGAGTGTGTGTGTGTGTGTGTGTGTGTGTGTGCATGTGTGTGTGTGTGTGTGTGTGTGTGTGTGTGTGTGTGTGTGTGTGTGTGTTACAGAGCGACTTAATTGCAAATTCCTAAAGGGTGCATATGTGACATTTCTCTCATTTATATTTGTGTGGGTCCAAAACCAGTAATAATTCATCTTTACATGAGCAGCCCTTCATCCTCCCTTCCAATTAAGCAGGCTGTTTATGTGCCTATGGCTAATTTGGAGAACAGATTGGAACAGTGGTGAAGGTAACCAGACGTCCCCCTCTAAAAGCTCCCTCACAGAAAGCTCCTACATGAGGTGGTTCTGAATACGCTGCCTGATGTCTGAGACGCTGTTTATGATAGTGTGGAGAAGATCTCAGCCTTAAACTCCATTCATGGTGGAGGGATACATGCTGCAGGGCGCTGTGAGGTCAAATAGTCCCCCAAAGAAACTTAGTATTTCCAGGTTTTCCAGATTTTCATCATCAACATTCCATACACACTCAGAAGACACGTGTAGGTTTACTGGTGGGTTAGATACTCAATATAGTGTCTATATGTGTGTTCTAGACATGGAGAACCCTGGTTCCCATCACCACCAGCACTGTGAAGAACATCTGAAGCACCTCACACCAAACCCACTCTGTTATCATCTTAATGGTGGGTTCATGCAGACATTTGGTGGAACCTGCTTAGACCTGATCGGGCCGATATGCAGGTAGAGTGGGTGCAGCCGTGGGTTGCTGTTTCCGTGTCAGTCTGTAGTGGGCGGGGCAGGACTCACCGCCTGCGGGGCTTGATCTGTGTTCATGAATCAGCAGAAGTCTGCTCGTGCCTGTTTAATTACAGCTCATTAAGAGTTTTGTGCGTCCATGCTGCAGATGGCCCTCTCAGCAGTGGAGCGGCTGCTTTTCACTCATCTGGCTTACTCTTCCTCTTTCAGCCATCCCTCTCTCTTACTGTCAATTTTATCCACCGTCAATTTATCAGCCAAATGCATATACTCCTCAAACAATACAGGCCATATGGCCACGTACGCTTCCTGTAGTGTATTACAGTCTGTCAGAATGAGCGTGTGGACCATATCGCCCCCTACGCTTCCTGTAGTGTATTACTGTCTGTCAGAATGATTGTGTGGGTCATATCGCCCCCTACACTTCCTGAAGTGTACTACAGTCTGTCAGAATGAGCGTGTGGGTCGTATCGCCCCCTATGCTTCCTGTAGTGTATAACAGTCTGTCAGAATGAGCGTGTGGGTCGTATCGCCCCCTACACTTCCTGTAGTGTATTACAGTCTGTCAGAATGAGCGTGTGGGTCATATCGCCCCCTACGCTTCCTGAGGTGTACTACAGTCTGTCAGAATGATTGTGTGGGTCATATCGCCCCCTACACTTCCTGAAGTGTACTACAGTGTGTCAGAATGAGCGTGTGGGTCGTATCGCCCCCTACACTTCCTGTAGTGTATAACAGTCTGTCAGATTTAGCGTGTGGGTCACATCACTCCCTATGCTTCCTGTAGTGTATAACAGTCTGTCAGAATGAGCGTGTGGACCATATCACCCCCTACGCTTCCTGTAGTGTATTACAGTCTGTCAGAATGATTGTGTGGGTCATATCGCCCCCTACACTTCCTGAAGTGTACTACAGTGTGTCAGAATGAGCGTGTGGGTCGTATCGCCCCCTACACTTCCTGTAGTGTATAACAGTCTGTCAGATTTAGCGTGTGGGTCACATCACCCCCTATGCTTCCTGTAGTGTATAACAGTCTGTCAGAATGAGCGTGTGGGTCGTATCGCCCCCTACACTTCCTGTAGTGTATAACAGTCTGTCAGAATGAGCGTGTGGGTCATATCGCCCCCTACGCTTCCTGAGGTGTACTACAGTCTGTCAGAATGAGCGTGTGGGTCGTATCGCCCCCTACACTTCCTGTAGTGTATAACAGTCTGTCAGAATGAGCGTGTGGACCATATCGCCCCCTACGCTTCCTGAGGTGTACTACAGTCTGTCAGAACGACCATGTGGATCATATGAACATTATAGAGCATTATTAACTGCTTGATAATCATAATCAATAGAACCCCTGTTTTATTTGTCCATGAACTGAACTGAACGTAATTGACCATTGATCTCCATTACAAGGCCTGCTTTCTTTCTTTCTTCTCTCTCTCCGCTGTCTCTTCTTCACTTTTGACTTGTGAGAGATTCAGTATTCGCTTCTCACACCTACTTTGCTAATGAATGCTGGTAATCTTCATCTCTTTCATGTCCTGAGTCGGTAAACAGACCTGCAGTGACAGGAATTTTAATGGCTGGGTGTACATCCTCACCCGAGCCTCTATATCAAATACCCCCAGGAGGCTTTACAGCGTGTGCACTGTTTGCTGAAGCCTCTGGCACGCTCGTACTCTACGTACTCGGCAGCGTGGTCAGCAGTGAGGCCGCGTATTACGCTATCCTGCCTCAGCCAGGCTAATTATAACCTGACGTTTGCGTTTTTTATTTTTCTTTTGTCAAACTTTTTGTTGTGTCGTTAAAGGAGGTCATTGGTCGGAGCCCACGCTGAATGCTGTAGGTTGGGCGTATAAAAAATTGTCTGGTTTTTGATTCTATTGTATATTTAACGAAGCTGAGGTTATGAATATTAACGTGGCAGTAGCCGAGATGGATGGTAATTTGCTGTGTCTGTTCATGGAGCCCGGAGTGAAATACTAGAATAGCCTCAATCTTTACATCTGTTTTTCCTTGTTCATATTTCATATCCCTAAAATGAACTACATTCATCAGTGCCGTTCGGTCCTATCAGAAAATAAACACACATAAAAGAAATATTATTTGAGTAATGCATCTAGCTTTGACATGACTGGTGGGGAGGGGGGGTCATCTAATATTACATCATACCCACCAGGCAGTAATACATTGGCGGCTCGCACTGAAAAATGGGCTAGGCTATTTCGGCAGTTGGAAGCTCCAGCTACACTGATGGCCTGCGATGCCATTACATCAGGCGGTGCATCTGTTAGCGGCAGCAGTGCAGTCGTCAATGCTTCTGCTTCTTCTTCCAATACAAAGCAATAGCAATCACTCAGGGTGGTGGTGGGTCATGGACCCTACTGGAACACACAAGCGCTGACCAGCTGCTGACTTGACCACCAATGTTGACAAGTGTGGAGGGAGTAGCATTCATTCTTCATTGCAGTGTTCCATTGGATGATATTCCAGCTAGTGCAGGAAGGTTAGAGCCTAAAACCATGAGCTCAGATGCTGCCTGAACAGGGGGCCAATGCTGGTACCTAGAGATAAACACACGGACATATATAAAGCAAGAGTGCACTACCTGGCAACCCCAGCCCAGCGCTCATACCTGTAGAGAAGAAAAGGTCATTATAAGGTCAACACTAGTACATACACATACCTTACACCTCTACTAGAGCTCACTCACTGAAGTGTGTCACACAGAGACGGGTCTTCAGTCTGCGTTTGAGACTCCGCTGTTCTGACGCCCAGTGGGAGTTCATTCCACCATCTGGGCTCCAGGACAGAGAGGAGTCTGGACGCTTGTCTTCCATGAGTCCTCAGGGATGGCGGGTCGAGTCGAGCTGTACTTGAAGCTGGAAGTGCTCGAGGTACAGCTCGACTCTTCACCATGGCCATAAGGTAGGGAGGGGCTGGTCCAGTCTTGGCTTTGTAGGCCTCAGAGTTTTAAATCTGATCTGGCAGCGACAGGAAGCCAGTGCAGGGAGAGCAGCAGTGGAGTGACGTGGGTGAACTTGAGAAGATTGAAGATGAGACGGGCTGCGGCGTTCTGGACCAGTTGCAGGGCCTGATGGCTTGTAGAGGAAGACCAGCCAGGAGGGAGTTGCAGTAGTCCAGCCTTGAAATGACCAGAGACTGGACCAGCAGCTACTATGATGATAAGTAGCATCGCCAGTATAAAGGGGAATCAGGCGTCGAGCCTGGAGTGGGATGACGGCAAGCGGCATACCTGTACAGGTAGGGTATACGCTTTTATCCAAAGTGACCTACAGTTTATAGAGTTAGGTGAAGGTAGACTTGAGAGTCTTGCCACGCCAATCTCTCTTTATCCTGCCACAGGATGGCGAAGGCCCCCTGCTCTGGGCCCAGTCAACCTTTTTTCAGGTAACTGCAAATTCCCAGTCACTGGAGTCGATGTTTGCTCCAACGTGTGGTAAGTAGGGCTGCATGTTGATTAGCTCATCTAAGCTCTCTGGGAAATAGGGGGTGCTGTCCCAGTGGTCATCAGGCAGAGAAGGCAGGAAACACCCTGGACAGGCTTCAGGGCAGACACACGGGCAAACACACTCACACCTAGGGGGGCAGTTTAGCATCTCCAGTTCACCTGACTGCATGTCTTTGGACTGAGGGAAGAAACCGGAGCATCCGGAGGATGGATGGATGGAGGAGGATGGATCCACTGGAGAAGGGAATGCTCTGCTGGTCTGTAGAACATGAGATGCCCTTTCCAAAGAGCCCACCGCTAGCCTTCAGGGAATCTCACAGAACTGAAGCCACGCTACACGGCCTTGCTGAGACCCTCGCCCGCGGCGGTGGTCCAGAGAGCCAGAGAACTGAGTGCAAACAACGTCAGTCCGGACAGGATCATTATCTCCAACCATCCACAAACTCCTCAGGCCAGCCTCTGGATCACAGTGCTAGCCTTCAGGAACACTGGGAACATGAGTACCGCATTCCCAGACCACTGAAGCCCCTCCCCCATGTTAGTTTGTGGTTCTGGGCGGTGTTCTCCTCTGCCTCGTGTTTTATTGATGGGTCAGGTCTGCTGTGTTTACTCCTGTGTAGCTGCTGTGGTTGTTCGGGGTGGATGGTCTGCTGGGTGGGGTTTGTTTATCTCCTCTCGGCTTCTGCGACTCCGGATTGGGAATATCTGCTCAGTAGGAATCCACAGATCCCATACTGAACCTGTAGCTGCCCTGAACACGCCATGCTCTCACTGAGTTCATCTCAGAGGGGGAGGTGCGGAATAAGGTCTGGAGAGGAGAGGAGAGCAGAAGCACGGTCTTATCAAGGACCCTCTTCTCTCCTGTGAGGGGTGGAGAAGTAGACGACTGGAGAGGTGGAAGAGTGGAGGGCTGAAGAAGTGGAGGAACGGAGGAGTGGAGGAGTTCAGATGTGGAGGTGTGGAGGAGTTGAGTGTACCTCTGCCCTCTTAGGGCTCTTATGCATCCCATCATGCACCTGCACACTCAGCCGTTACCAGGTGGTGCAGACCACCAGCTCAACACTCAGAATAGCAATCACCTCCATCTACACCCTCTCCTCTCCTCTCCTCTCCTCTCCTCTTCTCTTCCCTCTCCTCTCCTCTCCTCTCCTCTCCTCTCCTCTCCTCTCCTCTCCTCTCCTCTCCATCTCTTCTCTTCTCTTCTCCTCTCCTCTCCTCTCCTCTCCTCTCCTCTCCTCTCCTCTCCTCTCTTCTCTTCTCTTCTCTTCTCTTCTCTTCTCTTCTTTTCTCTTCTTTTCTCTTCTCCTCTCCTCTCCTCTCCTCTCCTCTCCTTCTCTTCTCTTCTCTTCTCTTCTCTTCTCTTCTCTTCTCTTCTCTCCATCTCTTCTCTTCTCTTCTCTTCTCTTCTCTTCTCTTCTCTTCTCCATCTATTCTCTTCTCTTCTCTTGTCTTCTCTTCTCATCTCGTCTCGTCTCGTCTCGTCTCGTCTCGTCTCGTCTCATCTCGTCTCTTCTCTTCTCTTCTCTTCTCTTCTCTTCTCTTCTCTTCTCTTCTCTTCTCTCCTCTCCTCTCCTCTCCTCTCTTCTCTTCTCTTCTCTTCTCTTCTCTTCTATTTTTTCTCTTCCTTTTTTCTATGTCTCTCTTATCTCTCTTTCTCTCTCTTTCCCTCTCTTTTTCTGTTCTCTATCTCTTTCTCTCTCTCCCTCCCTCACTCCCTTTCTGTCACTCTCCCTCTCTTGCTCTTCTCTCTCCCTTTTTTCTGTATTTCTCTCTCTCCCTCTTTCTCTGTGTTCTCTCTCTTTCTTTCCCTCTCCTCCTCTTTCTCATTCTCTCTTTCACTCTCTCCCTCCCTTTCCCTCTCTTTCTCTCTCTTCTTTCTCTCTCCCTCACCCTCTTTCTCTCTTCCCCTTACTCTGTTCTCTCTCTCTCTCTCTCTCTCTCTCTCACACACACACACACTCCTGTTCCGTTCCACCTTAAATACTGCAGCTTGTACAGGCCCCAGAATGTAACTCCAGCACCATTTAAGGTGGAACAGAGGATTCGCAAAGCAAGCTGGAGGACAGGAACTTCAGCTCCCACATCTTCACCAGGATCCCGGCTAACGTTGATCCTGCAGTCGGCACATTACGGTCTCAGGTTCGGGTTTCTGTGACGCGGCTCCTTTAAGGCGGTGGTAGACTTGTTCTCGTCCCCGTCTGTTCTGGCGATATAGTCTCCAGCAGATTGCGGCTGTTTGCGTCCCTCTGAGTGCGGCTGTATGGAAATGGAGGAAATGGAGCCCCATCAGAGCTTTGAGGCGCTCGGTTCAGTCGAGCCTGGTTCTGCACCTGCTGGGAGTAAAGCACCAGTCGCGGCGTTTTCCATGCAGGGAGTCTTCAGTGCGCCGGCTTTTACGCTGCTCTAGCCTGAAGTTGGAGCTGAGAGCTGCATAATGGCAGCACTTGAGAACTTCAGAGAGGTTTCGAGCCGCAGAGTTTAAGACGGATCATTTTTGACGCCTACTTTGAGCTGCACAGTGTTCATCCAGACAGACAGACAGCCTCTCATGAACAGCAGAACGGTTCCTGCTGTCGTTACAATGTCAAGCTGGTTACAGCAGCAGAACCCTTTTTGTTCAAAGATGCTAATGGTTCTATGAGTGTCTGTGGTCCTACATAGAACCACAGCTTGGACACCCACCACCCACTTCATTAGGTATGCTCCACTGACCCTATATAAGCACTCCGTAGGTCCAGATTGTAGTTTGATGGTCCAGACAGGTATGATGTGGGTGGTGGGTCATTCTCAGCACTGCAGTGATACTGATGTGGTGGTGGTGTGTTAGTGTGTGTGGTGCTGGTGTGAGTGGATCAGACACAGCAGTGCTGCTGGACATCTCAGTGTCACTGCTGGACTGAGAATCGTCCACCAACCAACACTATCCAGACGGCAGCGTCCTGTGGGGCAGCGTCGTGTGGGCAGCATCCTGTGGGCATCGTCCTGTGGGCAGCATCCTGTGAGCAGTGTCCTGTGGGGCAGCGTCCTGTGGGGCAGCGTTCTGTGGGCAGCGTCCTGTGCCCACTGATGAAGGACTAGAGGATGACCAACACTGCACTGTGCAGCAGCAGATGAGCTATCGTTTCTGACTGTCCATCTACAAGGTGGACCAGCAAGGTAGGAGTGTCTAATAGAGTGGACAGTGAGTGGACACAGTGTCTAAACACTCCAGCAGCACTGCTGTGTCTGATCCACTCACACCAGCACCACCCACACTAACACACCACCACCACGTCAGTGTCACTGCAGTGCTGAGAATGATCCACCACCCGCATCATACCTGCTCTGTGGGGGTCCTGTGGGGGTCCTGTGGGGGTCCTGACCATTGAAGAACAGGGTAATACAGTATACAGAGAAACAGATGGACTACAGTCTGGACCTGTACACCTACAGAGTGTCCTGTATACATCTGTCTATCTATCTATGAAGGTGAAGGAGGATGCTGTGAGGATGTATGGCTGTAACAGTCTGTAAAGGAAAGGAGAAGATCTAGAGAAGGGCAGAGCGCCTCAATCCCTCACACCAGCACCTGTGTGATGTCCCAGTGGAGGGACAGACAGAGAGACCAGCTTTCCTCCCCTCTCTGCTCAGAGTGACTGATGCAGCCGGAGCACAGAGCCCCGCCCCCGAGAGAGAACCAAGGGGGGAGACCCACACCATCTCACATACATCTCTGACAGCCCAGCCCACTTTCACAGCACATGCTTCAGAACCACAGCGGACCAGCGGAACCCGCTGAAGCGCTATCTATAGTACAGGACCTAATTGAGACACATGGGGTTACCTTTTACCTCAGCTCTCCCTCACTGAGAGGACAGACTCCTCTCACACACTACCACACACTGCTACTGGTATTAGGAGCATGGTTCCTTCATCCCTTCATCCCTACATCCATACATCAACATTACTCCTTCATCCGTTCATCCCTTCATCCATACAGCAACATTACTCCTTCATCCGTTCATCCGTTCATCCATACAGCAACATTACTCCTTCATCCGTTCATCCCTTCATCCATACAGCAACATTACTCCTTCATCCGTTCATCCCTTCATCCATACAGCAACATTACTCCTTCATCCGTTCATCCCTTCATCCATACATCAACATTACTCCTTCATCCGTTCATCCCTTCATCCATACATCAACATTACTCCTTCATCCGTTCATCCCTTCATCCATACAGCAACATTACTCCTTCATCTCTTCATCCATACATCAACATTACTCCTTCATCCGTTCATCCATACATCAACATTACTCCTTCATCCGTTCATCCCTTCATCCATACATCAACATAACTCCTTCATCCCTTCATCCCTTCATCCATACATCAACATTACTCCTTCATCCGTTCATCCCTTCATCCATACATCAACATTACTCCTTCATCTCTTCATCCCTTCATCCATACATCAACATTACTCCTTCATCCCTTCATTCCTTCATCCATACATCATTATTCCTTCATCCGTTCATTCCTTCACCCATACAGCAACATTACTCCTTCATCCATTCATCCCTTCATCCATACATCAACATTACTCCTTCATCCCTTCATTCCTTCATCCATACATCATTATTCCTTCATCCGTTCATTCCTTCACCCATACATCAACATTACTCCTTCATCCGTTCATCCCTTCACCCATACATCAACATTACTCCTTCATCCCTTCATTCCTTCATCTATACATCATTATTCCTTCATCCGTTCATCCCTTCATCCATACAGCAACATTACTCCTTCATCCGTTCATCCATTCATCCATACATCAACATTACTCCTTCATCCCTTCATCCGTTCACCCATACATCGGCATTGTTCCTTCATCCGTTTATTCCTTCATCCATACATCAACATTGTTCCTTCATCCGTTCATTCCTTTATGTGTTTGTTCATCTGCCTACACAATCCTTTTGTCCTTTCGTCCATCTGCATCTTTTAGCCCAGTCCTTAATTCACACGTTGCTTCTCCATCCTTTTCTTCAACCCAACACACCAGACGTCTCGGTATGGAGCTGTAGAGGTTCCTGATGGAGTCCTGTGATAATCCATCCCATGCAGCTTGAACATCCTCACACAGTTCCTGCAGATGGTGCGGTAGGGGTGGAGGTGGAGGGACACCAGGTCTTCTGGACGTGTGACAACAAACTGTACATCTTGGTGCTGACCACGGTGCCTCCACACACGGATTCGTTGGGCGTCTCCACCAAGACTAAAGCGGGACTCGTCACTGAAGATGACCCGCTGCCATTCTGAGTCCCTCCATGACAGTCTGGTACGACACCACTGCAGTCTTTGGTGACGGTGACGTGGTGTTAAGGACAGTGGTGGTAACGGTCTGTGTGCATGTAGTCCTGCGTGGTGCAGCCGTCTGCCGATGGTGCTGCACTAACAGGAGGACTCATGGAGGACACCACTGCTCGCTGGAGGTCTGTATTGGTGGGTGCTGGGTCAGTCAGGTACAGAGATAAGACCCGTCCCTGCTCACGCGCTACACCACTTGAATCAGTCGCGTCTCACAGTGCCAAACCCACCCACCCAAAATTTCATTCCTGCTGGCCGCTGAGATTTCTCTTCCTTGTGACATACGACCGAGGTGACTCTGAACTGTTCCTGCTGTTGCTTAGTGATGAAGCCCCGACTGACCGCTCACCTGCAGGCATGTACAACACCGTAAACCAGCAGCCGCCTGGAGGAGGCAGATTAACACTTATCAGCGTTCAGACAGCTGCACTCTGCTCTGCTCCACTGACATACAAACCTTCTCTCCAGTCTGATGCACAGTGTTCCTCCTCAGTGCAGCCCACCAGCAGCATGTGCCCGGTCGTTAAAGGGGAGCTGTGAAATGCTCTGTTCGGAGTCAGACTGATTCACAGTAGCGGTGAATGGAACCAGACGTCCACCTCTAAAAGCTCCCCGACCGAAGTTATTGGGTTAAATGGTGATGAATGGTTATGAATGGTGATGAATGGTGATGAATGGTGATGAATGGTGATGAATGGGGATGAATGGTGATGAATGGTGATGAATGGTTATGAATGGTTATGGATGGTGATGAATGGTAATGAATGGTTATGAATGGTGATGAATGGTTATGAATGGTTATGAATGGTGATGAATGTGATGAAAGGTTATAAATGGAGATGAATGGTGATGAATGGTGATGAATGGTGATGAATGTGATGAAAGGTTATGAATGGTGATGAATGTGATGAAAGGTTATGAATGGTTATGAATTGTTATGAATGGTGATGAATGGTGATGAATGGTTATGAATGGTTATGAATGGTTATGAATGGTAATGAATGGTGATGAATGGTTATGAATGGTGATGAATGGTTATGAATGGTGATGAATGGTGATGAATGGTGATGAATGGTGATGAATGGGGATGAATGGTGATGAATGGTGATGAATGGTTATGAATGGTTATGGATGGTGATGAATGGTAATGAATGGTTATGAATGGTGATGAATGGTTATGAATGGTTATGAATGGTGATGAATGTGATGAAAGGTTATAAATGGAGATGAATGGTGATGAATGGTGATGAATGGTGATGAATGTGATGAAAGGTTATGAATGGTGATGAATGTGATGAAAGGTTATGAATGGTTATGAATTGTTATGAATGGTGATGAATGGTGATGAATGGTTATGAATGGTTATGAATGGTTATGAATGGTTATGAATGGTAATGAATGGTGATGAATGGTTATGAATGGTGATGAATGGTTATGAATGGTAATGAATGGTGATGAATGGTGATGAATGGGACGAATGGTTATGAATGGTGATGAATGGTAATGAATGGTAATGAATGGTGATGAATGGTAATGAATGGTGATGAATGGGACGAATGGTGATGAATGGTGATGAATGTGATGACTGGTTATGAATGGTGATGAATGGTGATGAATGGTTATGAATGGAGATGAATGGTAATGAATGGTGATGAATGGTTATGAATGGTGATGAATGGTTATGAATGGTGATGAATGGTTATGAATGGTTATGGATGGTGATGAATGGTGATGAATGTGGTGAATGGCTATGAATGGTGATGAATGTGATGAATGGTTATGAATGGTTATGAATGGTTATGAATGGTGATGAATGGTTATGAATGGTTATGAATGGTGATGAATGGTTATGAATGGTGATGAATGGTTATGAATGGTGATGAATGGTTATGAATGGTGATGAATGGTTATGAATGGTGATGAATGGTTATGAATGGTGATGAATGGTTATGAATGGTTATGAATGGTGATGAATGGTTATGAATGGTGATGAATGGTGATGAATGGTTATGAATGGTGATGAATGGTGATGAATGGTTATGAATGGTTATGAATGGTTATGAATGGTTATGAATGGTGATGAATGGTTATGAATGGTGATGAATGGTTATGAATGGTTATGGATGGTGATGAATGGTTATGAATGGTGATGAATGTGGTGAATGGTTATGAATGGAGATAAATATGATGAATGGTTATGAATGGTTATGAATGGTTATGGAAATGCCGCTGATGTCTGAGATGCAGCTTTATGGTGTGTTTGTTTTGTTCTGTTTTAGGGACGAGGCTCCTCTTCTGCATCTGCTGTGCTGAAAGGAAAGAGTCTTGGACGAGTACATAGAACATCTGTGGAGTGAGATGGCGGGAGCGGTGCATTATGGGTGTCATGGGGGATGATTTGGAATAGCAGACGCCGATACGCTGATGTCGGTTCTTTGAATCGTAACCGGTTCTTTAGCATCTGCACTCTCAGACTTTCCCCACTGACTTTCTGTGGCTGTGTTTCAAATGCCATACCACACACTACTCACATACTAGATCTACCTAACGTAGCATGTAGGGAGTGACCAAATTAAATCTGTAGTGTACTGGAGATCCCCGGATGGTGTTCTACTCCAGTCAGAGGTTCTAGTGTACAGGTGGAGCTATCTTCATGGTGTACTGTATCCCATCATGCACCGCGGCCTCACCAGCTCTCAGCCTGGCTCAGCCAGAGAAAATGGCGGCGGGTAACACTGGGGGGCTAAACGCAGCCCACTCCGAGTATAACTGTGGGTGTAATGATTGTAGTGGGGGGGGTGTTCATCAGAATGAGCCTCAGAAAGTTAAATATACAGGTCTGAAGATTAATAAAAGATGACCTCGCTTTAGAGGATCAGTTTTAGAGTGAAATAGCCGAGGGGAGCTAACCGCTAGGCTAACCGTATCTCAGGTGAACTGAGCAGCGTTAGCAGCAGCTAGCTCTAAACAGTGGATACAGTAATAACAGCTCTGAGGTAAATGTGAGGTCACTGGTCATGTGACTGTATTAGTATACTACACTGTAGGTCAGAACCTGTTACTGTACTGTATACCACACACAGGGGGCGTATACAGTGTGCAGTACATACTACTGTAGTGTGCAGTATAACAGTGTGCCATTTCCTGTTTGTGTGTGTGTGTGTGTGTGTGTGTGTGTGGATGTGTGTGTGTGTGTGTGTGTGTGTGTGTGTGTGTGTGTGTGTGTGTGTGTGTGGATGTGTGTGTGTGTTAAACCATCTGCTCTCTCTTTTCTTTTGGCTGTCCTCATTTCCTCTCCTCCTCTGGTCTTATTTTTTTGTCATCTCTCCCTCTCTCCCATCACTCACTATCTCTCTCTTTCCCCCGATCCCTTTACCTCTTCACTCTTTCTCCCTCTTTTCTTCCACTCTGGTTCCCTCATCTTTTTACCTCTCTCCCATCTCTCTCCTCTTTCTCTCTCTTTTCTTTCCTCTCTTCCTGTTCTCTTGGTTCCTCCCACCTCTCTTTCTCTTCTTTGCACTCTCTTTTCTCTCTCTCTTCCCTCTGTCCCCATTCTTTCTCTTCTATATCCTTTCTCTCATCTTTTCTCTCTCTCTCTCTCTCTCTCTCTCTCTCTCTGTCTCTCTCTCCATGTCTCAATCTCCTCACTGTTTCTCCCACACCCCCTCTTGCTTCTCGTCACTGCTCTCTTTCCCGCCACCACTGTCCTTCATTCCTAACAACTAACTGGAACCTGCGTGGAGTATGACTAATACTCACTGTCAATCAGACTATCTAGAACATCCAGAGGCTAGTAAGCCAAGTAAGCCAAGCTGTGGTTGGTTGATTTCTCCATCACTTCCTGGTTATGTTGGTAGGTTGTGTTAAGGCTAACTAATAGGAGAGCTAGATTTCCTTAGGCTAGTGTAGAGTTTAACCCTTTGAACCCCGCTTTAGCGGCCTGCCGGAGAGGCATATATACCCCAAAGGCTGCTATAGCGGCCCACCTATCTACTGTCAATACCCGCTGGGCCACAATACCGGCCACTGCTATAATATTGGTCACACAGCGCATGGCACGCTGGAATTTAAAAATAACACTGCGTGGGGATTGTGTGGTGGGCGTATACTGCTTACATCATACAGAACTGTTACCAGCCACACAATGGACCTGACAAGCGGGTTCGTACTTTCCGGATGTTTGTTGACGAGCTGTGTCATGACTTGATTGGGACACACCTCCGAGCGCTGGTGCCCATGTCACGTCGCGAAACAGGAGGAGATGAAGCTCGGCTGCAGAATGACCCCAACATCCCACTGCACTCATCTGAGCGACCGGAAGGTGCAAGCCCAGAGAGCGAATCCAGACGCAAAGGACCAGGACCTGCATCAGGGAATCATTCAAAGGTTCAGTTCTGGCATTTGCAGTGCAGGCCAATTGCTGGGGAGGTTATAGTGCCGAAACGCTGAGGAGGCCAGTGTTCAAAGGGTTAACACTAAGAGTGATACTGCAGGACTGCACAGTCTGCGAGCTGTGATACTGAAAACAAACAGTAAACGTTGGTTTGATTGAAACAGACAGACAGAATTTGTGAATCGGTTTATATGAATATGTATGGGATCCCTGTGCTGGTTCTGAATGAGCGGTGTGCTGGTTGCTGTAGTCTGTAATAGAGTATAATAGGTTTATTATAGGAGCTGCTGGATCGATACAGCAGAAGCGTGGTTCGTTCTTATTCATGTAGCTTCATATGTTCATACTACACACTCACATTACATGCTCTCTCATTCATGACTTTATCTTTCTAACCATTCACACCATCCGGCCCGCAGGCAATTCTCTCTCTCTCTCTCTCTCTCTCTCTCTCTGTCTCTCTCTCTCTCTCTCATCTCTCTCTCTCTCTCTATCTCTCTCTCTCTCTCTCTCTCTCTCTCTCTTTCTCTCTCTCTCTCTCTCTCTCTCTCTCTCTCGCTCTCTCTCTCTATCTCCCTCTCTCTCTCTATCTCTCTCTCTTCCTCTGTCTCTCTCTCTCTCTCTCTCTCTCTCTCTGATTAAACAGTCACGTCTTTAAGACAGACAGTGAGACAGCCTTTGTGAGCCTCCATCACTACAGGTGGTGTCTCAGGAGTTCTCTAGGCAATCACGCTTCTCCATCTTAAGTTCTGGTTTGGTGGGTACCAGGAGAACGGTACTGGTCTCCGAGTGAGTTTGGTGGAGGGGGGATTATGGTGATGCTTCAGGAGTTCCGCCCCTTAGTTCCAGTGAGAGGAACTCTTAATGCTTCAGCAGACCAAGAGACTCTGGACCATTCCATCCTCCCAACTTTGTGGGGACAGTTTGGGGACGGCCACTTCCTGTTCCAACATGACCGCACACCAGTGCACAGAGCAAGCTCCATAAAGACATGGATGAGCGAGTCTGGTGTGGAGGAACTGGACTGGTCTGCACAGAGTCCTGAGCTCCACCCGACAGAACACCTCTGGGGTGGATTAGAGTGGAGACTGAGAGCCAGGCCTTCTCATCCAACATCAGGGTCTGACCTCACAAATGCGCTTCTGGAAGGATGGTCAGAAATTCCCATAACCACATTCCTAACCTTGTGGAAAGAATTCCCAGAAGAGGTGAAGTGGTTATAGCTGTAAAGGGTGGAGCAACATCAAATTAAACCCTGTGGCTTAAGAATGGGATGTCACTCGAGTTCATATGCGTGTGAAGGCAGACGAGCGAATACCTTTGGGAGTACAGTGGATATTAAGTTTTACTTTTATTATTTTATAATAGAGACTCTGACACTTGCTCATCTTTACCGAGGCCACCCGAGGCTTAAGTACTGATGGGAGCTGTTCTGCTGCAGAGATGGTTCCCCAGTTACATTCTGTACTTTAAAGTTCAGTTTGAAATACGGAATGATGTCAGGATTGGAGATTTGGGGGGGTGCTTGGAGATTAACCTCCATTACGGAGAAATGGGTTTCCAGCTGGAGAGTAAAATCAGCAGAAAAGTCCATTTAAAAGTCTCTGCCTTCTGATCAAAATGTCCCTCCAAATGCCACGACAGACACTTTCACATTCCGATCCAGCCATATCCCACCTGTCCGTACACCCTGATAGACAGTCTGGCAGGTGTCGCTGCTCAGGGGCTTCGGGAGGCTGGGAAAGGTAAAGGCAGTTCCAGCAGGTCCAGTTTGCAGTAGGTCTAACTGTTCCTGGAGAAGCTCGGTACGACTGTGTCCCGCTCTCAGAGTCCATCCATAAACAGCGCCGACAGTAGCAGGCAATAGATTGTGATTATTCCGCTTGAGCGCGTCGATTAAAGCCCAGCCATGCGTGACCCGACCCGGAGCACGCCTGTGTTCTCTGAATGAAATTTGTAATCATTATCTAATGCAAATAAATGGCTGCCGTTTTTTATCTCCTCCTCTGTTACATACAACAGTCCTGACAGATGAACCCGCTCGGCTGGGAGTTCAGGCTTCTGGAAGATTCCCGTTCTTGTAGAACGTCCTGTGTGGCTTCATTCTCTTAAGCCCTTTAACCAGTTACGGTCAGTGAGGGACGAGGTCCACAACCATGTAGCTGAGTTACAGTAGAGATGCCCAAGGTTGTTCCTGATGTTGTGGGTACATAGACACAGTATAGAAACATGTCCAGGTGGACTCGTGACTGGCGAGCGTCTCTATATGAACCCTGTGTCCTCTATAGAACATGTCTTGGGCTGGTTTGTGTTTATGAACAGAGACCTACAGCTGCAGTACAGTACAGGAGGAACTCATCAGTGATCCGGTTTAAACCCAGTTCTTATTAAACTTAAACCTGTAACCAAGTTAATAAATCCTGAACTGAACCTTTTTGGTATTTTATGGTTCTAGCTAATGGAACTGGTTCTCCTTCAGTGTTCTGTGCTGATGATGGGAATAGACGTCAGTGTCGGACTAATGAATGAGCTTCTATTAAAGACTGGTGGACTGAGAGACACTAGAGTCTCTTCATCTACACTGAGCTGATGAAGAGTCCTGTTCCAGAAATGATAATAGAACATTAGAGCCGTAATAAACCATACTCCTGTTACTCTCCATACTTAAGTACATCTGAAGGTACATACTTTAGTACTGGTACTCTCCATACTTAAGTACATCTGAAGGTACATACTTTAGTGCTGTTACTCTCCATACTTCAGTACATCTGAAGGTACATACTTTAGTACTGGTACTCTCCATACTTAAGTACATCTGAAGGTACATATTTTAGTACTGGTACTCTCCATACTTAAGTACATCTGAAGGTACATACTTTAGCACTGTTACTCTCCATACTTAAGTACATCTGAAGGTACATACTTTAGTGCTGTTACTCTCCATACTTCAGTACATCTGAAGGTACATACTTTAGTACTGGTACTCTCCATACTTCAGTACATCTGAAGGTACATACTTTAGTACTGGTACTCTCCATACTTAAGTACATCTGAAGGTAAATACTTTAGTACTGGTACTCTCCATACTTAAGTACATCTGGAGGTACATACTTTAGTACTGGTACTCTCCATACTTAAGTACATCTGAAGGTACGTACTTTAGTACTGTTTCTCTCCATACTTAAGTACATCTGAAGGTAAATACTTTAGTACTGGTACTCTCCATACTTAAGTACATCTGAAGGTACATACTTTAGTACTGTTACTCTCCATACTTAAATACATCTGAAGGTACATACTTTAGTACTGTTACTCCACTGGACTACATCAGCTTCATCCACCACTGACTGTTGCATGCTACCCCCTCCTGGACCTGCACGGTACTGCACATGGTGAAGTCATGTGCCTTTCCAGCTCAGGCCAGGCTCCACCCACTCTCCGCCTCTCTCACACCTGCAGCAGATCTGGAACTCATTAGGACTCGTTTATGCAGCCCAGTGTTTGCTCTATCTGTGGAGTACCTGTGTCTGAGCTGTGGTTTTCTGGTTCAGGCCCTGTCTGGCTTTGTGTCCTGGTTTGGTGTTTATGGATCTATCTCAGATGTTGCCTAGCCTGTCTGATTATTGGACCGCCCTTCATAAAGTGACTTTACATCAGACCCAATGTGACAGTAGACTTCGCTGACCAAGGCTGTGCTGGACCCCAGTTTCTTCTACAGGGAGCCTGAGCTGTGGAGCGATGCTATGGGTGAGTGCCTCTGCTCTATAGTTCAGTCTGGGCAGGATGAAGTGGCCTTGGTGGTATTGCTGGAGAGAGGGCCTGGCCTAGACTGGGTGGCTTACATAGCCTCACTGCTTCTAGCTGGGACGGAGAGAAGAGGTGGCTCCCCAAGCCATTTTTGCGGGTGGGGGTTGTTTTGGGGGGATGAGTTTGAACATCCTTGTCTGTTTAAGGTGGTAGTGTCCTCAGGCTCCTGCAGATGGCACTGTATGAGGATGATCTGTCTACAAATACATGCGGGTGTGAGTGATGGGATCCATAGATTGGGAAGAGGTGCTACAGTGCAGGGAATGTCTCGTTCCATGTGTGGAAAATGGCTCCAGAGCAGATGTTAATGATTGGCTAAAAGGAGTGACTGCATGTGGGCGTGGCCAAAGACCATAGTGTGAAGGAAGTAGCTGAATCTGCAGGTGTGTGGAAGCGTACGGTCATACGGGTCTACCAGCAGTGGCTAAAATTCTCCTCGGAATTGGGCCAGGGAAGGCATCCACCAAATCTGGACCACCTGACCAATTCTCTGATGGAAGAGAGTCTGAACACTGATGTGGCTACATCCAGAACCTCGTCCAGTACTTGCCCAATCCAGTCCCAGCTGTTACTGGAGCTGGTGGAGGTGCTACATGCTGTTAGGTACGCTTCATTCAGCTGCACACATTATAGTATGTTAACAATCTCAGGTTCTCATTGGTGCACCGGCATGAAGGCTGTTTCATTGCTCACCAGACCCCCCCACCGCTCCTCAGCAGCCGTCAACTTCCCACCAAATTACCTCCCACCTAATGTCTGCTATTCATTACAGCACAGGGTGGTGGGGCGCATATATTACCGAGGCTACATCATTTCTCAGATCCATCCAGCTGAACTGGGAAGTGTCAGTTTATGGAGAGGAACCGTTTCCTTTCATCCCTAAACACTAAATGAACACATTATAAGTGACATTAAAGTGATAATTTGGCAAAAAGCTAATATATAATTTCCTCCATCTCGCTCTAAATGTCGTCCATCAGCGGAAACATCCTGGAGTCTGCGGATAAGCTTAATCTATGTGAGCCTGATGTAGCTAGGAAGTAATGAAAGCTCATGTGCTCAGTTAGCATGGTGCTAACTGCAGGCCTCGTCCTCATTTACTGCAGCCCATTCGACTAGCACATCAATTTCAGTCTCTCACACGCACCTCATAGGAGCCGCTATATGGTTACCCACGCTCATGTGTGGACTCCAGGGTGGCCCTTTTCGTAACCCCAAAAGGAGGAGCTCATGAAGGTGGGGGTGTTGGTTGGAGCGTGATTATTGCGTTACACTCCTAACCGGGTGGAATGTATGACCTTCGTGAGTCAGACGGGTGCTTGCTAATTGACTAGCGTTTAGTACCGTCCTGCGATTAGCCGGTATGAGTCGGGATGTCACATGACCTTGGTAAACCAATGAAATCCAAGGCATTTCTTTTGAGACGGACATGAGCCAATGGCACACATCGTATAATATTGTTGGCGAGTGAGCATTTTGAATCGTTCATCCCAAAAGGAAGACTGATAGTTGTCCGTCCAGGTACTGTGCCAGACGGAGGACTGGGGGCTGTAAAACCGGACTGTCCGGCCTTAGACTGGACGTGTGTCCACCCTAGTAGACTTGTACCCTCGCTGTTTGGCCACCTCACCCTACATTCACACTATCAGACAGCAAATTACGTCACCCCAAGTTTTTCTCTTGTCTGTGCGTTCAATGCCACGCACACCGTCGCCAGGTGCAGGACGGCTAGCTAATTTTAACTAGCCCACATTGCATTTATGGTAAACGTGGTTTGGATCCGATTTACCCAAACCAGATTACTGCTGTACAGACAATCCTGTTGCTGTAACCTCAGTCCTCAGGGGAGGCCGCAGGTTGTTTCAGCGTAGGGGCGGGGCTACAGGTCACAGTAAGTCTTACAGACCTGCTACCAGAAAGCGGGGTAGGGTCTCTGTTCACAGGCTGGGTAATAACTCAGGTGTGCCTGCAGCCCAACAGGTGAGTCTAGGCAGAGGAGGAGGAGGAGAGCTGAGCTGAGGCGAGTTCTGGTTCTCTGTATGAACCGGCGTCTGCTGACGGAGGAGCAGCCAGTCTGAGTGTGTGTGTGTGTTGTGTGTTTTGTAAGTGGCAGATGGTGCCTGCGGTGAAGGTGGCACGCGGATGGCACACAGGTATGGCGTGGGTGGGGGGAGGGGGCAGCGGGCTGCTGGGTAACGGCTCTGAGGAGACAGTTCTGACTGACCACAGCCAACCAACAGCCTTTACACAGCACACGGGCAGCGCTGAACCATCTCTCTCTCTCTTTCTCTCTCTCTTTCTCTTTCTCTCTCTCTCTCTCTCTCTCTTTCTCTTTCTCTTTCTTTCTCTCTTTCTTTCTTTCTCTCTTTCTTTCTTTCTCTCTTTCTTTCTGTCTCTCTCACCCTTCTCTGTCTTTCTTCATTATTTCATTTCTTTCTTGTTGCTCTTTTTTTCCCCTCACCTCTCCTTTTCTCTCATTTCTGTTTCTGTCTGTCTTTCATTCTCTTTACTCCTTCTTTACATTTTTTTTCTCTCTCTCCCCCTCCACCCTTATCTTTGTCTCTTCCTCTATACTTTCTGCTTCTCACTCTCTCACTCACTCTTCCCTTCTTTCTGTGTTTCTCTCTCTGCTCCCTCTCTCCTTTTTTCTTTTTTCTTCTTTCAGGATTATATTTTTCTCTCTCTCTCTCTCTCTCTCTCTCTCTCTCTCTCTCTCGGGGGTGGGAGGGAGAGAGATATGCAGACCGCTTCGTTTAAGATAATACTAGCTCTAAAGGAACGAGGGGAGCGCTGATGTGGTTTGTGCGGGTGGGGAATAACACGGCGAGACGCTCTATTTCCTACGTCTGGTCTCCAATCAAACCCTGACATGAATCTCCGAGTCCTCGCCAGCTTCTGAGGGAAACGGGGACATGACTGGCAGTCAGTAAGGCATCTCCTAACAGAACCCATTCACTCAGTATTTAAACTGTTCTCAGATACTTTCTATATTCTATGTGAGCTTGGTTACCCAGATGTGGTTCTACACTGTGCCCCTTTCCCCACTATGATCTGGTTCTAGAACGAAACGAGCCGTTTCCCCTTTGTTGGTGAGCTAATGAATAATTAGATGAGCTCTGCTCTGATTGGCTGGTTTACAGTGAGACCCCATCCACGATGATCACATAGACACAACATGTGGTAATAGATAATAAAATGAGCCTCTGTGTAAATAAGCTCCGCCCTCATACTATTTAGTTAGCTATGCTAGTTACTTGGACCTAATGCTAGTCGCTAACGTTCCCTGTACTAGCTACTGGCTTTCCACCAGGAAACCAACACACAGTACATTAAAGTTGATCCTCACTATGGAGCTCTCAGCTCTTCTCACTCTCTCACTCACTCTTCCCTTCTTTCTGTGTTTCTCTCTCTGCTCCCTCTCTCCTTTTTTCTTTTTTCTTCTTTCAGGATTATATTTCTCTCTCTCTCTCTCTCTCTCTCTCTCTCTCTCTCCGTCACACACGGATACAATCACACAGCATGGCTGATACTTACAGGCTGCTGTTGGGGTTGTGATGCTAATAACGGTGTGATGCTAATAACGTTTTGTCTTTTAAGGTGGAACCTGGTTTAAAGATGAGCATCCACCATGTACCACTGACAGTTGTGTTCCTTGGGAAGGGAATGGAAAGTGCCAGCTTCCCCTTCCCAGCCTGGAACGCTGGACTTCTCCACGTAGTCCACCAACCATAGAACACCAACACTATTAATGAGTCCGTTTTGTAACAGTTCAGGATTTTGGAATTGGCCCATTTTCCCATCCCACTTCTGGAAATTCCTTTAAGAATCCTGCATGTAAATGAGCTCCATTGTGATTGGCTGTCCAGTAGCAAATCTATGGACCACGTGTATATGCAAAATAACTACATTGCTAGTAATGCTAAATGCCAGCTCCGACAGGGATTAGCCAACGGTCTGAACTTGGTACCTTCATCCTCAACAGGATGGACCCGAGCAAATCAGGAGATCCATACGAGACATCCTCAGCTTTGCTTTGTTCCATACCTGCCTACATATTCCCAGTCGTTCACCATAGCAACCTCTAACAGCCGGCTAAATTTACTCTGATGGTCTGAGGAAGCTTTGAGTTCATTTCACCCTTCTCGTTTCAGTTCATTCACCTGAACGAACCCCTCTCTGATCTTACAGCCCTCCTTCAGTCCTTTCATGGCACAGCGTGTATATGTGCCCCTGAGTCTTGGACCAGCAAGGTAGGAGTGTCTAATAGAGTGGACAGTGAGTGGACACAGTGTCTAAACACTCCAGCAGCACTGCTGTGTCACACTAACACACCACCACCACGTCAGTGTCACTCCAGTGCTGAGAATGATCCACCACCCACATCATACCTGCTCTGTGGGGGTCCTGTGGGGGTCCTGACCAGAAGAACAGGGTAATACAGTATACAGAGAAACAGATGGACTACAGTCTGGACCTTTACACCTACAGAGTGTCCTGTATGGTCAGCGGAGCTCATGAGATGGACAGTGGGTGTAGATAATGCATTTTTTATTATTATTAATAATAATAATAATAATAATAATAATAATAATAATAATAATAATAATAATAATAATGGGATGTTTAAGAATTCTCCACTGGCCAGAAAATACTCTCTCTCTCTGCGTGTGCGGTTTGTCGGGCAGTGTAGAACACTACTTGGCTTTCCAGGCCGTTTCCTAGAGGCTTGTTTTCCAAGAACTGAAGTGACAGTGTAAGGACACACACACACACACACACACTCATGAAGATTGGTTTCTGTGAATTGTGGGGACATTACTTAGACTTCCATTCATGTCCTGGAGCCTCACCCAAGCCTTAACCAGAACTAGTATTAGCCTAACCCTAACCTGAACTTCACACTTACCTTAAAACAGAATGATTCACACTGTAGGAACAACAGCTGGAAAAACAGTCTACATAGTGGCAGTGTTATGGTCCCCATAACGTAGCATAAACCAGTTACACACACAGGCTTTAATCTATTCTCTGTCCGCTGTCCCATGCCTGACCCTGCCTGCTGTTACTGGACCAAAGGATGCCCCCTCGGCACCTGGCACGAGAGCGCAGGGTGGGGTCACTGCCCATGACCTTTGACCTCACACACAGGAAGGAAGAAAAGACCTTGTGCAGTGTAGAACAAAATCGATGCTCAGAGAGCTGAAACAGTAGACATCAACACTGGGCATACAGTAAATGATATTCCAGCTGATGTTTACAGAATAAGGCTGTACTGCTGGCCCTGCCGTATGGAAGGACACGTGTATAGCTTTGTGGTGCCGTATAGAACCACTTACAGTACATCTTCTATTAAGATAAGATGCCTTAATTGTCTAAATTGGCTAAAATATATAAAAGAGTACAAAACAGAGGGGAAAAAATAAAAATAAAATAATATACATGTATACACAATGCCTAAATATTTAAATATAATAAATTACTATAAAACTGTAAATTCTAAACAGACAATAGAGAGGTTAGGTAGCAGATAGTTATTGCACATGCTTTGGATAACTTATAGAGATATAATTATTGCACATCAATTTTTTTTTTTTAATTAAAGGGTAAAGAACCATACAAAGGGTGTAGTGTCCATGCATGGTTCTATGTACGATAAGAGAACCATTGAAAAATATCATCTTTAAGGATGCTTGTACAAATATGGACTATATATTTTATTTAATACTTATTATTATTAATAATAACAACAACAACAACAACAACAACAATAATAATTATTATTATTTTCATATTTAAATTTTAATCTGTTCTAACTAATTGGATGACTAAAAAATATAACCATGGTGATGTTGGTGTATCTCTATGTTTTTTGCAACCACACTTGGGCTCCATATGACTTTCCATATGCCTGTGTTGGTTATACTCCTTTTTTTCTGTACACAATAGCTTCTGTTTCTGAACGTTAGGAACGCTGAACGGATCTGAGACGATTACCTAGGTGAACCAGCATGTTGGTGAAACATTGGGTTTGAGCAGCAAGGCTTGTAATATGAACGCGGCCATTGTCTCACAGTAGCTTTGAGAATACAGGCCCAAAATCCATACCATGGTGGGAAGTTATGTGACGTGGGCTGGAGGTTAGGGAACCAGCCTTGTGACCGGAGGGTTGCCGGTTCGATTCCCTGACCTGACAGTAACGACTGAGGTGCCCTTGAGCAAGCCGCCTAACCCCTTGCTCAAGGGCTCCCCAGGCGCCATGGGTAGGGCTGCCCAATGCTCCGGGTAAGTGTGCTCACTGCCCCCTAGTGTGTGTGTTCACTAGTGAGTGTGAATGTGGGTGTTTCACTTCACAGATGGGTTAAGTGTGGAAGACAAATTTATATAATCGTGTGTGTGTGTGTTCAACACATTCTCCATCGATCTCAAGAACCCTTTCACCGTGCACAGAACAATTTAAGCATGCAAAGGGTTCTGTAAGGGTCTGTGGTTCTATGTACAGCCATTCCTTTACTAAAGAACCCTTAAAGAACCATCTTTAGTGTTTACTGTGTTGCATTACATCCAGTTAAAGAGACTCCTCTTGCCATCTTTGCAGGGAGACCTGCAGCTGGTCAGTGTTCAGTATTGACCGTAGTGAGACCTGCAGCTGGTCAGTGTTCCGTACTGACCGTAGTAAGAGACCTGCAGCTGGTCAGTGTTCCGTACTGACCGTAGTAAGAGACCTGCAGCTGGTCAGTGTTCAGTACTGACCGTAGTGAGACCTGCAGCTGGTCAGTGTTCAGTACTGACCGTAGTGAGACCTGCAGCTGGTCAGTGTTCCGTACTGACCGTAGTAAGAGACCTGCAGCTGGTCAGTGTTCAGTACTGACCGTAGTGAGACCTGCAGCTGGTCAGTGTTCAGTACTGACCGTAGTGAGACCTGCAGCTGGTCAGTGTTCCGTACTGACCGTAGTAAGAGACCTGCAGCTGGTCAGTGTTCCGTACTGACCGTAGTAAGAGACCTGCAGCTGGTCAGTGTTCAGTACTGACCGTAGTGAGACCTGCAGCTGGTCAGTGTTCAGTACTGACCGTAGTGAGACCTGCAGCTGGTCAGTGTTCAGTACTGACTGTAGTGAGACCTGCAGCTGGTCAGTGTTCAGTATTGACCGTAGTGAGACCTGCAGCTGGTCAGTGTTCAGTACTGACCGTATACACCACGTGCTCAGGAGAGCGTATGGTACTGTGACCTAATTCATCAAGGCATTGTGCATGCTGGGTACATGTGAACTGTACAGTCAGTGATGTGTGTGTTTATATTTCACTGCGGTGTAAACGGTTACTATAGAAACCGTTATTATTTCCTATGATTCTGAATGTAAGCGAATCGAATGTTGAAATGAACGACTCACTGAATCACTTCCTAATGAATCATGAGTCGATGTAAATGCGCGCTGTGTAAACGTATGCGGGTTCGTATGTTGTATGGTGATGGACAGAGCGAGGCTGCCTTTGAGCTGACCCTGCGCCTGATGGGCATGTGAGCGTGGAGGATGTGTCAGTCCTATAGGCGAGTGTGTGTACGGTGTAGTTAGGGTATGGAGTGCGGACTCGTGCTCATGACACAACCAGCACACACAATGGTGACACGAACGGAGCTGAGCTTCATAATCACGCTGACAGAGTAACACAGAGAGACGGTCACATACATGCATATTGTCATAAGTATTCACTCCCCCCTCCAAATCATTGAATTCAGGTGTTGCCATCACTTCTATGGCCACAGGTGTATAAAACCGAGCACCTAGACATGCAGACTGCTCCTACAGACGTTAGTGAGAGAAGTGGGATTATAACACAGTGGGAGTGATTGGAACTCTTCAGCAGACCAAGAGACTCTGGACCATTCCATCCTCCCAACTTTGTGGGACAGTTTGGGGACGGCCCCTTCCTGTTCCAACATGGCCGCACACCAGTGCACAGAGCAAGCTCCATAAAGACATGGATGAGCGAGTCTGGTGTGAGGTGTAAACGGAGTGAGGCAGAGCGGGTTCGGTGTGAGGTGGTTCAGATGTTCTGTACAGTGGTGGTGATGGTAAGCAGGGTTCTCCATGTCTAGAACACACATATAGACACTTATTTACTATCTAAACCACCAGTGAACGTGTGTATATGTAATGGGGACTATGTGGCCTCACCACACCTCGCATAACTCTCCACCATGTGTGGATTTTGGGTCAGTATTCCCAAAGCTCATGGTTCACAGTTGCACAGGAAAGTGACACGCGTCACGAACCTCAAACTAACCAGTATTCTGTCTTCTGTAGATTCCTGCACGCCTAGTTCCTAGCAACACCATTTTTGACTTCATCTCACGTCAAGCCACTCTGACTGATCATATTTATATTCTGAATAATTGAATTTCAGTTCCAGTTTTCCAGCTATGGTTTCCATGTACACGCGTTTCCTGATCAGGACTTTTAACATGCCCCCACAATGTCACACATGTTCACACCCAGACACCGACTCACAGTCTCGGAGCAGTACCGCTGACTCACAGGACCTAGAGGAGCTCATTAAGACAGAACAAATGAGTTCATAGATTTCAATGTGAAGGACACCGCACAAGGATTCCGCTCGCGTGGTGGATCTGGAGGGTGTTTCAGTGTCCGGGTCGGCCGGTAGTAACCCTTCAGTTTTTCACTGGACGATATGTGATGTCTGGAAAAACTGGAAAATCGGATGCTGTCTGCTGGGAATGTTCACTTTCTTTCATTTACAGTAAATTAGATGCAACTTTTGCCACACAGGCCTTGGAATCAGGGGTTCCTGAAACTCCTGGAGTTTTCCAGTGCAAATGGATTGTGCTTGGAATTAAGGGTGTGCATGGGTACGTGGTTGTCCGTTCAAGGTGCCATAGAGAAGAAGCAGGACAGTCCTTCAGGGAAGCTTCATTGGTTTACTTTGAGTTAAGTCCTTTTGAATTTTTATTTATTTATTTATTTTTAATGGTGTTTATTTTCTCTCCTTGTGATTAACCAGATGACCATATGTGAACTCGTATGGATTCTATCAATGGATATCCCTATTAAACACTATTCTTGCCATGCTAACACAACTTCAGACAGCCCTGTGATGAAAGTCGGGTCAGCGTTGACTAATATGTGATGACACCATGAATAAACCCATAAGAGAGGAAGGCTTTACATCATATTCAACACAAGTGCATTGTCAGCCTTTATGTAGCCGGAGATTCAGACACTGGAATCACCAGACTCCTCACCTATTATACTTCTCAGAGGTCTTCGCAGCTCCATCTTTATTAGCACCACAACCCCAACAGCAGCCTGTAAGTAGCAGCCATGCTGTGTGATTGTATCCGTGTGTGCCGGTTGGAGCAGATCATCTTAATCTGAGAGCTCCATAGTGCGGATCAACTTTAACCTACTATGTGTTGGTAACCTGGTGGAAAGCCAGTAGCTAGTACAAGGAACGTTAGCGACTAGCATTAGCTCCATGGTAACTAAATAGTATGAGGGTGGAGCTTATTTACACAGAGGCTCATTTTATTTAGTCTACTTCTACATGCTGCTTCTGTATGATTATCATAAGCGGAGTCTCGCTGTGAACCAGCCAGTCGAAGCAGAGCTCATCAGATTATTCATGCGCTCACCAAAACGGGAAAACGACTCGTTTCATTCTAGAAGCAGAACATCGGGGGGAATGGGAACCGTTAGGCATGGCCATACGTATGACTGATATATGGAGAAGGTGGGGTCCTGGGTTGGAGACGCTCTGCGTAAAGTAACAGCTCTGGAGTAAAGTTTTCCACAGGAGCTGAATGATGATTAGAGGGCAGGGAGGCGGGTCACAGAGGGGCCTGTAGGCGTAACCCTGTAGTCACCCTGTGATTTCCTGTTGTGTGCCTGTGAGTGGCCCTTGTTCTCTGTACATGCACAGTAAGTCACCGTATACAGTGTGTGGGCTCTCGAGGAGTAGGAGGAGGATGAGTAAATAACGGGGTGACTGCAGTGATGAAGGGTGGAATAACCGAGTCAACACAACCGTTTACCGTCTCCCTCGTTACATTCTTAAATGGACCGACGGACCACCTCCGTGTGTCTACACTCACTGTCCAGTATATCAGCTCCACTGACCATACAGGACACTCTGTAGGTGTACAGGTCCAGACTGTAGTCCATCTGTTTCTCTGTGTACTGTATTAAACTGTTCTTCAATGGTCAGGACCCCCACAGGACCACCACAGAGCAGGTATGATGTGGGTGGTAGATCATTCTCAGCACTGCAGTGACACTGACGTGGTGGTGGTGGTGTTAGTGTGTGTGTGTGTGGTGCTGGTGTGAGTGGATCAGGACTGAGAATCGTCCACCAATCAAAACTATCCAGCCCAACAGCGTCCTGTGGGGCAGCGTCCTGTGGGGCAGCGTCCTGTGTCCACTGAAGGACTAGAGGATGACCAACACTGCACTGTGCAGCAGCAGATGAGCTATCGTCTCTGACTGTCCATCTACAAGGTGGAGCAGCAAGGTAGGAGTGTCTAATAGAGTGGACAGTGAGTGGACACAGTGTCTCAACACTCCAGCAGCACTGCTGTGTCTGATCCACTCACACCAGCACCACACACACTAACACACCACCACCACGTCAGTGTCACTGCAGTGCTGAGAATGTTGGATCATCTGACTGAGCTACATTGATCTCCCAATAGCAGCTGCTGTTCAGCTGGCCTCCTGAAGCTGATGTGCCTCTTTTACGGTCGACTTGCAGACAGAAAGCTCGTCTGGGATCAGTTTTTGGTTTTCATTATCTCGGTGAATATGACCGTAAGGCTCCGGCGCTGGCCTGGATGACCATGGCCCAATAAAAGCTGTAATATATCAAAGCGGGCTTGCGCTGTAACGGAGCCCGTCTGCAGGCGAGGAGGGTAATTCACTGGTAGATTGTATCAGAGGAGGAAATATGGGTGGGTTTGATGTGAGGAGTGATGCACTCAGACATGCAGTTCGGATGGAAACGAAACACTGAGGAGATTAAAGGGGACGGTGGATTTGTGTGTGTCCAGATGTCGGCAATCACAGCACGGCAAAAAGCAACAACGTTATTAATGTAAAGGGATACATGAACATCATAACATTTAAAGGAGCAATCTGTAAGATGATGCAGGTTGTTAAATTCATACCCCAGATTGTAGGGGGGTGACATCACAAGGAAATGCTTCACTCTGCACCAATGTTGTGAGTTCAACTTCCTCTCCAGCGCAGGAAAGCAGCTCCAATGTTAACTCCAATCTGCAGAGAAGGTGGCTTCAGTGGTCACTCGCCAAGCGCTCCTTTAATTGGCTACCTGCCCTTAAATGATCTAACCAGGAGCTGCACCTTCAACATGACCGATTAGATGTTGGAATACGCCGTCGGGGCCGCAGAGCTACATCTTTGTCCTCTCATGTTGGACTGATTCCACTCCTACAGCACTACAGTGACTCACTATCGCCTCCTCAGGTACACAGTGGTATTACGAGACCAGCCAGTGAGTCACTGTGGTGCTGTAGGAGTGAAATCAGTCCTACATGAGAGGATGAAGAAGTAACACTGCTGCCCCCATGGTGTATTTTAACCTCTTTGTTAATCTTATTAAAGGTGCGGCTCCCAGTTGAATCATGGAGCTAGCTGATTAGCATGCTAACTTTAGTAGATATCTCTGCAAACATAAATGCATCTTACAACTGCTATTTCTTCATATTCTGTTAATCATTCTAATTCATTTTTAAACTCTTAATCTTACATATAGTTCCTTTAAACAAACACACACATACATCCCCTATAATTCACTGTGTAGTGATTGAGAGCGGGTTTGGTGTGAGGTGGTGGTGGAAACCAGGGTTCTCCATGTCTAGAACACACATACAGACACTTTATTGGCTATCTAACCCACCAGTGAACCTACACGTGTCTTCTGAGTGTGTATGGAATGTTGATGATGAAAATCTGGAAAACCTGGAAATACTAAGTTCCTTTGGGGGACTATTTGACCTCACAGCGCCCTGCAGCATGTATCCCTCCACCATGAATGGAGTTTAAGGCTGAGCTCTTCTCCACACTATCATAAACAGCGTCTCAGACATCAGGCAGCGTATTCAGAACCACCTCATGTAGGAACTTCCTGTGAGGGAGCTTTTAGAGGGGGACGTCTGGTTACCTTCACCACCACTGGGAAGATGGGCAGTATGTAATTGTACGCTTATACAATGTAGGAGGAGCTCATACAGTGGACAGTGAATGGAGGCACGAGGGTTCCTAATGAAGTGGACAGTCTGTATACTCACATGCAGAGCAGTCCTGACCCACCTCCATGGTGTTGCTCACCGGTAGCTTGTAGTCGATATCCAGGCTTCCACAGGACACCGGATCAATCTACTTGCTCCAGCTTGTCTCTCACAGCCAGGAACAGGCCGTATCGGACATGTTTGTCCAGTGTGCAGATTTCCCCAGGCAGCGCAGGCCTGATTATGGACAGACATGCTAATGCTTTCAGTGAGTCAGTGACTCCAGAGTTCCACTCCAAATGAAATCGCATTCAGATGCAGATTTCGGAGACTAGCTCACGAATGAATAGCCTAAACGGTTGATATGATCTTAGACACCCAAAAAGATTTGCATAGCTCCAGAAGGGGGATGCATAGTAGAGGTGAGATGTCAGGGCAGTGGTGCTACTACTTCATCCTCTCATCCTGGGATGATTCCACTCCTAGAGCGCTACAGGGACTCAGTATCACCTCTTCAGGTACAAAGTGGTATTACGAGACAGGACAGTGAGTCACTGTGGTGCTGTAGGAGTGGAATCCATCCACCATAAGAGGACGAAGAAGTCCGCTGCTGCCCCGACGGCGTATTCTAACCTCAGCATTATAGGTGCTGCTCCCGGTTGGATCATGGGGCTAGCTGATTAGCATGCTAGCTTTAGTAGATATCTCAGCTAACGTGATGCATTCGCGTCTTTTACACACAGTCACTGTTATTTCTTCACATTCTGTTGATTATTTTTATTCATTTTGGAACAATTTAAACTAGTCATACTTCCAGAAGTGGGAAGCATAGCCTTCTGCAGGCCCCCTAGTGGGCATAACCTGGCACGAAAGAAATAAACAGAACCGGGGGGAGGGTCCGAATCCAGGGGGTTGGCTGGCTACTCACTCGCCACAGTGGTGCTGATGCTTCCGTGGCAACAAAGTATTCGGTTCTTCTGCTGCTCGACTCCAGTTTCGAATTTCCAAGTTGAACCCATCTGTACAGCGAAACTCCCACATGCAAACTCTACACTAGTGAACACACAGCCTAGGAGGCAGGGTGGCCAGCCCTATCCCTGGCATCTGGGGAAGAGTTGGAAGCTGGGTGCCTTGCTCAAGGGCACTTCAGTCATGTGGATCCTATCCTGGATCAGGGAATCAAACCGGTGAGCCCTCTGGTCACTAGGCTGGTTCCTTACGCTCCAGCCTACAACTGGCCCCACATTCTGTATTGACCGAGATCTTCCTCATCATCTCCTCCTCGGTCTTCTGTTTGGAAAACTGGAATAAGGCAGTGGGAATGTTGGGCAAATCCCCACATCTACAAATACGTTATAGTATAGATATGTGGTTTTGAGCGAAGCAGTTTATTTTTTTGAGCCCTAGAGTTTAGATTCTGAGAAAGCCAGGGTGTCTAAGACGTCAATTAGGAGGTCCAGGACCCCCCTCCAGGGTCCCCTGCACTTCACGACTTGCACATAATCCAATGTCAGATCATTGATACTGTGGTGAAACGATGTCTCAAACCGAGACAGAGGAGATTCCCGAGTTCTGTTGGGGCCCTAGGCAAACGTTGGCAGGGGGCCTGTCCAGCCAGGGTTCATGACCCAAACAGTGAACATTGCAGTTATTATAAAGTATAAATAGAGACAACATTAAAATTGGGGCCCCAAGGAGGTGCCTGTAAGCATAGGAACCTAAGCTTATCCTCCTGAGACCCCAATGTCCTCATATGAGGACACTGCATTTCTGCTTCTCTGCACCATGATACTTTTTAAAACGTTGATCCTTTGGCCTCATATGAGTCAAAACCACTTCCTGTACAGAGACACCATCTTGTTTTTATACTTGTTAGGTCCTACTAATCCCAAACAGCTAGGAGAAATTAAAATTGCACACCAAGCAAGTCCGGGTCTCAGGAGGACAGGAACTGTGGGCTTTTGTTTATTTTCCTTTCGCTTTTTTTTTTTTCTTTTTGACTAATAATAGAATGCCAATCCTCTATAGTTGAAGGTGTGAGCAGGGGTAAGCCAGGCCAAACGCTGTACCAACAGGACACAATGGAATTACACCCAAATCCGGAGGAACTGGAAAAATTACAATCAGTTTTAGCTTTTAAAACTTCAGTACAGCTCAGAGCTAACACCAGCATCTACCCGCATCTGCATACGACGAGCACACTCTGACGTCTCAGGTCGTGAGTCATGTGAATGTCATGTTATGGTAATGCTACATACCCCGAGCACTCAGACCTCCACACACTGGACTGTCCTCTTCGTCTAGGCCTCTCTGCCGGAACAGCGTATAGAAGCTGGTGCCGTGTCTAGGTTGTTCAGAAGCATCAGGACCGAAGTCTTCAGGAGGGTGCATACTCTCCCTGTGTCTGAGTTCCCTCCAGATGCTCCGGTTTCCTCCACCAGTCCAAAGGCATGCAGTCAGCTGAACTGGAGACGCTAAATTGCCCCCCATCCCACCCCAGGTCGCCAGCCCAGGATCTTTCCTGCCTTCCTTCCAGACGCATAGGCGGCTTAGAAGATGAGCGAGTGAGGTTTGTGTGCAGGTCTGAGTTTCGGTTCAGATGGTGATAAGCCGTACAAGCTCACCAGACAAAAAAATTCATCAGCTTGTGTGTTTAAGGTGGTAGTAACTCCAGGCTCCTGCAGATGGCGCTGCTACACTGGGAGGATGGGGCTATAAATCCCTGTGGGGTGTGAGTGACTGGATTCATAGATTGGGAAGAGGTGCTACAGTGCAGGCAGTGTCTCGTTCCATGTGTGGAAAATGGCTCCAGAGCAGATGTTAGTGATTGGCTAAAAGGAGGGACTGCATGTGGGCGTGGCCAAAGACCATAGTGTGAAGGAAGTAGCTGAATCTGCAGGTGTGTGGAAGCGTACGGTCATATGGGTCTACCAGCAGTGGATACAATCCCAGTCTACAGGGAATTCTCCTCGGAATTGGGCCAGGGATGGCGACCATCAAACGACTGGACCAATCGACCAGTTCTCTGATGTAAGAGTGTCTGAACACTGATGTGGCTACATCCAGAATCTGGTCCAGTACATGTCCAATCCTGTGCTTGTGGAGGTATTACACACTATTAGGTACGTGCTAGTCACAGGGGACATCACTCTCACCTCAGAGACATCACTCTAGTGTGACGTAGTTACTAGGATGTGCATGGTGGAGTTAGCCTGAGCCAACAATGTCCAAACCCGTGGCCAGACTTCACTGCTAACCTCATGTTGCTTTACTCACTGTCTCCATCATCTGTCTCTGCCATGTAGCTGCTTCGTCTGCAGACCGGCAGGTTGATTCTTCTTCTCCACTGTGTTCTTTGATCTTCTGCCAAAAGTCTACTTTCTCAGTGGTAAGATCTCGCTTCTGAGCACCAGTGTAACGAAGACCAATGGTGCAAAGGGCCAAATGAGCCACTCTTTCACTCATCCACAGTGGTTAGGAAAGAGAAGGCAACAATGGGGACACCTAGGGATCTGCTGCTGAACCTCCTCTACGTCTTCTTGTCTCCAGTCGTTGATCCATGCTTGCGTTCTGGATATAAACAGACGTCTGGAATAACAGCACGGACCCTCGCAGGTGATCTTAATGCTCCGCCATATTGGTACTATTGTTACCGCTGTGCAGCGCCCTCTGTTGATGTTAATGTTCCATCTGTTGATGATCCTTGGTTCCTAGTGCAACCACAGGCTGGTTCCCTTAATAGCACCGATGTTCCAAGAAGCCTAAATGAAACCGTGTCTAGAACCAGGGTTCTTTTGTTTGAGAAAGGTTAACTAATGACCCTACAGAACAGAACCAGCAACACATTTACACAGTCTGTCAGTAGTACTGTGAGACTCCATGCCTCCCAGATGCCCCCGGCCAGCAGCGCCTTGCTACAGTTCGTATGGAGCGCTCTAAAAGTTTGGATTTTGAAAGGTTCTATTTCTATGGGAACTTTTAAGCAGTTGCAGGTGAGCAATCCAATAGGGGAGGCCGAGGACCACTCAGAAACCATGTGATATAACAACTGTGGAAGCATGTCAGGCTGGATAAGAGCGAGGGGACACAACCGTGCCCATACGGACAGGCTAACGCTGAAAGAGACGGCGTGACTACCTCGGCAGGAACGATGAAAGGTGAAGGCTGTGATTGGTTTAGGTTAGGTTATGCAATCCTCTCCTGCTTAGCCGGGTGCGTGTATAATGGTGTTCATGCATGTTCTAGCACTGTGTGGGTGGTTCCCAGCGTGGAACATCCAGCCAGGCCTACAGGCTCTAACAACCATGAATGCCTTTCTCAATGAAGCCCCCATGTGTCTAATTTTCAGAGTTGTTAAGCATTCCCAATGGTGGGATCCTGAAGCTTGTGCATGCTGAGTTCAGGGAGACTAATTTAACAGTACTGTGTGTCCTCCACCGGGGACGCAGACAAAAACCAACACCTACTATTTTCATCTGTAATAAAGTCTTTAGAGGTTTCGTTCATCGAAACTCTAATAGGAACTGAAACATGGATTGAACTGGCTGGGACATACTTTATAAAGAGCACAGCTTGAATGTTCGTGAGCCCAAAACCAGTTGGTGAATTTCTTGGGAAAGGTAAATGTAAAATTTTAAATGGGGAAGTTTCTTTCATGCACCGAAGGGGGAGCCAGGAGACAGGCTGAGGCCCGAGTGGGTCATTTCAGATCATGTTTCAGCTCTTGTGTGAAAACAGTATCAGGACACACCTTTTTTATAGCCCCGCCCCCCATGAGGTCATACACGAGGGCTGTAGTCTTGGAACTAGGTATGTGGGTGATGTTTCATCAGATGGTCAACTCTGCTACCCAATAATAGCCTAAAGGTATTTGACCTTTAACCTACAATCATATAGCCCTGATGATAACCCTTTCCTGGGACTTGTACAATGTAAGTTCTGGTCTGGGAACACAGCTCTTCACAGAGGGTAACAAATAGCAAACCCCCAACACTATACAGAATTGCTGAAGTTCTACAGAAACACACTTCTACACAAACACACTTCTACACAAGCATTAATATCCAACAACAGTCTTTATTCAAGTCGAGACAATGTGCAGTTTTTTTTAATTGAACAAATTAAGTCTCTGTGTGGCAAAAGTATGTGGTACCTGAGAAGTATCGGTTTGGTAAGGTGAAGATTAGAGTCAGGAGGTTCATTCACCTAGTCATCTGTGCACGTGGCTAACCGCACCCTGTTTGAAAGACCTTGTTAGGCTGATGAATTGGGAAGTCACTGATCCACTGTCAGGTGGTTCCTGTACAAATGGTGGAAATTCAGCATCACTGTTACTCCTTCCCGGAGTGGTCATCCAACAAAACCGACTCTGAGACGGAGTCCTAGAATATTCAGGGAGATCAGAAAGACCCCCCGGTTAACAACCTGGCAAACATTGAAGGAGAGAACGTATGGAATGTATAGTGCGTGGGGAATGGCATCACCAGGCTGAGCCAGGAGACATGTGGACCTGATAATAATGTTTGGCTAAACCGAACACTGTGTTCTAGTATAGGATGCTCATCCCAGCCTTGAAACCTGGCGGTGGCAGCATCACGCACCAATATTGGCCTGGTCACAGGGAAACGGAGAGAAGAGTTTCTAGTGGGTTGTATTTCCTATCACCACTGTTGTTTGAGTCTGTTGCCTTATTAATATGGATACACACCCACACACACACACCCACACACACACACACACACAAGGAGACAAAGTATCGCAAGTGGCAGCAGCCAGAAACCCTTCCCCCCCAACATGAGCAATATCCACTTTAGGAAACCTGGAGATACAGTGGTATGAAAGACTGGACAATGGGCTGGGACAACGTGTCCCTGAATTCCCTCTCCATCTTCTTGTTTTTTTCCTCCTTGTCTGTAAAATAAAGCACTACATGCTCTAATTTAGTGAGCTAATGATCTCTGATATTGATCTCATTAAAGTTTCCCTCAGACGCCAGGCTGAAGGTCGGTGCCTCGACTGTGCCTTCATTTAAAGCTGCGTGTGTAGAATCAAATCCTGTCCGACCACACAACTGCTCCAACGAACTTCCCAACCACGGCTACGGAATCAATACCAGACTGGCTTTCGAGCATAAGCAGAGCTAAGTGGCTAAATCAGACAGGACCAGCCCAGGCGGTAGAACACCCATGGAGTGCAGACACTGTGATCCTGCATTGCACCTGGTCACTGGTCACCCACCCCGGTCCTGGAGGGTTTAGTTCCCGCTACAGTCTGACACACCTGCTCAAACTACTCTTCCGAAAAATCTTAATTTGAGAGCAGATTTGAAATTTGACTCTAGATCAAAAAGAATCTATCTGAACCCAACTCTAGCGCCACCCAGCTGTGCCTGAGTTTGATTGTAACCCAATAAATGTGTGTCTGAATTCGGTTGTAGCCCCACAAAACTGACCCGCCTCCTGTTATTAGTAAATGATCAGGTCAAACTTGTGTGTCCAGGCATCGCCAACCTTTCTGCGTGGGCGGCTATGGTAACACCGTAGGCATCACTCGTTACGTGGATTTCAAACACGGATGGAGGAATTTAACTGTAGCGCCACACAATTCTGAATTCTGAGTCTGAATTCGGCTGTAGCCCCATCAAATTCTATCCAGTTCAACCGCAGCCCAACAAAACTGTGCCTAAATTAGATTGTAACCCAATAAATGTCGATCGGTTGTAGCCTGATCTGATCTATCTGGATTCCACTGTAGCCCTGTAAACATCTATCTGAATTTGGACTGTAGCCCAATTGAATTTGAATACCCATAGACTGACAAATTCTATCCGCTTTGACTGTTGATACAATTCTTGAATGTATCCCAACACAATTCTATCTGAATTTGACAGCAGCCTGACAAAATTATGATATTGTATATACAGGGGTTGGACAATGAAACTGAAACACCTGGTTTTAGACCACAATCATTTATTAGTATGGTGTAGGGCCTCCTTTTGCGGCCAATACAGCGTCAGTTGGTCTTGGGAATGACATATACTGCGTCCTGCACAGTGGTCAGAGGGAGTTTAAGCCATTCCTCTTGCAGGATAGTGGCCAGGTCACTACGTGATGCTGGTGGAGGTTCGTCCTTCTTGGTGGTATGCTGACATTACCCTGGATACCGTGGCTCTTGATACATCACAAAGACTTGCTGTCTTGGTCACAGATGGGCCAGCAAGACGTGCACCAACACTCTGTCCTCTTTTGAACTCTGGTATGTCCCATAATGTTGTGTGCATTGCAGTATTTTGAGCAGAACTGTGCTCTTACCTGCTAACTGAACCTTCACACTCTGCTCTTACTGGTGCAATGTGCAGTTAATGAAGATTGGCCACCAGGCTGGTCCAATTTAGCCATGAGACCTCCCACACTTTCATTGTCCAACCCCTGTATATATGATATATAATGATAATGTGCAATATTTTTCCATTCCCCATGTGCAATAAAGAATAAATGTGCAATTATCTGTAAATAAGAATTTTTTTACTTTATTTTTTGATTATTTATTATGTTTATATTGTTGTTCTGTTCACCTGTCTTATTTTTTGCACTGAGTACCTTGCTATCCCTTTGCTGCTGCAACACTGTAAATTTCCCCACTGTGGGACTAATAAAGGATTATCTTATCTTATCTTAAAATTATGATTGAGTTTGACTGTAGACCTACACACTTCTATTTGTATTTGACTATAGAAGAATAATGATCTATTGGAACCCAACTACAGCCCAACACAGTTTGGAGTCTGGCCCAGCAAAATTCTACTTGAGCCAGACCAGTCTACCAAGTCCAGTCTGAATCCAAATTATGACCCACCAGAGACTAATCCAAACATCTTTCTAATGAAAGCAGTAGTTAAGTAGACCTGTGGCATCGTCGTCAATAAAGAAATTAAAAAAATGATATCCCAGTCATCACCAAACTCAGATTAGGATTCAATTCCAAGACCCAAAAGTAGTTTTCCATTCTTTATGATGACTTTGCTGTCTAAGGGAATAAGTGGGCACACATGCCGGTCAGAAACACGATATGATGACGACAGAGGGGAAATTTGAAATGGGAAATTATTATTTGAAATGGGGAATTATTTAAAGCGTCTCTGAACTGGAGCTATGAGCCAACGCTGATGCGCCCAGCAGGATCCTGTTGGGTTGGGATAGATGTTCATTTTGGTTGATCTGGTCATATTGTCCTATTGGGAGATCATTTAGCTTGGTGTGAAATGAATAGATGTAAAAATTAGAAGACGATAATTTTGCTTGAATGATTTTATAATCTTATAATAATCATAAAAGGAGAAAGATCAGAAGTATTGACTTCACCACTGAGCTTGCTAGTGCTGCACATCTTCCTCATAACCCCAACCCAGAGCCGTTTCATTTCAGTGGACCTCTGTGGTGCGGCTCTCCGGTCTGCTAGCAGTGCGGTGTAGAGATGGAGGGGGGAGTGATGAAGGAGGGAACTGGATCTAATCTAGTGGTATATATAACGCACCTGTGTGTGGTGGTCCTCTTATCACTGTATCATTGTGCACTGATGGTCCCGGTGAGGCTCTGAATCATGCCCTCGAGGATTTCCTTCCTGCTAGCAGCCCAGCAGCATCAGGGTTCAGGCTAGCGTTAGCGCTACACACTGCTATTCGCTAATTAGCAGCCAACAGTGAGGCAGCTATAAGGATTCACTGCAGGCGCTTCTCCAACCCTGCTTCATCATCATGCTGCTGTACATCATGTGCTGGTGCAGGTGAGGGCTTTAACCAGAATGGGGTAGATCTCTAAGGACTTCCAGACACACACACCGCTCACGCACTCCTCACGCACCCCTCACACACCGCTCACGCACTCCTCACGCACCCCTCACGCACTTCTCACACACCGCTCACGCACCCCTCACACACTGCTCATGCACCCCTCACTCACCTCTCACACACCGCTCACACATTCCTCACACACTGCTCATGCACTCCTCACGCACCGCTCACGCACCTCTCACACATTCCTCACACACTGCTCATGCACTCCTCACGCATTGCTCACACACTGGTCATGCACCTCTCACGCAGCTCTCAGCACCTCTCACACACTGCTCACGCACTTCTCACATACTGCACATGCATCACTCTCATTGCTCACACACCACTCACACACCTCTCATGCACCTCTTACATGCTGCTGACTCTCACGCATCGTTCTGCAACTCCTAACGCATTTCTCACGCACTTCTCATATACCGCTCACGTACCGCCTACACACGTACCGCCTACACACCTCTAACCCACTTCTCATATACCGCTCACATACCGCCTACACACCTCTAACCCACTTCTCAGGCGCCGCTTGCACTAGTTAATATTTTGAGGTGCTGACTTGATGTTTTAGACAATTACAGGATAGTAAGTCATGTTTGGGAAATCGATATTTTAATAAACAAGGTCAGTGTATTCAGAAAAGAAGTTATTTCAAAAAACTATAGGCTATTGAGATTTTTAGATATTAGGTCAGTATTTGTAGAAAATAATCACTATTTCCAGAAAATTTGTAATTTCACAATTTGAGAAAAAAAGTCTTTAGGCTACTAATTTTTTTTTTTTCAGAATAAAAGTCACGATTTCCAGAAATTATTTTGGTACTTGGACAACATTTATCGTTTCACGATATTAAGCCAACATACGGGAAAATCAATATTTGCAGACATTAAGACAATGTTTGAAAAGGTGTTAAGTCAATATTTTTGCAAAAATAAGTAATTATTTCAAAAACTATTTTACCATTTCATGCTCTTAAACCAGTTCTGTTGAGAATGTTATTATTTTAAAATACTAAATTAATTGGTTGATAAAAATTCCAGTTCAAGAACAAAGTCAATATTTAAACAAAATTTGTAATTCCAGAAGATTATTTAAATATTTTGAGAATTTTGTGTTGAAATAAGTTATTGTTTAATGATCTCCTCCACCTGGTTAAAGAGCTGTTGTAGCTGCTGTTGGGACACTGGATAGGCTTTACCGTGTATGGATAACGCTGATGCGCTCACCCTGGTGATGCTGTGTTCAGGTGCGAGGTGTGTAAGGCCGGTTAGGTGAGGTCTGACGTGCTTTAGCCGGAGGATCTGATGAATGCGGCTGTTTGTGTAACCGTGTGGGTGTTTGTGTGGTCAGATTAAATCTAGATCCTGCTCCGTCCGTGCTGGTGGAGGCTCTGGGCTGGAGGCTCGTTTGGTTTTGTTTATAGCTGTGCCCCTATCAGGATCCTCTTAGCCGGGTAACCGTGCGGGAAATGGCCGCGGTTAAACCAGGCCTGTTTTATTTCCTGAAAGCGTGGAGCATGATGGGCTGTGGTTCGGCCAGCAAGGCAGACCTGTCTTTATCATGAACGGCAATCATAAAGCATAGCGACATAGCAATGCTCAACCAGCGGCTGTGAGGCTGCCGGGACCAGGCGCCTGCTCTGGCTGCCTGGGCCGGCTCCTTGGATGACACAGCGGTGCAGCTATGCAGCTGTCTGGACTGGTCCTGTTTGGCTTCGGGGCATGAGCTGTGCTGTGCCAGAGCTAAACATCACCAGTGTTTATTAGTAATACGGTAAGGCATGCTAATCACAGTGATGTTTAAACATGTGGTCGTTTTTATTCTCATTGATGTATATCCACAAAGGCTTTCCATTAGTGGCACCCCCGCCAGGGCAGGACGAAGACGCCTATGCCCTAGAGCAGACTGTACCAGCGATTGGTGATCCTCATCCCACCTATCAATAGTGGGCATGATGATGATGATGATGATGACTGCTAGTTGTTAGTAGCAGTAGTAATAGTATTCATTTTATTAGTATTATTGTTTTCATAAATATATACTTATTATTTATTATTATTATTATTATTAGTAGTAGTAGTAGTAGTAGTAGTAGTAGTAGTAGTAGTAGTAGTAGGGATATTAGTATTGTTGTTATTGGTATTATTTTATAAGTATTATTGTTATTAGTAGTAGTAGTAGTATTGTTATGGGTATTACTTTAATAGATATTAATAATATTATTATTATTATTATTATTATTATTAGTAGTAGTAATAGTAGTAGTACTTTTTAGCAGCAGCAGTAGTAGTAATAGCAGTAGTGATATTGTTGTTATTGATATTATTTTATAAGTATTATTATTATTATTATTAGTAGTAGTAGTATTGTTATGGGTATTACTTTAATAGATATTAATAATAATAATATTATTATTATTATTAGTAGTAGTAGTAGTAATAGTAGTAGTATTTTTTAGCAGCAGTAGTAGTGATAGCAGTAGTGATATTGTTGTTATTGATATTATTTTATAAGTATTATTATTATTATTATTGTTATTATTATTATTATTAGTAGTAGTAGTAGTAGTAGTAGTATTGTTATGGGTATTACTTTAATAGATATTTTTATTAATATTATTAGCAGCAGTATTAGTAGTATTGTTATTATTGGTATTATTTTAATATATTATTATTATTTATTTTTTTTTATTATTTTTTTTTTTCTCTCCTTATACTTTAGTTATTCCTCAGATTACCTGTTTGACACCATGATTGTTCTGCTTGTCTTACCTTCATAGTTTGTTCTGTGTGTCAACTGTCCTGACTCCAGTGTTTAACCCTGACCTGTCCTACTATCCATTAGTTTCATCTTTCTTGTCCTCCTTTTTCACCATTTGTTCTGTCTTCTCTGTGTCCATAATGAATATGTGTGTCTGTGTCTGTGTGTGTGTGTCTGTGTCTGTGTGTGTCTGTGTGTGTGTGTGTGTCTGTGTGTGTGTGTGTGTGTCTGTGTCTGTGTGTGTCTGTGTGTGTGTGTGTGTGTGTCTGTGTGTGTGTGTGTGTGTGTCTGTGTGTGTGTGTGTGTCTGTGCGTGTGTGTGTGTCTGTATCTATTAATAAAGCTGTAATAGATGTTGAAGGCTGTGCTATTACACTGTAATACATTAGGACAGTTCTATGCCTGTGTCTGTTCCTGATGGACACTCAGGGAGGACCGTCCTGTAATTCACACAGTGTAAACATGCTTCAGTAGTGTTTAGAAATCCACACAAATAAGAAATCATTAGTTCTGTTCTCACCGAGTGAAAGAGATCCATACGGAGTCCTGCGTCTGGCTCAATAGCTCCCTCCAGTCCCTCTTCCCTAGCAGGCAATCTCCTTCACAGTGGGCTGTGGATGTGTGGACCTACCGCCTGCGTTCGCTGGGAGCAGTGGAAAGAGTCTGTAGAGGAGGATGAGACCGATTCCCTGTTGAAAGCTGATGTAAGTGTGGTCATGCTGAGTAGCAGAGGAACATGTCTTGATTTTACCCCGACCTAACGGACCCCCAGCTGCTGCAATGCGTCGTACCTATAGTACCTACCATACCATACCCTACATACCATAGTATGGCTGCCCGTAATTAACAGAAGCAAAATAAATAATAGAAGCTTATAGACACCAATTAGCACAACGCTAACTGCATGCCTACATGATCGCTCATACCCAGAAGCCCCCTGGACAAACAATGAGTCCCCTCTGTGATGGATTTGGCATGCACTGGACCAGTTTCTGGATGTAGCCACATCAGTGTTCAGATACTCTTACGTCCCAAAATCGGTCAGTTGGTCCAGATTTGGTGGATGCCTTCGCTGTTGTTTTACTGGTGGTCCCAGGTAGTTCCCACAGCTTTCCAAGAGGATTCTAATCTGGTATTGTGCGGGCTAGTCCAGATGTGTGAATGCAGGGACTAGGGTGGTCACTTTCATAACCCCTAACAGGAGGACATCATAAAGGGGGGAGGGCAGTTAGACGGGGGACGAGTCACAATGTTACATGACCTTGGTCAACCAATAAAATGCAAAGTATGTCATTTGACCCAATAACACACAATGCTGTTGGCGACTGAACCGAGTCTGGCCAAAAAATGGTCCCACATGTTTGGTTGGACCACCTTTAGCTTTGATCACGACATGCATCCGCTGTGGCATCGTTTCCACAAGCTTCTCCAATCTCACAGCATTCATTTCCATCCAGAGCTGCATTCATTCTTCCCCAGATCTCAGACTGATGGTGGGAGATCTGGACCACGGCACAGTCTTCTCCAGCCCATCCCAAAGATTCTCCATGGGGATCGGGTCTGGACTCTGTGGTGGCCAGTCCATGTGTGAGAAGGACGTCTCATCCTCCCTGAACCGCTCTCTCACAATCTGAGCCCGGTGAATCCCGGCACTGTCGTCCTGGAATATGGCCGTGTCATCAGGGAAGAGGAAATCCATCATCCAGGTGGTTCTGGATATTCAGGTGGTCAGCTGACCTCATTCTTTGGGCATGTAACTGTGCTGAACCTGGACCTGACCGACCCCAGATCATAGCACTGCCCCCACAGGCTCGTACGGGAGGCAGTAGGCATGATGGGTGCATCACTTCAGCCGCCTCTCTTCTTACCCTGATCCTCCATCACTCTGGAGCAGGGTAAATCTGGACTCAGACAGTCCAGGCTCTGTAGAAGAGCTGAGGCCCATAATCTGAGCTGAACTGGCTCAGGTGTAACTTAATTCCTGGACTGAGATCAGCCTGAAATGAATGGACGTGAATGGAGAATGGTCCTCTTGTGTCTAAGCAGCTTGTTCTGGAAGGCTTAGGATGCAGCTCTGGTTCTGGTTCAGGTTCTGCTTCAGGTTCACTACACCCCCAGACTCTCACCGTTCGTTCTTGGAGTTTTGGAGGGGTACATATCATGCCCTGTGGGAGCAACACTTACCTCGTAGCCCTTCTCATCGTCTCGGCGGAGATCTGTTTATCTGCGCCGAGATGATAAGGAACCTCTCGCTCCCTCAGCCTCCAGGTGGAGTTCACCAGGTCAGAAGGGCTTACGACACTATCCCGAGGCCCTCAGATCACGCTGCTGGAGGAGCCATGCACGTCTTTGTGAAAAATCACCTTTAGGCTCCAGCTCGACAGCAAATCAAAGTCACTTATGGCGTAAATGACTGGAGTAATTGAGACAATCTGCCGGAGCTCCTTGCAGCTGTTCTGAGACTTCCCATCAGTTTCTGCTGTTTATTCATTTGTTAAACATGTTGTTTCAGAAACTATGATGGAAAACCACAAGCAGGAAACCACACAAGCAGACAGCAAGTTAAATCAAGTATGGAGTTTATAATCTATAATCAAATTTTAGAATTTCAGTAGTTTAGTTTTGTTTTAGAGATGGAATATTAATCTCTCTAATAGTGAATGAATATTGTAATAGTGCGTGGCCCACAGCCCCTGCCGGGCGAGTGGCCTAAGGGCCTGGGAAAAGTTGGTCGGCACAAGAACTACAGATATTTCCCTTCACCTTCATTCACACGACACAGACAGCTATTTACATATTTACAAGAGCGTACAGTGAGCGCAAAACAAAACGACATATATCAAACTCTATATACAGAGACAAACAGATCAATGACTACAAAGTCATACAGATCTCTCGTTCAATACTCTCAGCCTGCTCGTCTAGGCAAAAGTGACCCCATTATCCCTGTTGCACGACGTTATATATTTAATTAGCCCCTCCCCCAGAATATTCCATTCTTACTTAGGGTAAAACAAGGGCAATGAAAATAAAAACATTATAGGTGCAACAAGTGATTATCCAGGTCACGACTTCGTTGTTCTTAAATTCACTATACAATGTGCACACATCTATATACAGGATTAACATAGTACAGTTTCTGTACCTCCCTCCCCCTCTAGAGGTTAGACTGGCCCCGGTAAGTAAAAGCCCGAGTTTCACTCTCATTACTCTTTTAGACTGTACCGGTAAAGACTAGTCATGGGTGAGTATCGGTAAGTGTATATATATCTTACACAGTATAGTCTTAAGCACATTCAGGCTGTACTTGCGCTTAATCATTTGATGGATTGAGCCATTTATACCTGGTACATAAACACATCCAGTCCAATACTAGATTTAATATTTTGGTTTATAAAGAATTGTCACGCCTCCGCCTCTCCCCGGCTTCTCCACTCTTCAGGACTCCACTTCCCAGAGGGCCACGCTCGATGACGTCATGTCTATGCGCCCCCGGTCGGACTCTGTGATTCGCTCTAGATCGCCCGAGTTTTAACCTCAGCTGTATTTAATTACTTCCTGTATTTAAGCCACTCTCAAACACTCACACTTTGCGAAGCTTTGCCAAACCTAGGTTAGCAATCCTGAGCGTTCTTTCCTCGTATGGTCTTACTCTGGTTTCCGACTCCCTTCGTTCCTCCACTACTCGTTCGCCTCATCCCTTTTGCTCGTGTCCTGACTCTACGGTTTGTATCTCTGCTTTCTCTCTTTGGTTTTCCCCTTTAAACTTGTTTGCCCTCGCTGCTTGTTCTTCCTGGTTCTGACCTCCGCCTGTCCCTGACTCTGATTTAGCTCCTCCCGTTGTTTTCGCTGTGTACTGGTGCTTGCTGTGATTGCCTGTTTTTTAATAAACCATTCCTGGTTTTTAGTTCTGCACACGTCGGTCTCGAAGTCTTTGTCTGACAAGAATATAGATATGTTCTCAATCCTATGTGTTCTTGTGGTGTTGCGTGTATGTGTTTGTGTTTATTGTAAAGTGTGTATTCTACTGGTACATAAAGTTAAAAGTCTATTTTAAATATAAAAAAAAAAAAATTAATTGAAATCGATTAAAAAAAAACTACTAGACTAGTTTAAGGAGTGTATATTTAATAGGCAACTATTAAATAGTGTATTATGTGTATTATGTATATTTAATAGGCAACTAAAACTGGGATAGAAGTATATAACTAGTAAGCTAACAGTACACCTAGAAGTTATATACCTGTAAGTTAACAGTATACCTATAAGACCATGGATGCCAGCTAAAGTGGGTGATGGCAGAATTCCTTGCGTGGTGAAGAAAACCACGTCTAGTGAAGTCAAGGATGTTGTTGAGGAGGTTGGCTCTCTCAAAGTCTACGATTAGGAGACCACTGGGGACATTCAACAAGAGAACGGCAGATTAGAACCTCTATAAAAGCCTGCCCAGTTCTGGAACATTACCCTTCGGACAGATGAAATCAAGATTAGCTCGTACCAGAATGACGGGAAGGGAGGAGTATAGAGAAGGAAAGGTGGAGCTCATGATCTGAAGCATACCACGTCACCTGTGAAACATGGTGGAGGTAGTGCTATGACCCTGGCATATATGGCGACCAAGGAACCTGGACTCTGGACTGCTGATAGAAGTAGCCACACCAACTCTGAAGTGTGTAGAGCTTTATTCTCAGATTTAGTCACACTGCTCACACGGGCAGTGCAGCAAAGGCCTGGCAATGCGTCTCATAGGAAGGAGCACAGGGTTTGTTGACAGCCATAGGTTCCAGCCTTCAGTTATTGACTGCAAAGGATTTGAATTTTAAAAATAATCTTTATAGATTTATGGATTTTTAGTTCATCCAATTACTTTGGAACCTGTAAAATATGAAAGACTTTTGTTTGTATGTTTGTAGACATTTATACTAGTTTTAAGTGATTTTAGATTTTAGTTTTTAGTTTTTTTCACTTTATTGGCGGATCATATTGATTGTTTTAAGCAAATTTCTTTGAATTAGCAGCATGATCTGCCAGTATAGTGATACATTTATAGTATATATCTAGGTAAACATGTCTGTTTTTTTATATTTAATGTCAATATTCTTTAAATCATCTTAAAACTATCTCAAAAAGGTAAATCAACTGGATAGAAGATCATTGTACATGCCAAGATATCATTTGTTTCCATTGTGCATGTGTGCAAATGTAGAAAAGTGATGCCCCTGCATTGCACCATATGGAATAATGAATATTATGGACTGTCACAACGGTGCATATTCAAAACCACATCCAAAACTAGAGAAAGAGGAATAATATGGATGTGTAGAGCATTTCCAAGATTTTCCTGACAGTAGAATTCATGAAGTGTACACTGATGACCTGCAGGGTTCACCCCCTGGCTTCTTCTATGAGCCTACTGTGCAGGGACGTGACTGGAAATGACTGTCCATGGTAACTAGCTATGCACTGTAGATGCAGCAAATAGAAATGAATTAGAAATAATGTTGTAATATTCCATTAATTACTATACAGCACCGCACCACCACCACCGCCCGCTCCGCCTGCCTCCATACAGACTATCAGGATCAGCTCCGCTTCCTTGGAGCCGGAGACAGGGGCGGAACGCTTTGGAGGTTTAGTCGATTAGCCTCTGGAAGAGAGCGCGGTGCCTCTTTAGTGTGGTTTGGAGTGGGTGGAGAAGAAGCTTTAGGGCGCTAAAGAGAGTCAGCACTGTGTGTTAATAGCCCCGTTAAGTGCCAGCGACTGTGTTCAGATCAGTGTGTTTAAACAGTGGAACACAATTAGCATCTGTCTCACTCTCCCAGGACTCCAGCGGAGGAATTGGAGCACGAAGCGCGCGTACGTGTGTGTGTGCATTCGCGCTAAACAGACCAACTGGGGTTCCACACCTATGCAGTTTGTTTTCCCTCTGTAAGAAATCTCGCTGTGTGTGCACGCTGAACGAAATCGGGTATCTCAATTAATCACTGTCTCCACTCGTTCACTCGCTACGGCGTCCGTGGCACTGCTGTGCCAACAGCAAAACGCATATCCGGTCAGCAGTGGCCCTGTGGTCAGAGACTGACCGGTGATGAATATGATAGAGGGAGAGGTTGAAATAGTACACAGCCGCAGATGGACTACAGCAGGGATCTTAAACTACGAGCCCATGGCCTACATCATGGCTTCATTCAGCCAGGTGGTAGTAACTTCAGGCTCCTGCAGATGGCGCTGCTACACAAGGATGACGGGGCTACAAATCCCTGAGGGGTGTGAGTGACGGGATCCATAGATTGGGAAGAGGTGCTACAGTGCAGGGAATGTCTCGTTCCATGTGTGGAAAACGCTCCAGAGCAGATGGTAATGATTGGCTAAAAGGAGGGACTGCATGTGGGCGTGGCCAAAGACCATAGTGTGAAGGAAGTAGCTGAATCTGCAGGTGTATGGAAGCATACGGTCATACAGGTCTACCAGCAGTGGATACAATCCCAGTCTACAGGGAATTCTACTGGGAACTGTGCCAGGGAAGACATCCGCCAAATCTGGACCACCTGACCAATGCTTTGATGTAAGGCTGTCCGAACATTGATGTGGCTACATCCAGAACCTTGTCCAGTCCATGCCAGTCATGGTGCTCATGGCGGTTAGACACTATTGGGTACGTTTCAGTCACAGGTGACTCAGCTGTGCTCATGGTTACAAAGCCAAACCCCAAAACGCTCTGCATCAGCGCCCCCTTCAGGTGGATCTTGAGCACCTGAGCAACAGGAGCGAGTACTACCAGTTAAACAATCTTTTTAGGATGCCAATGGTATGCAAAAGTTAGAGCACCCTATTCAAATTCCATGTTTTGTTGATTTTATAGTATGTGATAAACTGAACAGGCTTGAAATGCTCCGCCCCTCACCATTCATGGTGGAGGAATACCTGCAGCCATCGTGAGGCAAAATAGTCCCTGAAGGAAACACGACACTAAATATGTGTGTATGAGAGTACAGAGCTTCTGCAGCTTCAATCACCCAGCTCCCTATTTCTATAGATTAGGCTGCCGGGGATGTTAAGGCCCCAGTCAGGAACTCCAGGGATGCGTCAGTAATTAGCTCCAAAGAAGGAGTAGGCACTCCGTACGTTTCGGTGTGAGCGATGCCGAGCGTGTGTGTGTCGACACACTAATCAAAACTGGCCTGGCAGTTGCACCGACTCCGTATTGAGGTTTAAATCTTCTCTCCAACAGAGCTGATTAAGAAACTCTCACTGGAACAGCAAAACATCTGCTGAGCTGTGGAGATTTCTGACTCGAGTCGATACTGCTCCAAATGGTCCCCGCTAAAGCGCTTCTAACCTCCAGCATCGGTCCCCCAAATCCCCCCCAAAATGGTCTAATGACAGGAACACTGATTTATTTCTTATCTAGTGGGAGGACCAGAACGGAGAGAGGGAGCGTTGCCTTACCATGCAGTTCTGTTTCACCCTCTGGCCACTTTATTGGAAACACTGCAGCACGATGGATTGGTGCACCCCAGCCCCCGTCCCATTCACAGTGGAATCCCTCACAGCCCCAGGCTTCAGTTCCTGCGTTACCAGGATCGCCGACAACAGCAGCGATGCTCAGTCCAACGTTCTCGAATTCCTTGACCACCTGCCGCACCATACATGCCAGCGAGGGTGCTACCCATGTACGCTGAAGGCCTGACTCACCGCCTCGCCCAGCAATGCTGCCAGCACCTGCTCAGGGCTTCATGGCTGCAGGCAATGGGACCAGGTTGCCAAGCTGCTTTGTCGGCAGGTCCTCACAGCTGGCTGCTTTCCCGGTGCCCTCGCCAGCCTTGCAGTCCTTGGTCAGACTTGGCCCTCTCAAACTACTGAGGGCGCTACTCCGCTTCTGACACCAGTGGGTCATCAGTGTAGAGGACCATGCAGGAAAGGTAGTGCTTTAATCGGATGCTCTTCTATTGAAACATGGCAGCAATGGAGAACCACCACCAGTGCTCCTGTAATGGCCAGGAAAGCATACGAGTGAGCAATAGTCATATACAAAATGGTACACTACTGCACACTACAGTAGTATGTACTGCACACTGTATACGCCCCCTGTGTGTGGTATACAGTACAGTAACAGGTTCTGACCTACAGTGTGGTATTCTAATACAGTCACATGACCAGTGACCTCACATTTACCTCAGAGCTGTTATTACTGTATCCACTGTTTAGAGCTAGCTGCTGCTAACGCTGCTCAGTTCACCTGAGATACGGTTAGCCTAGCTGTTAGCTCCCCTCGGCTATTCCCCTCTAGAACTGATCCTCTAAAGCGAGTTCATCCTTTATTCATCTTCAGCTCATTCTGATGAACACACACCCACTACAGTCACTACACCCACAGTTATACTCGGAGTGGGCTGTGTTTAGCCCCCCAGTGTTACCCGCCGCCATTTTCTCTGGGTGGAGCAGGCTGAGAGCTGGTGAGGCTGCGGTGCATAAAGATAGCCACACAAAGTCTCTCCTGCTGCAGCCACCGCACCTCCTAAGAGCCTCCGCACACTTCAGTACTGCATAAATGGTGATGGTGTAATAAGCCTAGATCAGTTTAAGATGAGATCTGAGATGGGCAGTGGTGTGTAATACCTCCACATGTACGTATGTGCTGTGCTGGGTTATGTCTGGGGGGTGCGGGTGTTTGCTGAGCGGTGTAGAGGGGGCTGTGCCCCCAGGCTGTTTTGGGGTCACTTGGACAGTGTAAACAAGAGTTAGTTCAGGCTTGCAGGGCGCCGGGCCTGTGGGAGTCTGGGCTTCATGCCTGGACGTCAGGGACGGGCCAGGGGAGCCGAACCGAAGAGAGAGAGAGAGAGAGAGAGAGAGAGCGAGAGAGGGATGTGGGAGTATATGTTTCATGGCTGAAGCGAAAGCGAGAGAAAGGTGAGAGTGGTGGGAGTTTGCAGTTTTATCCAAATGGAGAGCGAGAGAGAGAGAGAAAGAGAGGTGCGTGCCAACAAGACAGACTTCTGTATAGCGTGAGTCAGAGATGGAGACTCTTTTTGACTCCGCAGTAATGGGAGCATATGTCCCTGTGGGAAGCCTTCTGGAGCCAGAGCTGGCAGTGCCAGGCGTTTTCAGAGGACTCCCTCTCGCTCTGCCACCGGCCAGCCATGTTTTAAGGGGGCCGTATCAGGAGTTTTCCCCTTTCTGTAAACTGTAACTAGTAAAGTGTCCAAACACACTGTCCCTCTCCGGTGGACAACTTGACACCCGAGCACCACCTGCACGTTCAGGAATTCCTCACGGTTACAAAGTCACAACCGTGCAGTCTGTGGCAGAGCTACTGGAGTGGAAGATGCGGGATGAGAATTAAAGGTGGTGCTGTTCATGGCTGTCAGGAAGCGAGTGGACAACATCACCATCACAGCCACCATTACAGACATCCAACAGGCAGTGGTGTCCTCCATGAGTCATCCAGTTAGTGCAGCACCATCGGCAGACGGCTGCACCACGCAGGACTACATGCACACAGACCGTTACCACGACTGTCCTTAACACCACGTCACCGTCACCAAAGACTGCAGTGGTGTCGTACCAGACTGTCATGGAGTGACTCAGAATGGCAGCGGGTCATCTTCAGTGACGAGTCCCGCTTTAGTCTTGGTGGAGACGCCCAACGAATCCGTGTGTGGAGGCACCGTGGTCAGCACAGAGATGGACGGTTTGTTGACACACGTCCAGAAGGCCTGGTGTCCCTCCACCTCCACCCTTATCGCACCATCTGCAGGAACTGTGTGAGGATGTTCAAGCTGCATGGGATGGATTATCACAGGACTCCATTAGGAACCTCTACAACTCTACATCTGGCATGTTGGGTTAGATAGACGTCTGTATGTCTACTATACAGTTTTCTCCTTTCCCTGAAGTGTGTTGCTTATGGTGCATGTCAAAGATCTAGAGCCAAAAGTACACGCCAGATAGAGAAACTTTCTCTCCGAAGGAAACCAGCTCTCTCAGCTGCCTGGAACACCCAGTTAGGATTTCGCCACATTCTCTGCTACAAGGTGATGTCATCTCGTAACACAGTCCTTACTGCCCACCCACTAGCGAGCCCTAACAAGACACACAGAGACTGACTACTCTGAAACGTCGAGCTTGCTTAGATGTATCTACCACCATGTTCTCCAGGAACGGCATTGTAAGAACAGGGGTGTGGGGGCGGAGCTTGTAGCTACCGATGGAACTCATCATTTCGGTTGTTTCCATGTGTAAATAATATCTGGCTCTTTAGATTTCCTTCACAGCAAACAGCTCAACAGTGATGGTTTGGTTTGATGTAAGGTCCCAACGATGCCAGTCATTGGGGCAGGACTGAAAGCCTTTCAGCCATACTCATCAGCATGAACACGATTCTAATTCTCTAGTCTGGAGCAATCAGATGCCAGTGTTCGGTGAGTCTGTGCCCTGCTCAGCGTCGCTCAGCATTTTGTCATTACTTTGTTAAATTAAAGCCACGTCAGGACCGCAGAAAGCCTGAGGAAGGCAGAGGAAGACACACACAGAGGAAGCGGCCGGCCTTTTAGATAAACGGATCTCCGCTAACATCACCACCAGTAAATTAAGATAGAAGTACCAAACGAAAACATTGCAGTAGTGACGATAATGAGCTCTACCCACGGTATGCATCACATTATTCTATTATATATTATTATATATTATCATCACAGCCTCGTCTATCTAGTTGATGCACACTACCAGGTTCTCATTCTGATTCTCCTAAAGCTTTACTGTAGAATAACACTGAAGACACCAAACTATAAACTAGAACTAATGGAATTATCCAGTCCACCTTAAATCCTTCCAGAATAGGGCAGTACAGGAGGATGGAGCTTTCTCAACCTGCAGTGGAGCTGATAGAACAAAGGTTTGGAGCGATTCTATTGGTCTGTCCATTATGAATATAGTTTTTACACCACTAAATATATATTAGAAGTGGAGATATGGAGGAGTATCATACTGTGTGCATCAGGAGTAGATGTGGTGTATCAGGATATGGACTGGTTCAGACTCTCATCAGTTGGAGGTGTTAAGTGTACGACTGTAGAGTCTTTAATATCACCAACTACATCCATTTAGAGGAGTGTGTCCAAACTTTTGACTGGCATTAGTACTAGATCAAATAGATACTGTTTTAGATTTTAGATACATCAACTAGATACTGTTTTAGATTGTAGATTATCAACTAGATACTGTTTTAGATTTTAGACAAATCAACTAGATACTGTTTTAGATTTTAAATAAATTACCTAGATGCTGTTTTAGATTTTAGATTATCAACTAGATACTGTTTTAGATTTTAGATCATCACTTAGATACTGTTTTAGATTTTAGATACATCAACTAGGTACTGTTTTAGATTTTAGATAATCAACTAGATACTGTTTTAGATTTTAGATACATCAACTAGATACTGTTTTAGATTGTAGATTATCAACTAGATACTGTTTTAGATTTTAGACAAATCAACTAGATACTGTTTTAGATTTTAAATAAATTACCTAGATGCTGTTTTAGATTTTAGATTATCAACTAGATACTGTTTTAGATTTTAGATATATCACCTAGATACTGTTTTAGATTTTAGACAAATCAACTAGATACTGTTTTAGATTTTAGATAATCAACTAGATACTGTTTTAGATTTTAGATAATCAACTAGATACTGTTTTAGATTTTAGATAATCAACTAGATACTGTTTTAGATTTTAGATAAATCAACTAAATACTGTTTTAGATTTTAGATAATCAACTAAATACTGTTTTAGATTTTAGATAAATCAACTAAATACTGTTTAGATTTTAGACACATCAACTAAATAATATTTTAGATTTTTAGATACATCAACTAGATACTGTTTTAGATTTTTAGATATGTCAACTAGATACTGTTTTAGATTTTAGAGACATCAACTAGATACTGTTTTAGATTTTAGATAATCAACTAGATACTGTTTTAGATTTTAGATACATCAACTAGATACTATTTTAGAGTTTAGAGACATCAACTAGATACTATTTTAGAGTTTAGACACATCAACTAGATACTGTTTTAGATTTTAGACACATCAACTAGATAATGTTTTAGATTTCAGACACATTAACTAGATACTGTTTTAGATTTTAGACACATCAACTAGATACTGTTTTAGATTTTAGACACATCAACTAGATACTGTTTTAGATTTTAGACACATCAACTAGATACTGTTTTAGATTTTAGACACATCAACTAGATTCTGTTTTAGATTTTAGATAATCAACTAGATTCTGTTTTAGATTTTAGATAATCAACTAGATACTGTTTTAGATTTTAGATAATCAACTAGATACTGTTTTAGATTTTAGATAAATCAACTAAATACTGTTTTAGATTTTAGATAAATCAACTAAAAACTGTTTTAGATTTTAGATAATCAACTAGATACTGTTTTAGATTTTAGAGACATCAACTAGATACTGTTTTAGATTTTAGATATGTCAACTAGATACTGTTTTAGATTTTAGATAATCAACTAGATACTGTTTTAGATTTTAGATAATCAACTAGATACTGTTTTAGATTTTAGATAATCAACTAGATACTGTTTTAGATTTTAGATATATCACCTAAAAACTGTTTTAGATTTTAGATATATCACCTAAAAACTGTTTTAGATTTTAGATATATCAACTAGATACTGTTTTAGATTTTAGACACATCAACTAGATAATGTTTTAGATTTTAGACACATCAACTAGATACTGTTTTAGATTTTAGACACATCAACTAGATACTGCTTTAGATTTTAGACACATCAACTAGATACTGTTTTAGATTTTAGAGACATCAACTAGATACTGTTTTAGATTTTAGAGACATCAACTAGATACTGTTTTAGATTTTAGATAATCAACTAGATACTGCTTTAGATTTTAGACACATCAACTAGATACTGTTTTAGATTTTAGATAATCAACTAGATACTGTTTTAGATTTTATACACATCAACTAGATACTGTTTTAGATTTTATACACATCAACTAGATACTGTTTTAGATTTGAGATACATCAACTAGATGCTTTTTTAGAATTTAGAGACATCAACTAGATAACGTTTTAGATTTTAGAGACATCAACTAGATAACATTTTAGATTTTAGAGACATCAACTAGATGCTGTTTTAGATTTTAGATATATTAAGTAGATACTGTTTTAGCTTTTAGATAAAAGAGCTACATACTGTTTTACATACTAGATTTTTTAACTAAATACTGTTTTAGATTTTAAATAAATCAACTAGATGCTGTTTTAGATTTCAGATCATCAACTAGATTTGCCGTGTCAGTACATCAGTAGTTTAAATCTAAACTGATTCTTTTGTTTACTGCTACTTATTTGCCTGTACTGATATGATTCTGATTTAATTGCCCACCCCTAATTAGCCTACAGGTCAGTAATGATTTCATATAAATCAAATGTGAAGTCATACGACAATAATAACTCTCTGCAGTTTCTAAATATCAAAAGTCAGATCACAAATAAAGCTCTTCAGGGTGATAATGAAAGTCCAGGAGCGGTAATAACAGAGTGGCAGAGAGCAGACGTCATCCAGGAGAGATGAAATAAAGTATATGGAGGTTAGTAAATATTAGTTTGTGATGTGAGCAGAGAGCAGACCGAGGCCTAATGGGAATTCCAGGGTGGGTAAGTGTGTGTGTGTGTGTTGGGTATGAAGGATGGTGATAAATGAGCATCCTTGGCTTTGCACTGCCCTCATTTCAATGGGATGCAACTGCAGGTTCTCCTGTAGGGGGCAGCCAATAGCCATGCACTCATCCAATAGCTCCCAATGGTGTCTATACAAATCTATCTCTCTCTCTCTCTCTCTCTCTCTCTCTCTCTCACTCTCACTCTCGTTTCCCATCCCCCTCTCTTTTTATCTCCTAACAGAGAGTGAAAATGCAGTTTTCACTGGGAGGCAAGACAATTAGTGGCTGTGTTTTGGCATTGTGACACATCTTGTGTTGGGACAGTAAACCAAGACACCAGAGCTCCTCCGAGTGGAGCAGAGCAGCTCTCTCAGAGCCAGACGAATACTCTCACATCCAGTGTTCCCCTACATCAGCAGGTCGTTAATAAAACAGCCCTGTTAATGATACGGAACAGGCGAGGTCCGGAGTGGGAATGAGCAGGTGGACGCCCCCCTGCCTGGACTGGTCACTGCGGCCTCTCGTGTTAAGGAGACTTTGTTAAGGCTGGGGTTTAGTTTGGTGTGAGGTAATAGGCCCGGTGTTATTCGGCGGGGAGGAGGAGCTGATGTGTGAGCACCTGTGCATGTATATGTGAGTTTGAGTTAAATGGCTGTGTGCGGAATGTGCGGAATGAGGGCCGGAGAGCAGCAGCACGGCTTTATGTCTGATTGGAGAGCCAGTCAGGCTCACAGAGGGGAGTCTATACAGAGCAGTACTCAGTGAGAGGGAGAGAGAGAGAGGGACTATAGTGGTACTGTGTTTACTAGTTGATAGAGGTCACTCTTCTCTTTCCCTCTCTCTTATTCTATCCCCGAGGGAGTGGGGGTGGAGTGGGGTTGGGGGCGTGTGTTTGGGGTGGGGGGGCGGGGCCAAAGCATGAAATGCGGTGCTGAATAAACACTGTGGAGCTAATATTAAACAGAGAACCAATAATTAGAACACTGTTCAGTACCAACTGTGTACAGCTCGTCACATATATACAGTGAGAGGTGCGGGAACCAATCAGAGACTCTCTCTCTCTCTCTCTCTCTCTCTCTCTCTCTCTCTCTCTCTCTCTCTCTCTCTCACTCTCTCTCACTCTCTTTCTCTCTCTGACAGTCTCTCTCTTTTCCTCCTCTCTCTTTTTTCTCCTTAACTCTGCCTCTCTATCCATACACCCCAACCCCTTTCTCTCTCTGACTCTCTTTCTCTCTCTCTCTCTCTCTCTTCCTCTTTCTCTCTCTCTCTGACAGTCTCTCTGTTTTCCTCCTCTCTCTTTTTTCTCCTTAACTCTGCCTCTCTATCCATACACCCCACCCCCTTTCTCTCTCTGACTCTCTCTTTCTCTCTCTCCCACTATTTGACATTTGACTTTGAGGATCTCTCTCTATTCCCTTCTGATTATCTCTCTCTCTCTCTCTCTCTCTCTCTCTCTCTCTCTCTCTCTCTCTCTCTCACTCTCTCTTTTTTTCTCCTTAACTCTGCATCTCTATCCATACACCCCACCCCCCTTCTCTCTCTGACTCTCTTTCTCTCTCTCTCTCCCTCTTTGACTCTTTCTCTCTGACTCTCTTCCTTTTTGACTCTGCCTCTTTCTCTTTCCCTCTGATAAACTCTCTCTCTTTGACTCTTTCTCTCTCTCTGACTTTGTCCCCTTTTTGTCCATCTCTGACTCTCTGTCTCCCCATTTTAACTCTGTCTCTCTCGCTTAATGACTCTATTATTTTGACTCTCTCTCTCTGACTCTCTCTGAATTTTTCCATTTTTGACTCTCTCTCTCTCTCTCTCTTTCTTTTTTGACTCTTCTGTGCTTTCTCTCTTTCCCTCTGTCTCTTTCTGTCTCTCTTCTCTTGTATCTCTTCCTCTTTCTCTCTCCCTCTCTTTGACTCCCTCTTTTTGACCCTGCCCCTCTCTCACTATCTTTCCCTCTCTTCCTGACTCTGATCTCTTTCAGACTCTCTTTCAGACTCTCTCTCCCTCTCTCTGTTTCTCTCTTCTCTGTTTCTATCTGCCTTCTTTACTCTCGCTTCCCTCCCTCACTCTGCCTTCCTCTCTCTCTGACTCTGTCTCTCCCTTGCTCTCTCTTTGTCACTCCTCACACTCACCCCCCCCCCATGTCCCTCTCTCTCCGCCTTTCTCCAGATCTCCCTCACTCTGTTGCTCTCTCTCCTCCCCATCTCTCTCTCCTCCCCATCTCTCCCTCCCTCCCTCCCAGCATCACGTGTGCGAGTGTAGCTCTTCATCTCGGCGCATTTCTCTCTCTCCTCTCTGAGTGAGCGGGTGGGTGAGTGAGGGAGAGGAGAGTGTGTGTGAGGCTGCAGCTTTCCTCGGGGCTCCTGCCTTTCTCTCTCTCTCTCTCTCAGTCTCACCTCACACACACACAGACAGACACACATACTAGCACGGCCGGTCCCAGACGCTCTGTCTGCAGCCCCTCTCTCTCGTCTGGGACAGAAGGCGGAGAGAGAGAGAGAAGGACGGATTTCAGAGGTAGCACCATGCTTCCAGACACTTCGGCTTGAGGCTGAGGGGGACGAGGGACGAGGATGGAACGCGGAGAGAGAGGGGAGAGGAGGACGAGCAGCTGAGGGAGGAGTGTGGCGCCCTGCCTTTTATTTTCATTCATTCGGAGGCTGCTGCTCCTGCTGCTCCCGCTGCTGCTGCCGCCGCCGCCGCTGTTGCATCCTGCATAGCATCTCTCTCTCTTCCTCTGTCTCTCCTCATCTATCAATTGGTCCGTCCGCGCTGAGGAGGATGCTCCGTGAAGCCTGAACTGACAGCTCTCGTGGTTTTAGCGTAATCTCCTGCAGCGCCTGGGCTCTAGATAACTGGATGTAACACTCTCAGGTGCGTGTCTGGTTCTCCTCTTTTCACCTTCTTGTTGCTTCATCCCCTCATGGTCCCCTCCACCAGATCAAGCCCACCTCTCTCCGAATGCACTCCAGCTTTGCCTAAAATCATGACATCTGTCCCCGGTGATGCTGTGCACTTGAGCTTTGGCAGGAATCAAGTAGCCCTTTATAACACATCTATAACTGTAACAGGAGCGCGAGAAGGCTGCAGAAACGAGAGCATGCGTGCATCTCATAAGAGGATTTGCATGCGTTGCTTGCGTTGCCTGCCTTGGAGAAATCCCTGCCTGTGTTCGTTCCGTGTCAATACTGAACCGATTGGCATGCAGTCACATGCAGCGGTGTAAGGCAGCGGTGCATGCAAACCCCCCTCTGTGCTTCAGGCCGACACAGAATTCCCTGCATGCATTCCTCCCTCGACCCATGCACTGAGCGATGCATGGACACGGTGATGCGAGCGAGCGTGCATGCTAGAGATCGGCGCTCGGACGACACCCCCTCGGTCGGCCATGATTGTTGTGGCTAATTCAGTAGAAGTGGCTCGGGAAGTGAAGGCGGTAATTGGACGGTTGAGCTGAGGCGTGCGCGCGCGCGTGTGCTGGGGGGTGCTGGGGGTGATGGCAGAATTGGAGATGAGCGGGAGGTCGAAATTGTGGTAGTGGGTGGGGCTCTCTTCCCCTCCCTCCCTTCCCCTCTCTCTCTCTCTCTCTCTCTCTCTCTCTCTCTCTCTCTCTCTCTCTCTCTCTCTCTCTCTCTCTCTCTCTCTCTCTCTCTCTCTCTCTCTCACTCACTCACTCACGGTCTGTATTCTCTGCCACTGCCTCTTTTCATCTATTCAGATATGTGGCCTCCTTCTTTCTCCCTCCCTCTTGCAATCGCTTTCTCTCCTTTTTTTGTCAATGAGTTTTAAGTGCAGTTAGTCTCTCTCTCTCTCTCTCTCTCTCTCTCTCTCTCTCTCTCTCTCTCTCTCTCTCTCTCCCTCTCTCTCTCTCTCTCCCTCTGTGCTTAATTGGCAGCATCAGTGTTACAATGATTCATTTTTGGCAGAGCAGTTAAGCATTCATAAAAGGAGAAATGGGAAAATTAGTAAGACGTATAAGTGTATACCCTTTTAAACGTTTTACCTCTACAGTGAGAACTTTACAGGAGAATCCAGAAAGTGGTTTTTGGTAATTTCTTGAAGTCCATTAAACACAAAGTGTGCTACAGTCATTTTCCTATTTACATATATATGTGCGTCTGTGTGTGGATGTGTGTGTGCGTGTGTGTGTGTGCGCGTGTGTGTGCGCGTGTGTGTGTGCGTGTGTGGATGTGTGTGCGCGTCTGTGTGTGCGCGTGTGTGTGTGAGTGTGTGCGTGTGTGCGTGTGTGTGGATGTGTGTGCGCGTCTGTGTGTGTGCGTGTGTGCGTGTGTGGATGTGTGTGCGTGTGTGTGTGTGTGTGTCTGTGTGTCTGTGTGTGTGCGTGTGTGCGTGTGTGTGTGTGGATGTGTGGATGTGCGTGTGCGTTTGTGTGCGTGTGTATGTGTGTGTGTGCGCGTGTGCGTGCGTGTGTGTGTGCAAGCATAGGCACAAGCACCATATAAGCATAACTGTTTGGTGCTGTATACCTATATATGAACCATTTTGGTGATATATAGAACAATTTAAAAACGGTGCTGTACGGAACCATTCACAATACACACCGTAAATACAGTACAGCCACTTAGAACCGTATTCACTGCCAGTCTAGTAACTACAGTAGGAGCATTTCAGTGGTGTATAGAACCATTTGGAACCAAATACAACATCAAGCTTGTAATGAGAAGAACCCTTTTGGTGCTATAAAGAGCCATTCAGAACCATATACAATGTTAAGCTTTATTAGAACAGTAGTAGAACTATTTTTGGTGCCATATAGAACCATTCTGGACCGTGTACAATGTCAAGACTGCCACAACAGACGGGTTCTTTTTGGAGCTACATAGAGACATTCTAGATACAACAATACAAAACTTAGGTGCGTAGTCCCTTACAGTACTTAAACAAAAAACATACATTAGACAATAAATATATAATACTAATCACAAAATCTCTGTTTACCCTAATATACAGTTTTATATAACAGTAATATAAAGATATGGATATAAACTATGATATATCCAGATGTACACATTTCCATATAGCACTATGGTAAGGCTGAGGTAGATGAGAGATGCAGGGTGTATATATATATATATATATATATATATATATATATATATATATACAGGGCATGGAATATTGATGTGTGTGTATATATGTGTATATATATACATACGCTACAAATATACTGTATGAATGGAAGATAACAGTAGGTCAGTCTATATGTGCAAGTATAGTATGCTAATGTAAAGTGCAGAGTGATGACTGTCCATGGAGATCTGGACATCTGAAGAACCATGCAAAGCATGAAAGGCTTACTCCTGGTTCTAAGCAGAACCACTGCCTTTGCCTAAGACTCCCTGGTTAAGAGTTTAAGGGGGAACAGTATGATGTCGTTGTACTGTATGGTGGTAAAGACGAACCGCGTGCCTCGTTAAAGATCAGTCCATATGAGTGGATCTGTAGGAATAGCTGTACACTGACCAGATCCACACTCTGGTTAAAGTCTGTGTAATGTAGCAGGAAGTTCTCACAGCGTTCTACTGAAGATTCCGGTGAATGCTGGATTAGCTGTCATCACACGGTAAGGGGACTCACCTGTAGAGCATACCTGTCTTCTTCTCCTTAGATCTTAAATATGCATCTGCAGGGCGCGCAGTTGTCACAGCCACGTTATGGCGTGCGGCATGAGGGTCAGGGCCTGTACGCCTGTATTGATAATCGTTGTCACTTTCCTGCTTCCCTGCATTCGGCTACCACTCATGTGAGTGAGAGTGAGATACGGGTGGAGGGGGGAGGGGTCTAATGAGCTGTTGTGGAACGATGCTGTGCGAACAGTCGAACACTGCGACACGTCTAAGCTTCTTTAGAGGATGGGAGTAAAGGACTGATTCACTGCTGGCTCAGTGTAGAACAGACAAACTAATTATTTAGACCGGCGACAAAACGAGCAACTTCGGCTCCAGTTCCTGCTCGGCCTGACTGAGTATAACAACGTCTGGAACATTCACACACCCGCGTTCTCGAACATTTCAAGCTGTGTGGATGGAACGTTATGGGGTATACGCCAACCCTGGGCACGTCATTAGGAACACCTCCTTGTCTCTCCACTGACCATATAGGACTCTCTGTAGGTGTACAGGTCCTGACTGTAGTCCATCTGTTTCTCTGTATACTGTATTACCCTGTCAATGGTCAGGACCCCCACAGGTTACGTTTCTGGGGGGTGCATCTCAGGCTATGGCATTGTGTGAAACACCTCTTGTGTATTGCTGTTTTACAGGGTCCCCTTAGACGATGGTAATGATTTTGTAGTAATATAATAACATAACATTCATATCAAGGCCTCAAATTAATATAATTTTTTTATATATATATGTATATATATATATATATATATATATATAAGTAGTAGTATAAGATAAACAAAGTTTCTCATAACTTGTGGCCTCGATATAGCAATTTGTGGTCTCAGTATAGTCACTTGTGGCCTCAGTATATTAATTGGTGGCCACAAGTTAATTTGTTGCCTTGATTTATGAATTTGTGGCCTCAGTATAGTAATCTCAGGCCTTGATGTGTGAATTTGTGCTCTCAATATATTAATTTATGGCCCTAATATAATAATTTGTTGCCTTGATGTATTAACCTGTAGCCTCAATGTATGAATTAATGGTCACAATATGTGTAATTAGTAGGTTTGAAGTATTAACTTGTGGCCTCAGTATATTAATTGGTGGCCACAGGTCAATTTGTTGCCTTAATAAATGAATTTGTGGCCTCAGTATAGTAATTTCAGGCCTTGGTGTATTAATTTGTGCTCTCAGTATATTAATTTATGGCCCTACCATAGTAATTTGTTGCCTTGATGTATTAACTTGTGGCCTCAGTATATTAATTGGTGGCCACAAATTAATTTGACCTTAATATATTAAGTGGTGGCCTTGATATATGTATTTGTGGGCTCAGTGTAGTAATTTCTGGCCTTGGTCTACTAATTTGTGCTCTCTGTATATTAATTTATGGCCCTACCATAGTAATTTGTTGCCTTGTTGTATTAACTTGTGGCCTCAGTATATTAATTGGTGGCCACAAATAAATTTATTTAATTAATATATTAAGTGGTGGCCTTGATATATGTATTTGTGGCCTCAGTATAGTAATTTCAGGCCTTGGTGTATTAATTTGTGCTCTCAATATATTCATTTATGGCCCTACCATAGTAATTTGTTGCCTTGATGTATTAACTTGTGGCCTCAGTATATTAATTGGTGGCCACAAATAAATTTATTTAATTAATATATTAAGTGGTGGCCTTGATATATGTATTTGTGGCCTCAGCATAGTAATTTCTGGCCTTGGTGTATTAATTTGTGCTCTCAGTATATTAATTTATGGCCCTACCATAGTAATTTGTTGCCTTGATGTATTAACTTGTGGCCTCAGTATACTAATTGGTGGCCACAAATTAATTTGTGACCTTAATATATTAAGTGGTGGCCTTGATATATGTATTTGTGGCCTCAGTATAGTAATTTCTGGCCTTGATGCATTAATTTGTGGTCTCAATATGTTAATTCATAGCCCTCATATAGTCATTTGTTGCCTTGGTGTATTAATTTGTGGCTTCGTTATATTAATTATGGCCTTAATAAATTATTGGTCTCAACATGGTATTTAGTGGCATACTGACTGACAACTTAAGCTGAACTTAAATTAGGCCACGCCTTCTAATTCACTTACTGCTTACTGTGCATGGTTATAAGAATGAGGTACTGAAGTGAGGGCCCACATACGGAGTCGTAGAGCACAGGCACCTCAGAAGGAGGAGCTTCTGGAACGTTCCTGGCGGTTATTATACTCACTGACAATAAATGGACAGCACATATGATTCTTTATGTGTCTCGTTTCGCGTCTAATGAATAGCCGGGTAAATGGAGGTAATAGCTCAAGTCCTGAAAGGGGGTTAACACATGCAGCAGCCGAGTTACTTTATCCCCGACGCTGCCGCGCGGCTCGCTAATGGACGCCCTCAGTGCCGTGCCGGTGCAGCCGCTGTAAAAGCCGGTCCGCAGGGGCGTTTCATTTTAATATACTACGTGAATGGATTGACATCAAATAATAAAACACCTTTAACGTGGAGCGTTTTTTTCCAAAGGCCTAAGAGCCCTGCCTTCGCTCATACTGACACTGCTTGCATTGGCTGCACTTAAAATTATCCTCTAGTCCGCCCACGTAATCGATCGGCGGCTGTTCGGAATGTGAGAGCTGTGTGACGGCACGACTTTTACTCATCCCGACGCTGGCAAAACACTTCCAGATTGAGGTATCATCTCATTCCGCTCCATTCATGCGATATATTTGTATTAAGTGCTCATAGGGGCAGCATTACTCAGCATGTTTTACGATGGCTGGCTGTAACGGGATGGCTCAGAGGGTAGCGTAGGGTTGGAAATGTGCGGTGCTCTCCGTGTAATGAGGATGACTGTAAACCTGCACTGGGTTTAGGGGTTAGCTTAGACTGAGCCTTCATATCTACAGAAGAGACCAACAGAGCTGCCACCGCCATGTTTCTACAGTACCCCCTAACACACATACCACACACTGGCTGTATTTTCAGCCCTGTGCATCTGATTTGCCAGCTTCTTGTTCTCCCGTTCCACCTTACATGGTGCAGCAGTTACATTCTGATGCTGACATTCAAGCTTCTTATTCTCCAGTTTCTTGTCTGAATTATCCTATTCCACCTTAAATGGTGAGATGCTATTAAAATGCCCTAAAGTTGATTAATGCTTCTTCGTCGAATCAGTCATGTAAGTCTGCCCTGTAGTCTGATGCACACCTCCCCAGAAATGTACCTACATGACGTGGTAGCATCGTCATTCCGTCGTCGCATTTCTGCCTTTGCCGCCATGTTTAACTTCAGTTGGATGGACCACAGACTGTATGAACATGGAAAATAGGAAAAGTAACTGTTCAACAGCTTTTAGCTCCAACATCATCTGCTCAGTTTTAGTTTAGAACGCCAAGGAAGTCAGCCTTTAGGCACCAGAATGTAGCACCATTTAAGGTGGAACAGAAAAAAAATTGAGCAATGGAATGGCTAACTTTAAAAAATGGAATATATACAATTATACAACAAAACGGCATCATACTTATCCCAAACATAACACCATAATACTTAACCCCAACAAAACACCATCATACTTAACCCCAACAAAACAACATCACACTTAACCCCAACAAAACGCCATCACACTGAACCCCAACAAAACAGCATCACACTTATCCCCAACAAAACGCCATCACACTGAACCCCAACAAAACAGCATCACACTTATCCCCAACAAAACGCCATCATACTTAACCCCAACAAAACGCCATCACACTTAACCCCAACAAAACGCCATCACACTTAACCCCAACAAAACGCCATCCCACTTAACCCCAACAAAACCCATCACACTTATCCCCAACAAAACGCCATCACACTTAATCCCAACAAAACGCCATTCACACTTAACCCCAACAAAACGCCATTACACTTAACCCCAACAAAACGGCATCATACTTAACCCCAACAAAACGGCATCATACTTAACCCCAACAAAATGCCATCACACTTAACCCCAACAAAACGCCATTCACACTTAACCCCAACAAAACGCCATTCACACTTAACCCCAACAAAACGCCATCACACTTAACCCCAACAAAACCCATCACACTTATCCCCAACAAAACGCCATCACACTTAACCCCAACAAAACGGCATCACACTTAACCCCAACAAAACGGCATCACACTTAACCCCAACAAAACGGCATCACACTTAACCCCAACAAAACGCCATTCACACTTAACCCCAACAAAACGCCATTCACACTTAACCCCAACAAAACGCCATTACACTTAACCCCAACAAAACGGCATCATACTTAACCCCAACAAAACGGCATCATACTTAACCCCAACAAAATGCCATCACACTTAACCCCAACAAAACGCCATTCACACTGAACCCCAACAAAACGCCATCATACTTAACCCCAACAAAACGCCATCACACTTAACCCCAACAAAACGCCATCACACTTAACCCCAACAAAACGCCATCACACTTAACCCCAACAAAACGCCATCACACTTAACCCCAACAAAACGCCATCACACTTAACCCCAACAAAACGGCATCACGCTTATCCCCAACAAAACGGCATCACGCTTAACCCCAACAAAACGCCATCATGCTTAACCCCAACAAAACGGCATCACACTTAACCCCAACAAAACGGCATCACACTTAACCCCAACAAAACGGCATCACACTTAACCCCAACAAAACGCCATCACACTTAACCCCAACAAAACGCCATCACACTTAACCCCAACAAAATGCCATCATACTTAACCCCAACAAAACGCCATCATACTTAACCCCAACAAAACGGCATCACACTTAACCCCAACAAAACGCCATTCACACTTAACCCCAACAAAATGCCATCATACTTAACCCCAACAAAACGGCATCACACTTAACCCCAACAAAACGGCATCACACTTAACCCCAACAAAACGCCATCACACTTAACCCCAACAAAACGCCATCACACTTAACCCCAACAAAACGCCATCACACTTAACCCCAACAAAACGCCACCACACTTAACCCCAACAAAACGGCATCATACTTAACCCCAACAAAATGCCAGCACACTTAACCCCAACAAACACCATCACACTTAACCCCAACAAACACCATCACACTTAACCCCAACAAAACGCCATCACACTTAACCCCACCTCTACATTCCTTGTGTGCTATGCTTATAGCTCAGGGCACTACACAGGAGCTTCCCAAAGCCTGGAATTGTTATGTACAGGAGTGGATATGACTCATCTGCTGAAGCCTGAATCACTCTCCAACCGAACAACTGTCTGTAAAAGACATGAGAGCACACATCGCCCACTTCCTTTAAAAATACCCTGGAAAAAGTAGGATTCTGCCCATCTGTATTGACAAGTAAGAGGCGGGGTGGCACACATATCCCACTAAAACCATGATTCATATGGTCTTAATCTTCTATTGCACAATGTTGCCTCAGGGCAACAAACCCATTTTCCTCACTTTACGATGACATAATTGGTATTTGCTCTCAATAAAGAGGTTAATACAGACGGAGGAGTGTGAATATGAATGCTCTGTGTAAGCTCAGTCACATTATCATCTGTGGGATATTTCTAAACTTTTTTGTTTATGTTTTTTTTATGGAAGCTTATGGAAGGCATATGTTACCAGAAAATAAAAATGATCGTTTTTCATCAGTTCAAAAATGCGAGTCAAATTTCCTAGCGTATTCACAATCACATAAACAATTAGTAGAAGTTGTTCATGTATGTTTGTTGCCTAGAAGCAACATTGAGGAAATAGATTTAGTTAGTCACAAATAGGGCATAATTTATGCAGTGTCTTTGTAGAATCACCACTACAATACAAACTCACTGTCATATACTGTTTGACATAAGGAATAATATTTTATTTAGATATTAGTTCATTATTTTGGGGCTTTTCTTTGTTTGGGAAATCAGATCTACCTGGTATTTTGCAATTTATGCAATATTAGTGTCTGCAAACCAAGGTCAGCCAATTCTGCCGTGCACAAGTCAGCATGCATTATGTTTTGCTGATGTCATCAGCATTACGGAAGTATAGTTTCCAAATTTTTATATTTGCATCCCAAATATTTACATAAAAAAACATGTTTTTTTTAATGCTGTGCATCAATACTTTCTATACTCGTGCAATGTTGCCTCAAGGCAACACACTCCGAATGCACATATATATTTCGAAATTTAACTATTTTTGATATTCATAATCAGGTCAATTTTAGACTAAAACATGAATCAAACATTTTGTAGACGATAATGCCTGTAATAGGGTTAAAAAGATTAGATGATAAACTGTGGCACAGTTCAAAGGTATTGACTGTTTCCTTTAATTACTTTGATGTTGCTGAATCCACAACAATATATCAGATGGCTTGCCTAAATCAATTAAACACCAAAAGTAGCTTTCTGAAATGTAGCAAGGGCTAGCATTAGAATGTTTCCTCTTGATAAGCTCTCTTCTACATGAGGCCATCAATTTTATGTGTAGTAATTTTTGATGTAGCCATAAATAAGGGTCCACAAAGGAATCTGTATATGCCTCGATATTACTGTAAACAAATATGGAAAGAAGCTTTTGCTACACCCTTGTGTTCCACCTTTCAGTTGCACTGGAAGCTACTTAATGCTTTGTGTTGCTATGAAAATGAGCTACTCCATATGGAATATGGGCAAAGTTGCCATATACATATATATTCATGAATAGAAACCATAACGTAACTCATTTTTCTTCCTTTGTTTTGCAGACAGAGGACACCATATATGAAGTCAGCACTTGGATATTTCCCCATGTTAAGGATGTACAAGATTTTGGCCAGATGTGGCCGCTTGTAGGGACCGCTTTTACTCTGGACGTTTTTTCTCATCCCTCAGGGTCGGTTTTCAGAACCCTTAAGTGTTTTTTGCCTGCGTTTTGTTGATCACCACTGGATATAAGACCAGTTCTGCTTGGCTGCGTTTGGAGTGCAAACACGCTGAAACATTGCCCTCCATGGTTTCTGCCCATCTAAAGAAGCTATCGTCTTATATTTTGAAGATTTGCAAAGGAATGTTTACAAAGAAACTGGCAAATCCCACAAAGAAGAAAGAGAGTAGCGAAAACAAAAAAGAGCCCAAATTGTCCCCCGAATTGCACGCTCGGAATCCGACCTTCTCCACCACGTTAAAAAGCACAGTCAAGAAGATATCTAAATGCTCGTCGGCACGCAACATATCTCTTGAGGAAGACGACGGCAAAAACGACTGCTCTTCTCTTTCTCCCACGTTCAGTTACCGCGTGGCCATCGCTAACGGACTCCCGAAAAATGCTCTTCCGCTGAACAATGAATTTCACGAAGTGTTGTCCATCGACAGTAGCTACACTGACTCTCTAAACGAGGCCAAACTTGTCCATAGATTCGATGAACAAAAAGCTTACACCATGCCAGTGAGAAGGAATAGAAAGAGCATGATCAGTTTGGCGCCCTCTGATGGCAGCTCGGAGGGCGAGCGGGGAGAGCGCACCAGCCTCCACACCCTCCGGCTAGGCGCCCTGAAAAAGCTGAGGAAGTGGAAGAAGAGCCAGGAATGCGTCTCCTCCGATACGGAGGCCAGCAACTGGAGGAAAACTCTCGGCATCCGGAGCAAGTCTCTGGATCGGGCCGGGAGGCAGCAAAAAACGTCCACCTTGGAGCCGGGATCTAGCTCCACAGGTTGCATCAGCCAAACCCAGGACGTGATGGAGATGATCTTCAAAGAGCTTCAGGGAATCAGCCAAATAGAGTCCGAGCTCTCTGAGCTGAGAGGGCACGTTAACGCTCTCAAAAGCTCCATCGATGAGATCTCCAGCAGCGTGGAGGTGGTGCAGAGCGAAATCGAGCAGCTTCGCTCTGGGTTCGTGCAGTCCCGGAGAGAGACGCGAGACATCCATGATTACATCAGGCAGATTAGCCACCAGACCAACAAAGCTACTCTGAGATTCCTAAACGTGCCTGAGGAGAAGTTCGAGAGGACTGAGGAACTCATTTATCAGATCTTGAAAGAGAAAATGGGTTTCGTTGAAGCACACAAGACACTTAAAATTGAACTCGCCCATCGACTGGGGCAACAAAGAGAATGTTCAAATGCTAAACCTCGCCCCATAATCGTTATTTTTGCAACTCCTCAAGACAGGGACCTAGTTTTGAAAAAGTGTTATAAGCTCAAAGGCACTGGGATATCCATCTCCACCGATAGTCTTGCACATGACTCGAAAGAGAAGAAGGACAAGGGCATGAGCTCCTCCCAGACTTACGAAAGCATGGACATCAAAGTGTCGGCCAAAGACAAGGCCGAGAGCGACGACTGGGACTCGATGGATAGCGATAAAGAGCTAGACGAATTAAATAAGAACAAATATGCAATTGTGTCCAAACCACCTCAGAAAACGAAATCGGACAAAAAAAAGGCCCACGATCACAGACGGTCTGCGGACGACGCCGGATACTCAGTGCATTACGCAGACGATACTGTTTACGATGACAAGCAACACAAATCCTACTACACGGATATAACTCCTGGCTGGCTCTCCCAGAGTGATTACTCCACTCCTAAACTCAGCCGATCCGAATCGGACTGCTCCAAACTGTGCCAGTCTTACTCCGAGGACTTCTCCGAGAGCCAGTATTTCAGCAGGGCGAACGGATGCTCCCTGCTCTCGTCCTCAGACCAGGAGCTCTGGCAGCGGAAACAAGAAGACATGGCTTCCTCCTGGTACGCAAGCCCACCCAGCCAAACCCTCAGTCAGGAAAACCCACCATATGTGGAACACAATGAAGTTGAGACCACAGAGACCATTGACAGCGGCGTCAGCAACGGTCTGGTGTGCATATCCGGGGACCGCAGCCACTACAGCGGCTCTCAGCTCTCTCTGCAAGGAGACCTCTCCCCTTGGAAAGACTGGCATCACCTCGAACAAGGCGCTGACTCAGGCTTAGACGCCTCAACGGAGCAAAACATCGTTTCAGAAATCAGTAGCCCCTTTGATCCCGCTGCTAATCCTGGCTTCCCAGAGAAAATTACAAAATGCCTTGAGGTCGATCTGCAGTTTGAGGGCGAGACCTTTCTCACCTTTGACAGTACACCCGAGACGGCCCAGGAGGTTGACATGGAGCCCGAACCCATCCTTGAAGCCGAGTTGGAACCTGAACCCGAACCTGAACCAGAGCCTGAGCCAGTCCCGGAACCAGAACTTGAGCCAGAACCTGTGATTGAAGCTGTGATTGAACCCATGCCCATGCCAGCAGCAGTGGCAGAACCTATAAAAGAAGCAAAAACGGAAAAGAAACAAAAGACCAAGCCTAAGGTCCAATCCAAGCCGGAATCGGCCCCTCAGACACTGCAAAGGCCGGAGGCCAAGGGGAACCACCTACAGCAAAACCAGAAGTCTTCCTCTATGTACCGTAGCCAGAGTGAGATCAGGGCAGAGAAGGTGGAGGAGGTCCCCAAATCCTGGAGCAGCAGGCTAAGCATAGACCTATCTGAGAAAACCTTCAGCTTTGGGGGGTTTGGCTCCACCCTGCAGAGAGCCAAGTCAGCTCTGGAGGTTGTCTGGAATAAGGGCTCGCAAAGTTCTAGCGCACCTCCCGAAGAGCCAAGCACCTCCTCCTTTATGGGCCGCTTCAGGACCATGTCCCAGTCCACAGCCAACGATTCCAGCACTACCATCGACTCAGACGTCTACACGGAACCCTTCTACTACAAGGCTGAAGAAGAAGAACAAGTCTCAGAGCAGCCTGTGGACAGTGAGACGCATTATGTCGAGGTCATGGAGCAAGTGCTAGCCAACCTTGAGAACCGAACAAACGCCAATGACGTAGAGGAGCAGTACCAAGAGGAGGAGTACGAAGTATCACAAGAATACGATCTCTTGCAAGAAGGAAACCCAGTGTTGGAGTACGACTGTAGTCTGGATGAACAGTACGACGAAGAATACAGTGAGGACTACGACGACAATCAGATGATCGAGGACACGGCAGACTACGAGGCCATGATTGAGTACATTGAAGAAACTGAGGAGCCAGAGGACGAGACGGACAAACAAGACGATGAAGACGTAGAGGTGGAGGCAGAGGTTCTTGACACTGCACAGACACAAGGATCCGAGGAGGTCCGGGAAATGGTGACTCAGGAAGACGAAAACAAAAACGTCACAGAAGCGCCCGCCACGGTGGTGGAACCGGTCCCCAAGAAAAGGATGCGACCCACCTTTAAGGAAGCTGCTCTGAGAGCCTACAGGAAGCAGATGGCTGAGCTGGAGCAGCAGATTCTTGCTGGAGGTAGGTGCTGGCTAGTTCTCCGGTTTACACGATACGGTTTCATGTGGTGTTAAAATGGATTATGTTTTCATTATGTGATGAACGATCATGGCTGGGATGATTACCGATATGTGGGCATGAGCTTGTCCATTCCTCTTTTTGTACCATGAGAAGTGTCCAGGATAGTGTCCAGGACAGTTCCAACTTACCCGAGAGGGGTCAAGTTTTGTGTAAATGAAATGAAAGCTGAAATCCAATGTGTTTTGTGATGTGTATGAGTGCGAGTGAAGCTGTGAGTGTGTGGGTGAGTGTGTCGAGCTCTCAGTTGTCACTAAGCCACCGTCAAGCTTAGCGTTGCTGAGGTTTTTGCTGTGTGGTGGAACGGGTGAAATCTTGTGTTCTGTAGACTAGCGCTTTCCAAAGCTAACCCAGCTTACCATATAGGTGGAGCTGCAGAGCAAGTTCAGACAGCGAGCCAGATAACTGTAGATTTGTCATTTCTATTTCCAAATAGAGAAACATCAAAAGGACCACTAGAAATTATGCATGCCTTTAAATTGAACACACAGTCCTTTCTTTCATTCCTGCTTTCGCTGGATTCACCTTGTTACGGAATGCTTTCCCATTTCGTCAAACTAACGGGGCTGCCCTCTACAGGGACAGGGACTTCCATGCATGGCCTCTATACCTTACTCCTGTAATACCACCTGACCCTACTGCTTTGTGTGACCACTGAAGTGAAGCCAGAGCTAATGCTTGCGCATAAAATAGAAAAAAAAAACAAACGAAAAATTGATTGGTTGATTTTATGGCCTTTCTCAAGCATTACTAGCATATCAGTATAGAAATGGCCGATGGCTGGATGCAGATGATGTCTGGCTGGATGTCCTTTATGGCTGGGAAAGGGCTCAGCAGTGAAATGCTGGTGTTCAGTGCTGAGTTGATACTGAGGCTTTTGAATTGGCTATTGATTTGTGTGTGCGGGTCTGTGTATCCATGTGCGGTGGGTCATTCTGGTGATCTGATCCAAATCAGGGTTACGTCACAGCAGCAGAGAACTTACTTCGGGGTATATAACGCAGGCAGTGCTGAAGTGGTGCTGCAGTATTTGTACCAGTATTGAGTTTTTTATCCGAGATACTGAAAACCCACATCGTCCCGACTGGAGAGCTTCAGGACTGTGGAATGTGGTTAATGTTGGTCATATTGTTCTGATCTTGCATCAGCTGCAGATGTTCAATAGGTTCTTTTTGCAGGGTTTAATAAAGAAGCATTTATATATATGCGCAGTGTATATATGTACTGTATTTATATACACGGGTGTATAAAAGCTGCCGACCCGGTTCTGGTACTAGCTCGTTTTCCACCTGCTCAAGAGATGGCTGGCACCGGTATACTCATTTGTTAGTCTTGTGGGTCATTGTATGGCATCTGTGTCAACTAGGCTATCCTACTTGGGGGTTAGCTTTACAAAGCCCACTGTTTACACAGCTGGTGGTCGACTGGCCTTTTGCTAGGGGTGCAGTGAGCACACTTGCCCAGAGTGGTGGGTAGTCTTATCCATGGGGCCTGGGGAACACTTGGGGGTTAGGTACATTGCTCAAGGGCACTTTAACCTCCAGCTTCTCCAACCTCCAAGATTCTCTAACCTCCAGCCCACGACCGCCCCATGGGTGGGCCAGCAGTGGCAAACAGCCAGCAGGGCCAAGCCAGGGGACCAATACATGTGTCTGACCCCCATGCACAAACTCAGTGTTGGTCTGTCCCAAACTCATCTGTGTCTTTTTCCCTATCCCTCGTTCCTCCCATAGATTTCTATTCATCTTCAGCCCCATTCAATCCCTATTGTTTCCTTCTGCATGTACTCACTCACTCAGGGCAAATCTCCAAACTCTAATCCACAGCCACACTACACAGCCATGCATGCTATCCACCCAGAAGTACAAGCAACCTCTGAGGTGGTCTTCAGTAAACCCCTATGACTCAGTCAGTGGGTGCCTCAGTCTACCAGGAGAATGGCCCACACTGCAGGCTCCTCCAGGCTGTCCGGTTAATCAGCAGCGTTGTGATGATGCTGGTTTAGATATCGGCACCCCGAAAACCTATTTAACTCGTAATCTGGTGCGTCGTTAAAAGATGAAAGCGCTGCTCTGTGGTCGGCGTTCAATCACAGATAGCGTCCGAATGCAGCGGCTGGGTATTGATTCAGCGGTCGACCATACCGAGGCTCGAGGATATGCTTTGGTGGAGAGAGGATGGAGGAGCACTCGACAGGCATGGAGTTTATTACAGACGAGCGGGGGACCAGGGGAATTTCCGGCCCGCGTTACTCACTCTACGCAAGCTCTTGACCTAGATGTGAGACGCACATTCAGAATGCACAGTAAACTCACGCTGCACGCTGCCTGCCCGCCTCCCTGCCTGCCGTGCCAGAGAAGTGATGGAATACAACTCTGTCTTCACAAATCCTGTCCTGGAGGGACACGGCGAGGCACAGCTTCCAGTCTGATCATGTTTGTTTCACTCTGATGTTTCTGAAATTAGCTGATTACGAGAGCAAGGGCGCTCTCTTTGCCGTCTTCACTAGATAGTACAGTTCAATTGAATTGTGCCGAACTCTCGGGGGACGATGAGCTGATTATGGGAATTTTGAAAAGGGGAAAAACGTCCCAATAATGTCTCTAGTGTTGGGTTGGCTGGCACATTGTTGAGTGTAATCATGTTTAACTCTTCGGGGGAAGATGGAGCTGCGTAGAAGTTCATTTAGCGCTAATGACTGTATGGTGATTAAACCGTGCTGTCCCGCAGCCCTGCAGGAGAACATCAGAGGAAGGTTCTTCATTCAGACTCCGTCATATTACTCTCTACTGGATTCCTTGAGTGATTTTATCAGCTCTGAGCTGTTCTTGACAGCAGACTGACACTAAGGGTCTACCTTTACTCGTCCATATAGGCTTGCTGGATGTACAAGGGTTTTGCTAGCCGTTTAGCAAACACTTGTACGTCCAGGAAGCCTGTCTGGAAACGCTACCTGCTGTGCACATTTGCGCTTCCAAATCTGGAATAAAAGTCATTTTTGTTGATGTGCACCAAAATAGAAGTGTCCAGGTCCGACCTCGGGGCCTACGGGTGGATTTAAATAGCCCCATGGCATTGTAGCACCTCTTCCCAATCTGTGGATCGCTCACTCACACCCCATAGGGATTTTTGTAGCCCTATTATCATCGTGCAGCGCCATCTGCAGGAGCCTGAAGTTACTACCACCTTAAACACGCAAGAGGACTGATTTTCTGTCCGGTGATCTTCTGAAGCTTTGCTAGCCATTTAACAAACCCTTGTACGTCCAGGAAGCCTGTCTGGGAATGTTAGCTGCTGTGCACATTTGCGCTTGCAAATCTGAAATAAAAGTCGTTTCTGTTGATGTTAAATCTTAAAAAATCTTAAAATTAAATTAAATTTAATGTGCACCAAAATAGAAGCGTCCAAGTGCGACTTCAGGGCCTACAGGTGGATTTAAATAGCCTCATGGCTTCAGTGCTTTAACTAGAGCGATGGAAGTCTCTAGAAGAATAGTACTCTATAGGATACAATCACCTTAATAGTAGAATACATCCTGAAACGCATCGTAAACATTAGTGAACATGCTCTACAATCGTGGACACCTCTACCTTAAATCACCTTAATTAAAATTCTACCAGCGTTATCTATAAAGCTGTATTCAGCTCGGCAGCTTCATTATTGGACAGTCGTGGGCCAGAGGTTAGAGAACCAGCCTTATGGTTACCGAGAGGTCGCCAGTTTGGTCCTCTGAGCTGTCAAGACACCGTTGAATTGGCCTTGAGCATGGCCCCTACCTCCCAACTGCTCCCCAGGCACTGTGGCTTGGACCGCCCACTGCTCTGGGCAAGGGTGCTCATTGCCCCCTAGTGTATGTCTGATTCACTACATGAATGGATTTAATTATGGAAGATAAATTCCTCTGTGTGCAGCACAAATTTAAAAAATGGCTCTAAATACTAAAGTTTAAATTTTTTGAAACACTCTCAGCTTTAAAGCACCATTACAATTCCGAGGAGAATTCCCTGTAGACTGGGATTTTATCCACTGCTGGTAGACCCGTATGAGCGTACTCTTCCATACACCTGCAGATTCAGCTACTTCCTTCACACTATGGTCTTTGGCCACGCCCACATGCAGTCCCTCCTTTTAGCCAATCATTACGAGACATTCCCTGCACTGTAGCACCTCTTCCCAATCTATGGATCCCATCACTCGCACCCCACAGGGATTTTTGTAGCCCCATTATCATCGTGCAGCGCCACCTGCAGGAGCCTGAAGTTCTACCACCTTAAACACGCAATAGGACTGATTTTCTGTCCGGTGAGCTTCTGAAGTTGTTGCTAAGGTAACTGTAATATTTATACAGACATAAAGTGCTGCTAATTTCAGTTGTGGTTTTCAGTATAAAATGCTCATCAACTGAAATTGGAATTGCGCAGGAATCCGAGGGGTATCCACGCTAGAGCACATGCCAGTGTGCGTTAAAGCAGCCGGCACCTGCTGAATATGTTTATTATTTTTGGCACTTCCTTTGCGGAGGGAGAAGGACAGGGAATGGAGCAGGCACCTTGGTGATTTTGCTCCGGCTGCCTATTCATTATTTTAATGAGCCCTTGTGTGTCATCGCAAGCTGGAAGTTTTCCAGTTCAAATTTGAACAAGATGAATGCTAAATCCTGCAGCTGGGAAAGCACCAGTGTCTTCATCGGCCAGAGCATGAGAAATGCCAGAGCCCTCGGAAAATACGGACTCAGTTTGTGTCATTTTCCCATGGTTTTATTCCTCTCCTGTGACAACTACACTCATCATCAAAAGGAAAGTAAAGGTGACCAGGATCAATAACTGATGATAAATTTAGACTGATATGATCAATATTTATTGAGCTACACATACAGAAGTCTGTCTCTCAGTATGGCGTCGGGCCGCCGTGTTTGCTAACCCAACACGCCAGACGTCTCGGTATGGAGCTGTAGAGGTTCCTAATGGAGTCCTGTGATAATCCATCCCATGCAGCTTGAACATCCTCACACAGTTCCTGCAGATGGTGCGGTAGGGGTGGAGGTGGAGGGACACCAGGCCTTCTGGATGTGTGGCGTGTGACAAAAAAATTCTTAGTGCTGACCACGGTGCTCTCTTTTTGGTGAGCTCATGAATAATTAGATGAGCTCTGCTCTGATTGGTTGGTTTACAGTGAGAGACACCGCCCATGATGATCACACAGACGCAACATTTGGAAACAGACTAGAATAAAATGAACCTCTGTGTAAATAAGCTCCACCCTCATGGTATTTAGTTAGCTATGCTAGGTACTTGGAGCTAATGCTAGTCGCTAGCGTTACCTGTGCTAGCTACTGGCTCCATCTGGACACCAACACACAGTAGATCCTCACTATGGAGCTCTCAGTTTGAGATGATCTGCAGATGGTGCGGTAGGGGTGGAGGTGGAGGGACACCAGACCTTCTGGCACACGTGACAACAGACCGTTCATCTCGGTGCTGACCACGGTGCCTCCCCACACGGATTTGTTGGGTGTCTCCACCAAGACTAAAGCGGGACTCGTCACTGAAGATGACCCGCTGCCATTCTGAGTCACTCCATGACAGTCTGGTACGACACCACTGCAGTCTTTGGTGACGGTGACGTGGTGTTAAGGACAGTCGTGGTAACGGTCTGTGTGCATGTAGTCCTGCGTGGTGCAGCCGTCTGCCGATGGTGCTGCACTAACAGGATGACTCATGGAGGACACCACTGCTCGCTGGATGTCTGTAATGGAGGCTGTTGGGTCAGTCAGGTACAGGGATAAGACCCGTCCTTGCTTACCTCACTTTTCGTCCGAGCTTAGCGTTAGCATGTCTCATAATGTATCATCATGTCTGCCCACCAATTTCCATTCCTGTGGGTTGATTTCTTCTGGGTGCAGCTATTCTTTTGACCATGAGTGTAATTAAACAAAGAGAAGGCGCTGCATCTCATGCGGGAATAGATCTAGAGAGCAGTAGATCAGTCCCCCTGCTGTCCGTCGTGCCACGTGCAAGCCTGTATTGAAAGCATGCCTGCACATTACACAGGGCTCCGAGAATTTGTTCTCCCTGCCAAGCCAGTCTCCACGTCACCCCAGCCACTACTGTATTCAGATGCTAATTCACACCCCCAAGGGCATTCGCTAACCAGGTCAGCCCTGCTTCGTATATTTACTTCACTCTCATTCTGAAGGCTCTCGCGCGCTTCCGAAGAAACAGCCCAGCGGTCAGCCACTCCTCGTCTACTCTACGCTACTCCAGCGTGCTGTTTCCCACAGCGACCCCCTGTAGGCTGCCTCTGAGGTTTGTAAACCAGCTATCTTGTCCAGTGTAGGTTTCAAGCTGTCAGCGCTGTAACTGGACACGGCACATACAGTGCCAGTCAAAAGTTTAGGTACACCCATCTAAATGGATGGTGTTGGTGATCTTATAGACTCTACAGTCGTACACTGAACAGCTCCACCTGAACCAGTCCATATCCTGATACACCACATCTACTCCTGATGTACACAGTATGATACTCCTCCATATCTCCACCTCTAATATATATTTAGTGGTGTAAAAACTTTGATCTCTTTTTCTGCACAGTGTAAAAGCTCTAGCTCTCCTTTCAGGTTAGTGAATATTCATGATGGACCGACCAATAGAATCGCTCCAAACCTGCTTAGTAATAAACCTTGTTCTATCAGCTCCACTGCAGGGTAAGGAAGCTGCTCCATCCTCCTGTACAGCTCCATTCTGGAGGGTTTTAAGGTGGACTGGATAATTCCATTCTGGAGGGTTTTAAGGTGGACTGGATAATTCCATTCTGGAGGGTTTTAAGGTGGACTGGATAATTCCATGAGTGATATTTTATAATTTGGTGTCTTCACTTTTATTCTACAGTAAAGCTTTAAGACAGCAGGTTCTTCTTGTGTTTATGCCGTGTCTGCACTTTTGACCGGTAGTGTATGTAAACACTAGCGGTGCTTTCGTATGATACCACTGGAAATGTGCTTCTAGCACAAGCTACAGAGCTGGCTGCCGGTTGCTTTTAAAGTGGGATTCCTCCACTGAAATCATTTGTTTCAGTCCAATGCAGTCAACAGTAAAGTAGTATATCATCATCGACCAATGAAAAACATGTATCTCCATTTTTGTTAATTTTTGCTTTTATGCATCATTTGAACGCAGGAGCTTCCGTTTATACTGTGTGGAAATTCCGTGATGAATGGACCAACAGAAATGGAAAAAAGTCTGGTTCCATTGACTTTAAAACTATTATCTATTCTGTAAAGCTGATTTTTAAGAGCTGCCATTTTTCCTTTGGACAGCGAGGATGTGCAGCTTTCTGGTTTTAGTTTTATATAAGAGTAAAGTACATATTCTAAGTAATTA
>JAMWET010000252.1:300000-327334 GCA_024036415.1 Prochilodus magdalenae
ATTCAAATGTTCACATAGGACTGGAGCCAGACTAGCATAAAGCTACTGCTAATGTTAGCTTATCTCATACCGCTAAAAGTTTAGCTTCAGTGGCTAGCTGCTCACTGTCTAGCACCTGCACCTCTACAACCTCTATCAAATTCACGCTACTTATAGCAATTATAAATGTTCATGAAGTGTTATGAATGTCACAGTAACTACTCACAACCTATAAGGTGTTTATGCATGCATTATAAAGCATTATGAATACAGGATTCATAGGAAGTGTTTCGTTTGTCATTGAGCACCACATAGCGGTTCTAAGGTGTCCCTTGTTTATGTCTGCAGGGTCGTGGAGGCATCCTGGACCCTGTTAAGCTCGGCCTGGGTGGAGGAGGGTGAGTAGATAGATCTGTGAGGTTCAATTAGAACCTGAACCCTAATCTTTCCTTTCTGGAAGTTTCCCAGTGGCCGGAATGCTGGGCTCTCATGCTGGTCATACTGGTGTGTTTTTCTCGGTATGGTAAGATTGCGTATGCAATGTACGTACAATGTGCAATGTACGTACAGACGCTTAAGTTACCATGGAAACTCTTAGAGTTTGTAGTCATTGGGTTTAGCAGTCTATGTAGTAGTTTAGCCAACAAGCTAATTTACTCCTGTATTTCTTAATCACAAATGTGGTCGGTTGACCAAGACGCGTTTGCAGTTCAGCGTGGATTTCACCTGAAAGCGGCGGCGAGTTGTTGTTTAATCTGATCAGACCTGTGTTTGGCTAAGATGGCCAGACGGATACACTCTTTTGGTGATGGGAGTGACGATCCTGGACATCGACCACCCTGTAGACTCTTAATTCTAGCACAGAGGATACATGAAGCCATATCTACACGGTCACATGGTTTTATACTAATGGTTTGGCAACATCCTGGGCCGTGGTGTTGTTGCTCACTTCCTTATACACGCCAGACGTCTCGGTATGGAGCTGTAGAGGTTCCTAATGGTGTCCTGTGATAATCCATCCCATGCAGCTTGAACATCCTCACACAGTTCCTGCAGATGGTGCGGTAGGGGTGGAGGTGGAGGGAAACCAGGCCTTCTGGACGTGTGACAACACACCGTTCATCTTGGCGCTGACCACGGTGCCTCCACACACGGATTCGTTGGGCGTCTCCACCAAGACTAAAGCGGGACTCGTCACTGAAGATGACCCGCTGCCATTCTGAGTCACTCCATGACAGTCTGGTACGACACCACTGCAGTCTTTGGTGACGGTGACGTGGTGTTAAGGACAGTCGTGGTAACGGTCTGTGTGCATGTAGTCCTGCGAGGTGCAGCCGTCTGCCGATGGTGCTGCACTTACAGGATGACCCATGGAGGACACCACTGCTCGCTGGATGTCTGTAACGGAGGCTGTTGGGTCAGTCAGGTACAGGACCTGTCCTTGCTTGCGTCATATGTGCAGCCGAGTGTGGAACTTGGATCAGTCACATGTCTCATGATGTCAAACCTACACACCAGGTGTCATTCTTATTGGTTGATTCCTTATGGGTGCAGCTAATTGTGCGGTGTGTGTGTGTGTGAGAGAGAGAGAGAGAGAGAGAGAGAGACCGCACCATGCCTGAGGATACGGGATATTGGGTGTTTAAGAGCTTAATTGGGTTGTGATACTTCACTGCTCACGTGCGTCCCATTGGTCTGCCGCAGTGTGCGGTGTGGGTGTGAGGGAGAGACTTATAGGTGACCTGAAGTGGCCTGTACTGCTGCAGTGACAGCTCGGGGTCCTCTGTTACCTCAGTGTGAGTCAAAGCCAGAAAGGCCCTCCGAGTCCCATTCATCACTGACACACTCGCACCACACTACACTAGCAGTGTGCTCTGCTCTGGAGGCAGCTGCGGGACTGGGTACTGCCTTCCTCTCTTGCTGGGCAGCGCTATAGCAGCAGTAGGAACTCCGGTGTCTCGGTATTCCGCTGTGTCCCGAATCCGCAGCCGAGGTTCTCCTTGCGCCGATGCTGTTGTGGGAATGTGATGTGTGTGACATGCAGGCTTCTCTGAAGAGTAATAGAGACTACGCACATGATGGCACAGGCGGCCGGATTTACCTGGTACACCATTTACCCTAGTGTCGCAGGTGGACCCACAGGAGAGTCCTCACCTCTTGTTCTTTGTCTCTCTCTGGCTCTCTCTTTCTCCCTGTCTTTCTTTATCCCACTATCTCTCTTCTTCTCCTGCTCTTTCTCTTTCCCACTTTCTCTCTCTCCCTCTCTCACCTCTGCTCTCAGTCTCTCTCTCTCCCCTGCTCTCTCTATCCCACTATCTCTCTCCCTCTTTTCTCTCTGTTCTCTCTCTTCCTCCTTTCTCTCTGCTCTCTCTCTTTCCCACAAGTATCTCTCTCTTTCTCTCCCCCCCCCTCTCTCCCCCCCCTCTCTCTCTCTCTCTCCCTCCCTCCATCTCCATCTCTCTCTCATGCACCTCTATCTTTTTGCTACATCTTTCCTTCTTTTTCTCACTCTCTTTCTCTCCCTCTCTGTCTCTATCTCTCTCTCTCTTTCTCTCTCTTTCTCTCTCTCTCTCTGTCTTTCTCTCTCTCTCTCTCTCTCTCTCTCTCTCTCTCTCTCTCTCTCTCTCTCTCTGTCTCTCTCTCTATCTGTCTCTGTGTCTCTCTCTCTATCTGTCTCTCTCTCTATCTGTCTCTGTCTCTGTCTGTTTCTCTCTCTCTCTCTCTCTCTCTCTCTCTCTCTCTCTGTGTCTCTGTGTCTCTCTGTCTCTGTCTGTTTCTCTCTCTCTCTCTCTCTCTCTCTCTCTGTGTCTCTCTGTCTCTGTCTGTTTCTCTCTCTGTCTCTCTCTCTCTCTCTCTCTCTCTCTGTCTCTCTCTCTCTCTCTCTCTCTCTCTCTCTCTCTCTCTCTCTCTCTCTCTCTCTCTCTCTCTCTCTCTCTCTCTCTCTCTCTCTCTCTCTCTCTCTCTCTGTCTCTCTCTCTCTCTCTCTGTCTCTATCTCTCTGTCTCTGTCTCTCTCTCTCTCTCTGTCTCTCTCTCTCTCTCTCTCTCTCTCTCTCTCTCTCTCTCTCTCTCTCTCTCTCTCTCTCTCTCTCTCTCTCTCTCTCTCTCTCTTTCTCTTCTCTCTCTCTTCTCTCCCTCGTTTGTCAGTGCTGTAAATCTCTCTGGCTCTCTTTAGCCGGGGAACGTCTTACATCGTGCAGCATTATGATGATATTAATAGTCTCCAAATCTGTCTGCTTCCTCAGGGCTGGCAGCATTCTTTACGGCATTGACAGCATGCCAGATTTACGGCGGAAGCGGACCGTGCCTATCGTGAGGGACCTGGTGAGTTCTCAGCTCCTGGTCAGGTTGGGTGTGAGTGCTGCCGAGTGTGTTAGAAGGACCCCTGCAATCCGTAGAGCGTCAACGACCATCATGGTGCACAGTACCTGCTGTAACAGGTCTCTAGGAGGCTTAACTGAGGGTCTGTCTGGTTTGGGTGAAAGGGCTACATCATATGCAGGTGTTCGGCTAATATCTCTAAATCCCAGGAGGATAAAACACAAAATCTCTCCCACTCAGATAGGGGACAAGCAGCAAGGCTCTAAATGCAATATTGAAATTTATGCACACCATAGAATGTTTGGGGGCACATTGGGGTCTCACTGCTGCTTAGTACAAAGAGCAGGACTTGCTTGACTAATGATTTGGCAGGTTCCTTTTCTTTGCGGATGAAGAGCACACACCAGGCCTGACAGGTTTGAGTGCATTACAGCTTTTCCAATAAACTTCCGTAAACTTCTGAGCAGCCTTGGAGTCTACAAACTTCTGGTAAACTGCTTAGATGACTCCTTTCTCAAGCCCAAGGTCAGTTTACTAAAAACAAAAAAAAGAGAGGCACAAGAGAAAACAATGAACAAGGACGGAGTCAGTTGCGTCAGGTGTAGAGGAATAAGAGGAAGAGTGAAGGACAAGGAGCGCTGAGAAAAGAGGGCAGTTTCAAAAGAAAGTTTTAGGAGGAGACGTTTAGGAGGAGACGTTTAGGAGAGAGTTGAAGTTTAGGCCCCTAGCAGTGAGTTTTGGACCAGCCTGTGTGGCCCAAGGAGGGAGCTCAGCTCAGTAGGAGGAGCTAGTCCTTATAGTCAACATGGTGGAGGTCAGTGTGCATTGTAGGTCCAGTCATCAGTCATGTTCTAGTTACCTTTCCAGTTATAAGCTCACCGGACCAAAAACATGAGTCCCCTGTTTAAGGTGGTAGTAACTCCAGGCTCCTGCAGGTGGCGCTGCTACACAAGGACGACGGGGCTATAAATCCCTGCAGGGTGTGACGGGATCCATAGATTGGGAAGAGGAGCTACAGTGCAGGGAATGTCTCGTTCCATGTGTGGAAAATGGATCCAGAGCAGATGTTAATGATTGGCTAACAGGAGGGACTGCATGTGGGCGTGGCCAAAGACCATAGTGTGAAGGAAGTAGCTGAATCTGCAGGTGTGTGGAAGCGTACGGTCATACGGGTCTACCAGCAGTGGATACAATCCCAGTCTACAGGAAACTCTCCTCGGGACTGTGCCAGGGAAGGCATCCACCAAATCTGGACCACCTGACCAACTCTCTCGTCCAGTCCATGCCCAATCCAGTCCCAGCTGTTACTGGTGCTGGTTTAGGTGTTACACGGTGTTAGGTAGGTTTCAGTCACAGGGGGCTCTTTATTTTTGTTGGGTGAGCTTATCATATTACGAGAATCCCATTCATGCCAACGGTCAAAACTGTAGCACATTCTGACACGGATTAAATTACTCAAATCATTGCTGTAACAACACTGCGCTAACCGATTAGCTAAACACTCTAGCCTACATTATTATGCAATACAAGTAACGGCTTAAAGTTAGCATTTCAAAGTGATAGTACTGCCTCAACGCTGGGACCCTCTAGGACCACCAGATTTCACAGGCCTGGCATGGGGAAGGGGCGACTGGGGGGGCATATATGTGATATCTTGAGAAAGGTCTGTGTTAGATGAGGTTATGTGGGTTGGGCACGTCATAATCACACGGTTGTAACTGTTCGTCTTGTCTTTAAATTTGTGTTTTCCATAACTTCACAAAAACCGGAATCTCATAAATCCATAGAATGGGAATGTGTGTCTGTAAAGGCCCAGGGAACGCAGGGAGGTAACTGAAGTGGTATATTAAACATCCAGCAGAAATTGAATAAGAATTATGAGATAGAAGGATGATCAAACACATGGTTATAAATGTGTGTGATGCTGACTAGACAAAAAAAGTCATGGATGAACAGACGCGAAGACGGACAGACAGACGAAGCAATGCGGAAATGAAGAAAGGAATGAACGGACGTGTAGGCGGATAAAGAAGATGGATAGACGGACGAGGAAATGGTCAGACAAAGCAACATGAATAAAGAATTTATGGAATAATATTCAGATGGACAGACGGATGACCGTACATCTGGACGAAGCAACATGCAAAAAAGGAATAGACAAACAGACGTGAAGGAATGAACAGACGGATGGATGGATGGACAGACAGACAGACTAACAAACAAACAGATAAACAGATGTGCAGATGGACAAGCAGATGGACAAACAGATAGACGGAACAACAGATGATGGAACAGTGCTGGTTATGGATAAAGGAATGAACAGAAGAAGGAACAACGTTAGTGTACAGATGAAGGAATGAACAGATGAAGGAATCATGTTTGTGTACAGATGAAGGAATGAACGGATGAAGGAATAAACAGATGAAGGAACCATGTTCGTGTACAGATAGAGGAATGAACAGATGAAGGAGCCATACTGGTGTACAGATGGAGGAATGAACAGATGAAGGAACCATGTTAGTGCACAGATGGAGGAATGAACGGATGAAGGAACCATGTTCTTGTACAGATGGAGGAATGAACGGATGGAGGAACCATGTTCTTGTACAGATGGAGGAATGAACCGATGAAGGAACCATGTTAGTGCACAGATGGAGGAATGAACGGATGAAGGAACCATGTTCTTGTACAGATGGAGGAATGAACGGATGGAGGAACCATGTTCTTGTACAGATGGAGGAATGAACGGATGAAGGAACCATGTTCTTGTACAGATGGAGGAATGAACGGATGAAGGAACCATGTTAGTGCACAGATGGAGGAATGAACGGATGAAGGAGCCATGTTCTTGTACAGATGGAGGAATGAACGGATGAAGGAACCATGTTCTTGTACAGATGGAGGAATGAACCAATGAAGGAACCATGTTAGTGCACAGATGGAGGAATGAACGGATGGAGGAACCATGTTAGTGCACAGATGGAGGAATGAACGGATGGAGGAACCATGTTCGTGTACAGATGGAGGAATGAAGGGGCGACAGGCAGCTAGGAGGTCTAGCTGGCTAGCTGTTGGTTAGGCTGGTTAGCTTAAGCTCACCAAGATTCCCTGAAACTGTTCCGTGTGGGTGGGGCCAGAGACGCCAGGCCTGTGATTGGTCAGAGGCGTGCTTACAGGACCATGACCAAAGATTAGGACCGCCCAGTTTATATGGGGAGGAGAGAAAGTGGGTGGAGCCTGTTGGTCAGTCATTGGAAGATGATTTAGTATGTGCCTGTATAGTCTGTTTAGAACCAGAGTGAGCTCAGTGTGGGTTCCCTGGGTCTTTAACGGGAGGGTGGGTGGGCTCTGTTCTCTGGACCTCCATGCTGTTTAGACACATGATCAGGAGATACTGTCTGATTTCTTTCGGACCTGTTTTCCGTCTGTCTGTGTTTTAATCTGTACATGATGGATTATGATTAAGGCTAAGTGCTTTTTCTTGATTTAGCTCTGTGTAAATGTTGACTTCAGCATGACAGGACAAAAATTGATGCTGTATTTGTCCGTATCTTGCATGAAATTAAAAAACCAACACTGTCTTGGTAAGTATGGGTTACTGTTCTGTTACTTTTGGGGTTTTTGCGTGTTCTACATGCCATTCCCTCATCGGCCCATATTTATTATGGGGGATATTTTTCCGTGAGTTGTCAGATTTCCTGCGAGCCTAAAAAGCCTTCCAGAGATTCAAGTGTTATAGACGAAAAGCACTAACAAACAAACCAGCAAACAAACAAACAATGAAATGAGCAAACGGACCTGAGAAATGTTGACAACTCAACCCAAAAATATATCCGAGGACTTCATTGATTTAACTGTCCGTTCCTTAAATCGTGTAAAAGTGGCGTGCGGCGGAAAAGCCTTTTACAGTGTGGATGAAGTCAGTGCTCTGTAAGCAGGTGTCCCATCATGCCCTTCTCCCCTGTCTCTGTCCCCAGTAGCTGTATGATTGCTTCAGGGCAAAGGACCGTCCCGTGGGCCGGGCGTGGAGGTCGGGGGTAGATGTTGGGGGCTGAATTTCCAAAAAAACAACAATCTTGAAAGAGAAGCTGGAGTCTGATCCAGCTGATCATCAGACGCATCCGTCCACCGCCTTTCTAGCGCATTGCCTGCAGCAACCCTCAGCCGCTCCAGTGCATGCTGTATCTCTGTAAAACTTACATAAACGCGCAGAGTTCATGTACAGGTCGGACCCCCGTCCCCCCACCCCCCATCTCCCTCTGCTTTCAGGTGCCTATATAAACCCGCACGTCTTTACCATGATTGGCTCATAGTCCAGGCTCCGGATGGTAAAGACTCACTGAGACTGTCAGCTGTCAGTGCATCTCTTCCTGCTGCTCCCTCGACTGATCTCTCTCTCTCTCTCTCTCTCTCTCTCTCTCTCTCTCTCTCTCTCTCTCTCTCTCTCTCTCTCTCTCTCTCTCTCTCTCTCTCTCTCTCTCTCTCTCTCTCTCTCTCTCTCTCTCTCTTCCTCCCTCTCTCTCTCTCTCTCTCTTTCTCTCTCTCACTCTATCTCTCTCTCTCACTCCCATCTCCTACTGCAGCTCCCTCTCCTGATCTCTCTCTCTCTCTCTCTCTCTATTTATCTCTCTCTTCTCTTCATCTCTCTCTTCTCTTTATCTCCTGATCTCTGTCTCCTGATTTCTCTTTCTTCATCTCTTTCTCTATCTATCTCTCTTTCTTTATTTCTCTATCTATCTCTCTTTTTATCTCTCTCTCATCTCCTACTGCTGCTCCCTCTACTGATCTCTCCCCTTTTCTCTTCCTTATTTTCTCTCTCTGTCTTCCTCTCTTTTTATCTTTCTTTATCTCTCTCATCTACTGCTGCTCTCTGTACAGATCTCTCGCTCCCTCTTTCTCTTTCTTTCTCTGTCTCTCCCTCTATCTCTCATTTCCTACTCCTGTTCCCTCTACTGATCTCTCTTTTTTATCTCTCTCTTTCTTTCTCTCTTTCTATTTCCTACTTCTGCTCTCTTTACCGATCTCACATTCTCTCTCTCACCCCTCCCTCTCTTTCTCTTCCTTTCTCGCTCTGTTTCCCCCTCTCTCTTTCCTCTCTCTTATTCTTTCTTTCTTCTCTCTTACTCTGCTGATTTCTCTCTCTCTCTCTCTCTCTCTCTCTCTCTCTCTCTCTCTCTCTCTCTCTCTCTCTCTCTCTCGCGCTCTCTCTCTCTCTCGCGCTCTCTCTCTCTCTCTCGCTCTCTCTCTCTCTCTCTCTCTCTCTCTGCTTTCATGATGTCCCATATTTAGGTGTGGTCAGTGTGCTGTAACTGACTCCACGGTGACAGCGTGCATTGTGTCGTCGTCTGTTTGTCGCACTCGAAGGTTGCAGAAGCGACAGTCAGCAGAAATGTTACCCAGCTGCTAATTAATGAGATTATATATGAAAACTCGTTTCATCATTCAATAAAAAGTATGAGTGAAAATTGATTTGTAATGCATGAAAGACAGAAATGACTTGAAGGAGTGATTTAAAGGAGCCACTTCAGAAAGGCTCTGGCGTAGTCTTCACTCTGCTCTCCAGAAATGATCACGGTATGAAAGTCAGCATGGCAGCAGATAAAGCTACAAGTGCACTAAATGCCTCAAAGCTCAGCCTGGACTGCTTTGCTTTGCTGATTCCTCGCTTTCATTCGCTAATTGACTCTTTCTCTCTCCTTCTCTTCCCTGCTCTACTCCCCGTATCTGATCCACGAAGGCTTTGGTGAGTCTCTCTCTTTTTCCGCTCCTCTAACATTCCTAAACATGCTAATTGCTAATTTGCTGCCAATTAAGTCCGGAGTCACAAACTGATGACTTGAAACGACTTATGAGGTGCAGTGCAGCTTTGTGTGTCAGTTGGAAAATTTGTCCCTTCTCTAATATGTCCAGGTCCATGTGTTGAAGTTTGGGAAAACCTTACTCTAAAAAGTATAACCGTGTGTCCAGATATGATGGGATGTGCACATTATAGAACTCTATATGAATTTATAATATTGCCAAGACAATATATAAACATGAATCATATGAATGAAACACACGATGGAATATCCCACAGCTAATTAGGTTAATTAGCAGTAGGCCAGCAACATGATAGGATAAAGAGCCTCCCAGAGAGGCAGAGTGTCTCATGAGTAAGTAGGGGAGGGGTCAGCACTCTGTGCAAGACTGCACCGCCAAGTAGTGCAGCCAGAATGTTCCCTAACGTAACACAGCAAAAGACTTGGAGATGATCATCACCACATACCATCATCCAGAGAACCTCTGTACACAATAGACAAAAACCAGAACCAGAACTAGACCACATTAAAAACAAACCCCAGGATTCAGGAGTGGAGTCAGTGCATGGGACCAGGAACACTTCCCAACACCCACGTCTGTACACACTGTCTATCTCTACTCCACAAACATAAATTAAAACCCCATGCAGATGTGAATCCAGATGTAAACAGATCCAAAAACACTGTCACCACTTTTTCTGTCCCCGAGCTTATTTAAGATGGACTGAGGAGAAGTGGGAAAATTCAAATGCCAGCATCCATGATGGTATATGGGAGAGGCATAAGTGCACATAGACTGGGTGATCTGCACATCTGTAAGGCTCCATGCCTGCTGAGTAGTATATGCAGGTTCCAGGGCAACATGTGTTGCTTCCAGATTACCTGTTTTCCAGGGAAGGTCAACCACATTCTGCACGTATTACAGCAGCATGGCTCCGTGCTAAACTGACCTGCCTGCAGTCCTGACCTTCCAGTCACCTGGGGAAAACATTTAGAGCACTATGGAAGAAAAAATTGGGATAAAGGAACCCAGGAACTGAGTGAATCTGATATTTGGAACATCTGGAATTTCTTATATCAAACAAGAATAGAGAAGATTTGATTTTCAGAACCACAGCAACCATAGAATAGAAGAGCTGATCACAGAGCTCAACATCAACCTCCACCAAGTCTACCGAAACAGGCTGCTGGCATAGTTACCCAAAAACAGACTGATGGATGTTGCTGTCTGTAAATATGAACAAAGGTGTGTATTACAAAGTGTCAGAAACCAGCCAATCAAGCCTGTCAGTGATGACTCAAACTTGGTTGAAGCTGAGAAATCGAGAGCAAGTATAACACTGAAATATGAGAACCTTCTGGATGGTAAAAATAATCTTCCAAAAATATGTTCAGCCTGTCTGTCTGGTTACGGGCTTTGCTGTTGAGCGGAGTGGTTTGTTCAGACAACCTGCTGCATTATTCAGCATTTGTAGCTTTCACGAGACATGACTTCATTCAACACAGCAGCTCCACCACTTCGCTGAGCTATTTAAATGCTACATCAGCCGTCAGAGGTTTGGAGACACGTCCTGAAATTTCTTACTCCTCAGTTAAAGAATAAGTGCCAAGGTTTAGGTAATATAGTCTGATCTAGTCTGATCTGGAACCAAGTTCAACAAAGCATCCTCTCTGGTTTCGTCTAGGAAATGATTTGGCACAAACTGAAGCTCTTTTGGCCCAAATTCTGGTTAAACTACCCGCAAGGTTTAAATGCTGACATCACCATAAGGGTCTAAAATACATGAGCCTCGGCTGTATGCCTATTATAACAGACTTCCTAGTTAATGGTAGTAGTTAAACTTCCTGCTGATGTATACAAAATATATAAATACGGTTCTTTGAAAGCTCTTCAGTGAAGAGAATGACTCTATTTCATGCTTAAGTGGTTTGTGCATGGTGAAATGGCTTTTCAGATTGATGGTTGCTGAGGTAAATGCTGCTGGCTTATTTCTGGCACTGTGGTCTGTTTACACACATATCCAGAAATCTGAAAGAAATCAGAGTAAGGGAACACACACTTAGAAACCCAATTACTGAGCTAAAATCCAGCTCCCTTTATCGGATTTCTGGGCCTTAATCCGAGGAGCGCTACTGCCAGCGACGCAAAACTCATTACAAATGAGAATGTAATTTCGGTCTAGAACATTTCGCTGACTGAAGCTGCTATTGATTTGGTCTTCCTCTTCATAAAGTGGCTGTAATAAGGTTAATGTGTTTGAATGAAAGGATTTTGAAAGGTTAGGTGTACCTAAACTTTTGAAAGCCAGTGTAGACTGTGGTTAAGCTTCTTCTTATTTAAATCGACTGGTTTTCCTGTTGTTTCCCGCAGACTTTGGCTGCTCGAAAGGCAGGCATTTCGTTCGCGCTCGTGACCAGATCCACCCTGAACAACGAGGATCTGGTAAGTGCTACACACACACGACCCAAACATCAGCCAATCACTGCTTAATGGAGACCATCCGCATGTCTCTAATGTAATGTACCATGCATAAAGACCCATCACACCCACACCCACACCGTGTGAGAGAAACCAGCGCACACACTCACTCATATGCGAGCACACGCGCACTCTCGCGCATGCAATCACAGTCTAATGGCTTTCTCTCGCGTGCAAATTGAAACAGAATATTTATATTCAGCACTCAGCGCGCTGCTTTGGCACAGTTGTGGACTGGACAAGGTTTTCTTTATTACAGCACCCAAGATGGAATAGGACCGGATTTAAAACACCATATAGTGCTGCTCAAAAGTCAAAAGTCAGTCAAAATTTGTTACTCTTTTTTAAATATTACATGTGAATAAGCAACCAGAAAGCTAAGGGAAAAATACAAGAGTTGGGACTATCTGGTCAAACCTGTGTGACTTAAGATTCAATACGTCTCGGTTTTAATGAGCTCTGGCCTGCCCCTCTCATTATACCATATGAAAACAGTGACATGTAGGTGTGGAATCAATCCAACATGAGAATGAAGAAACTGCCTGGCTCTGACTTTCGTAAGCTAAGGTCCCAAAAATACAGGACTCGAAAACTCAGTTGGGACTATCTGCTAGACCACCAAAACTGGCCTTCCCTCTCTCGTAATACCACTGTTTACCTGAAGAGGCGAGAGTGAGTCACTGTAGCACTGTAGGAGTGAAATCAGTCCAACATGAGAGGATGAAGAAGTATTGCCGCTGCTCTGACGGCATATTCTAACTTCTTGTCAATTGCATGGAAGGGGCAGAGACATTTACTTGAGTTAGCATGCTAACCAGCTAGCCCCAGCCCGTCCTGTCTTGTAATACCACTGTATACGATAGTGAGTCACTGTAGTGACGTAGGAGTGAAATCAGTCCAACATAAGAGGATGAAGAAGCACTGCCGCTGCTGCACTGGTGGCGTATTCTAACCTCTTGTCAATCACATGGAAGGTGTGGAGATATCCTCCTCCCTCCTCCTCCCTATTCACTCTGTACTAGTCTAGAAGAAGCATTCAGCATCAACAGTGCAGAATCATACTTCCTCCCTTTCCTCTCCAAAAGATTCTTCAGCAGTTGCTGCCAAACGTGGTTTCTTGCCAAGAGCTGGCGTCAGTTGCTGTGGCAACGGTCTCACTCCAAGAGTTTCAGCCATGGTTGTGTTTCCTGCTCCTTTCATTGGCTACCGGCCCTTAAATGACCTAACCAGGAGCAGCACCTTCAACATGACTGATAAGAGGTTAGAATCCGCCGTCGAGAGCTCCTCCTTCCTCCTCTCATGGTGGACCGATTCCACTCCTACAGCACTACAGTGACTCACTATCACCTCCTCAGGTGCACAGTGGTATTACAAGACAGGACGGCTCAGGGCTAGCTGGTTAGCATGCTCACTCTAGTAGATATCTCTATTTATATTGCAGTAATAATTGTAGTTTGTTCTGGAATGCTTTTGATTAAATATCAGGGGTTGGCGAATCGGGTGGTGAGCAGAAGAAACCAAACACTTGCCGTCAGGGCCCACAATTCCCATTTAAGAGATGTCTTTATCTGGATTATGGCATGAAATGACTGAGACTGTGGAGTATGGAGCATGAATCAATTTACAAAACCCTAAAAACCCAACTGTGACCAATTACCGGACTGCTTCCCCTGTACAGCAGTCACTAATCATGCACCAGGAGTTCATCTACAACCCTAAGAGAAGCCTTGAGTGCATTTAACTCGTGGAGCACACTTCATTTAAGGCCGTATAAGACACTAAAGTATCTCCGCTGTGCATCCACTCGAGTCCAGTGCACTAGGCGGGTATAACCGAGCTGCGAAAGGACGGCCGCGAGCTTTACGCGAGCTAGTAGCTTTATTTGCTCAGGCATCACTGATTCCACTTTTAATTATAGCACAGCACTTCGGTTTCTGCGGTAAAGCCAGCGCCGTGAGAGAGGGATGAGAGTGGCTTAATCAATGAAGGGAGAATTACTCCTCCTTTCTGCTGACCTCCATCCCTCGCTCTCAGCATTAATTGATCGCCATCGGATGAATCAGATGAATAAATAAGGGCGGGGGTTCGGTGGGGTGGGGGGGCTTGATGTAAATAGATTGGTGAAGTATTTTCTGAGAGTGAAAGCAGGAGCTGGATGACTCACCTGACCAAGCTGGGGTTCAGGTTGGTGCTTTCGGGGCTCGTTTGGATTGGATGAGTGGTTCTGGATTTATCTAGAGGGATCAAATGTCTGAGGGCTTGTACAAACTGGATAGGCGTTCCAGAAGTTGTTTGGACTGGATTGGTTCTTCAAAGTTTGTTTGTATTGGATGAGATTTATTTTTCAGAATGAGAATTGTAAAATGCCTGAGAGAATCCTAGAACCACACTCATAGATGTAGAACCGCACTGTAAATTCTATGAGCACAGTAAGAATTCTTGAATAAAGTTTAGAATTCCAAAGATCAACAGTGGGAATTGTAGAACACCTCAGAGAACTCTAAAATCTTTATTCTATTCTATTCAATTCTATTCTAGAACCACACTAAGAATCCTAAAGACACGTGTAATACTCTAAACCCAAACTAAACACTAAAGAACTACACTGAGACTTCTGGAACCAAAGAATTCCAGAACTACACTGAGAAATTTAAAAGCACGCTGAATGTTCAGAAGCCACACTGAGCTTTATAGAGCTACATAGAGGTTTCTGGAACCACCCCTTGAGAACCACACTCTAAATTCTAGGACCATTTGTAAATTCTAGAATGAAACTTAGAATTTTGGAACCACATGGGGAATCCTAGGACACTGCTAGGATGTTAGGAATTGTAGAACCAAAGTGTAAAAAGCCAGAGAGATATCTAGAAGCTACACTAACAGTCATAGAACTACACTGGGAACTCCACCTCTAGAACCACATTCTAAATCCTAGAACCATGTTGAAAATTCTACAACAAAGCTGAGAATTCTAAAACCACAAAGAGGATTCTAAAATGCCAAACAATTGTAGAACTAGAATGCATGTTCTTAATATTATATTTTAAAACTAATAATCCTAGAACCACACTGATAATTTGAGAACCACAGGGAAAATTTGAAAACCATACTAAGAACTTGAGAACGACACTGAAAATGTATGAACCACACAAAATTTTCTGAAGATCATCAAAGGCGTCATAGAACTACACTGAGGATTCTGGAACCATAATGTAAATTCTAGGATCATGCTGAAAATTCTAGAGCCGCTGCGGGGATTCTGTACAATCTAGAACCATACAGACTGTTATAGGATGATCCTGACATATCTAGAATCACACAGAGACCCATTCTAGAAGCAGACTCACTCTTGAGAAGGCTGGTCTACAGTGTGGGTCCAGTCCTCTTGGTCTAAGACAGCACTCCGCGTGTCCTGCCTTGTTTTAGGGGACTGGGAGAAAATGCACGGTTCTCCGGAAGTCTCCTGTGAGTTTGGCTTTGCTAAACAGAACACGCTGCAACAGTTCCAGGCTCAGGTGAATGCTTAGGTACGCTGGAGTCCCCCGAACTGTTTGTGCACACTAAGTAGGCTACGCGGCGCTAAGAGAGACCAGCTTACAGCAGCAGTTAGTAAGTAGGCTGAACAGATGTTGGAGCATTATCCAGTACACTCCACACAAAAAAGAGGGAGGGGGGGCAGGGTAGAGGGAGAGGTGGGGGGAGAGGGGGAGGGAGATCCCCTTAGAGAGACCTCAGACTGAAAACTCACAGCCATATGCTGAACACTGACGTCAGTTGGGACAGGCGAGCGTTCGGTTCAGTCTCGCAGCACCACAAAACATTTACAGCATAAACAACCTGTACAGAGGCACTTAATGAAGCCAATCACGGACCTGCGATCAATCGGCCGTTCACAGCCGAGTGGGCAGAGCCACGGCGCCTTGATGTGGGAGAATTACTCTTGACCTCCTGCTGTGATGATTCTGGTTGTTTAAAGTCTAGCCGGCTGGAGAGCACTCTGGTCTAACGCGCTGTGGTTCTGGTGCGCTGAGTTGATTGTATGGATTGTACTCGTATAGGCTTTATCTACATCACCAGGGCTACAGGCTGCTCATCACTATCCAGAGGGAAACGTGTGTCTCCACACACACACACACACACTCTCTCACACACCTACACTAACACACACATACATATACATACACACACCTACACACACGTACACACACACACACACACACACACACACACATACACACACACACACTCTCACACACCTACACCAACACACACATACATATACATACACACACCTACACACACGTACACATACACACACACACACACATACACACACCTACACACACACACACACACAGACACACACACACACATGTACACACACACACACACACACACTCACACAGACACACACACATACACAAACACACTTGTACACATACACGCACACTCACACACACACACACACACACATGTACACATACACATACACATACACACACATACACTCACACACATACATACACACACACTCACACACACAAACACCGACACACGCGCGCACACACACACGTACACATACACACACACACACGTACACACTCTCACACACACACACTCATACACACACACACACACACACACACCTACACAGACACACACACACACACACAGACCCCTCAGCCAGTTTCAGATGTTAGAGAGAAAGCCATGAGAGAGGATTCTCCCCTCGGATGCTCGTTTATCTGTCCCCATCTCTCTTTCTTTGTCTTATTCTTCATATCTCTACTTCGCTCTCAGTCTTTCTCTTTGCTGCTGCCTCTTTCTTTTCTTGTCTTATTCTGTCTCTGTCTCTCTTACTCTTCTTTCTATCTCTCTCTCCCTCTCTCTCCGGTTTGATCAGTTAAGTGATGTATATTCTGATTGATTATGATTATAGCAGTACTAGAGTGGAGGTACTGCCGCTCCCGCAGGCCGGTGTAGTGTCTGATTGATGCTCCTGCTGAACGCCGCAGTGCTGTAGAGTAATTGTGTAAGGGAAGTGTTAGTACAGTTTAATCGAGCCTGAATCCGTTCAGAGTAATTAGATTCCTTAGTGCCGGTGAGAGGCAGTGAGAGGCAGTGAGAGGCAGTGAGAGGCAGTGAGAGGCAGAGAGAGGCAGAGAGAGGCAGTGAGAGGCAGTGAGACGCAGTGAGACGCAGAGAGAGGCAGTGAGAGGCAGTGAGAGGCAGTGAGACGCAGAGAGAGGCAGTGAGAGGCAGTGAGAGGCAGTGAGACGCAGTGAGAGGCAGTGAGAGGCTCAGAGAGAGGTCAGGGGTCAGTGGCTTGTTCTGTGGAGGATCTGACTGGAGATCAGAACTCTCACTACACGTCTGATTCTCTCTATCTCTTCTTTGTACTGTCTTTCTTTCTTCTCTTTCTCTCTCTCCTCTCCATCTCTAACCTCCCCTCACCTTTGCTAAACAGACTCTCCCAGTCTGTTTCTCTTCATCCCTTCTTATTACTCTCTCTTTCACTCAGGTTTAGTGTTTGTCCTGGTCTCACCTCCCCCTCTGTTCTCCATCTCTCTCTTTTGTCTCCCTCTCCCTCTTATCTTGCTTCTCTCTCTCTCTTTCTTTCTCTCTCTCTCACTCTCTCTCTCTCTCTCTCTCTCTCTCTCTCTCTCTCTCTCTCTCTCTCTCTCTCTCTCTCTCTCTCTCTCTCTCTCTCTCTTTTTGCCTTCCTCCCCTCTCCCATTCCCCATTCTCTCCCTCCCCATCTCTTTCTACTTTCTCCCTGTAGTCTCTCTCTTCCTTCACTTTCCAATTCTATACCCCTCTCTCTCTCTGTCTCTGTCTCTCTCTCTCTCCCTCTCTCTCTCTCTCCCTCTCCCTCTCCCTCTCCCTCTCTCTGTCTCCCTCCCTCCCTCTCCCTCTCTCTGCTATAAACAGTGAGATTTATGTTGGACATTGACTCTTCTGTTTCATGAGGATGCTAAGAATGGCGAAGGCTTCTCTCCGCCCCCAAGGTCACATGACTGTCCCATGAAAGTGGCTGTAAACCCCAGCTGTAAAACCTCCACGCTGAAGGGAGGGATGTTTGTTGTTGTTTTCTTCTCACCTGCGTGGGAAGAGAGGAGAGGCAGCATGGAGCTGAGGCTGACACACACACACACAAAACATGGCATCAAATGTGTAGACACCCAAACAAACAAATGTGTTGGGTAAAGACTTACACTTAACAGATCCAGCTGATGGGATGCATATCCTGATATACCCCATATGCTTTTGATGTATCACAGTGTTGGACACTCATCATCAAAGTGATATGTACACCCAGAGTGAGGTGTGGGAGTGCGGTGCTGTTGGGAAGGAGGATAAAGGAGACCAGGATCAATAACTGATGATAAGTTTAGACTGATATGATCAATATTTATTGAGCTACACATACAGAAGTCTGTCTCTCAGTATGGCGTCGGGCCGCCGTGTTCGCTAACCCAACACGCCAAACGTCTCGGTATGGAGCTGTAGAGGTTCCTAATGGAGTCCTGTGATAATCCATCCCATGCAGCTTGAACATCCTCACACAGTACCTGCAGATGGTGCGGTAGGGGTGGAGGTGGAGGGACACCAGGCCTTCTGGACGTGTGACAATAAGCCGTTCATCTTGGTGCTGTCCACGGTGCCTCCACACACGGATTCGTTGGGCGTCTCCACCGAGACTAAAGCGGGACTCGTCACTGAAGATGACCCGCTGCCATTCTGAGTCTCTCCATGGCAGTCTGGTACGACACCACTGCAGTGTTTGGTGACGGTGACGTGGTGTTAAGGACAGTCGTGGTAACGGTCTGTGTGCATGTAGTCCTGCGTGGTGCAGCCATCTGCTGATGGTGCTGCACTAACAGGAGGACTCATGGAGGACACCACTGCTCGCTGGATATCTGTAACAGTGGCTGTTGGGTCAGTCAGGTACAGAGATGAGGCCCCTGCTTACGTCACACGTGTGGTCGAACATGAAACTTGAATCATGTCTCACGATGGCAAACCTACCCACCAAGTTTCACTCCAGTCAGTCTTTTCCTTCTGGGTGGAGCTATTCGTCTCTCATTTATTACACAGAATTATTAGACGGTAGAAGCTCCTATGTTTAGTCATACTCCTTGTCCCTCACTCCTCTTCTCTCTCTCTCCCCCTCTCTCTCTCCACCCAATGTAGAAGCTCCAGGTCCTGAGGAAGACTCTACAGGCTTTGATCTATCCTATCTCCTCCACCACGCCCCATAACTTTGAGGTTTGGACAGCGACAGCCCCCACGTACTGCCACGAGTGTGAAGGGCTACTGTGGGGCATCGCGCGACAGGGGATGCGCTGCACAGAGTGCGGGGTCAAGTGCCACGAGAAGTGCCAGGACCTGCTGAACGCAGACTGCCTCCAACGTAAGTCCAGTTATATCATGGTCACCCGGCCCTTGGTCCAACCTGAGGTACATTAGACTACAGGGACCAACACCTCCCTCTTACCCCTACATCACCAGGGAACTGTTACAGACCCATCTGCTAATGTATATGGAAACACCAGGTGGGTGTTTCTAATAAAGTGGCCAGTGAGTAGAAGTAAAATGTGGGTGTTTCTAATAAAGTGGCCAGTGAGTGGAAGTAGAAGGTGGGTGTTTCTAATAAAGTGGCCATTGACAGAAAGTTCAAGGTGGGTGTTTCTATTAAAGTGGCCAGTGAGTGTAAATAGAAGGTAGGTGTTTCTAATAAAGTGGCCAGTTAGTGGAAGTAGAGGGTGGGTGTTTCTAATAAAGTGGCCAATTAGTGGAACTAGAAGGTGGGTGTTTCTTATAAAGTGGCCAGTAAGTGAAAGTAGAAAGTGAGTGTTTCTAATAAAGTGGCCAGTGAGTGGAAGTAGAGGGTGGGTGTTTCTAATAAAGTGGCCAATTAGTGGAACTAGAAGGTGGGTGTTTCTTATAAAGTGGCCAGTAAGTGAAAGTAGAAAGTGAGTGTTTCTAATAAAGTGGCCAGTGAGTGGAAGTAGAAAGTGGGTGTTTCTAATAAATTGGCCAGTTAGTGGAAGTAGAAGGTGGGTGTTTCTAATAAATTGGCCAGTTAGTGGAAATAGAAGGTGGGTGTTTCTTATAAAGTGGCCAGTGAGTGGAAGTAGAAGGTGCGTGTTTCTAATAAAGTGGCCAGTGAGTGGAAATAGAAGGTGGGTGTTTCTTATAAAGTGGCCAGTAAGTGAAAGTAGAAAGTGAGTGTTTCTAATAAAGTGGCCAGTGAGTGGAAGTAGAAAGTGGGTGTTTCTAATAAATTGGCCAGTTAGTGGAAGTAGAGGGTGGGTGTTTCTAATAAAGTGGCCAATTAGTGGAAATAGAAGGTGGGTGTTTCTTATAAAGTGGCCAGTAAGTGAAAGTAGAAAGTGAGTGTTTCTAATAAAGTGGCCAGTGAGTGGAAGTAGAAAGTGGGTGTTTCTAATAAATTGGCCAGTTAGTGGAAGTAGAAGGTGCGTGTTTCTAATAAAGTGGCCAGTGAGTGGAAGTAGAAGGTGCATGTTTCTAATAAAGTGGCCAGTGAGTGGAAGTAGAAGGTGGGTGTTTCTAATAAAGTGGCCAATGAGGGAAAGATCAAGGTGGGTGTTTTTTATTAAAGTGGCCAGTGAATGAAAGTACAGCATAGGTGTTTCTAATAAAGTGGCCAATTAGTGGAAGTTCCTAGCAGGTGTTTCTAATAAAGTGGCCAGTTAATGGAGACAGAAGAACAGTGTTTCCAATAAAGTGGACACTGAGTTGGTGAGCTCTCCTGCTGTAGCACTAACCTGATGCTAGGAGCATGTCTAATGCACCTCACTTTCCGGTGTCGGAGAAAAGAGTGCGATCAGAAGCTATTAACATCCATCCCTGTCACAGATCTAACCGCACATGGCGTAACCCTTTAAAAGATGCCCCGCCCCCCTCTCGGCTCCAGACGAAAAGATGCACAAATCAGCAGAACGTTCAGCCGGTAGATCTGAACTGATGATGGAGAGGCTGGTTTAGTCATCGCTGCTTGTCAGAAAGGAAACATCAAAATAAATATAATCCTGTTTACTTTTCTGGATCTTCTCTGGGCCACGAGTCCAAGAGCAGAAATGTGTCATCCTCAATCAGTCAGGATCAGTGGCAGTTGGTACTCTGAGTGGAGAAGCGCTTCGTTACGCCAGTCCGTGTGCTGAGTGGCAGTGCGTTGGCGTGGTTTGACCGTTAAAGTGAAAGTGTTGATCTGGGGCCAGATCCTCCTCCACACATCCAAAAACCTTTCACGGAGAGCTTTAACTGAAGATGCTGCAGGTTTAGAAGCATGACATATGCAGCAGAGTTCATCAGGGCGTGTATCTCCTTACAGCACTCACCAGGGCTGAGGAAACTGTGTTAGTGTGCTGTAAGTAGCGTGTTGGTGTACAGTAACTCAGCAAGTGTAATGTGTTAGTGTACTGTAAGTAGTGTGTTGGTGTACAGTAACTCAGTAAGCGTAATGTGTTAGTGTACTGTAAGTAATGTGCTGGTGTACGGTAACTCAGTAAGCGTAATGTGTTAGTGTGCTGTAAGTAGTGTGTCGGTGTACAGTAACTCAGTAAGTGTAATGTGTTAGTGTGCTGTAAGTAGCGTGTTGGTGTACGGTAACTCAGTAAGTGTAATGTGTTAGTGTACCGTAAGTAGTGTGTTGGTGTACAGTAACTCAGTAAGTGTAATGTGTTAGTGTACCGTAAGTAGTGTGTTGGTGTACGGTAACTCAGTAAGCGTAATGTGTTAGTGTGCTGTAAGTAGTGTGTCGGTGTACAGTAACTCAGTAAGTGTAATGTGTTAGTGTACTGTAAGTAGCGTGTTGGTGTACGGTAACTCAGTAAGTGTAATGTGTTAGTGTACCGTAAGTAGTGTGTTGGTGTACAGTAACTCAGTAAGTGTAATGTGTTAGTGTACCGTAAGTAGTGTGTTGGTGTACAGTAACTCAGTAAGTGTAATGTGTTAGTGTACTGTAAGTAGCGTGTCGGTGTACGGTAACTCAGTAAGTGTAATGTGTTAGTGCCCTGTAAGTAGCGTGTCGGTGTACAGTAACTCAGTAAGTGTAATGTGTTAGTGTGCTGTAAGTAGTGTGTCGGTGTACAGTAACTCAGTAAGTGTAATGTGTTAGTGTGCTGTAAGTAGTGTGTTGGTGTACAGTAACTCAGTAAGTGTAATGTGTTAGTGTGCTGTAAGTAGCGTGTCGGTGTACAGTAACTCAGTAAGTGTAATGTGTTAGTGTGCTGTAAGTAGCGTGTCGGTGTACAGTAACTCAGTAAGTGTAATGTGTTAGTGTACTGTAAGTAGTGTGTTGGTGTACGGTAACTCAGTAAGTGTAATGTGTTAGTGTGCTGTAAGTAGTGTGTTGGTGTACAGTAACTCAGTAAGTGTAATGTGTTAGTGTACTGTAAGTAGTGTGTTGGTGTACAGTAACTCAGTAAGTGTAATGTGTTAGTGTACTGTAAGTAGTGTGTTGGTGTACAGTAACTCAGTAAGTGTAATGTGTTAGTGTACTGTAAGTAGTGTGTTGGTGTACAGTAACTCAGTAAGTGTAATGTGTTAGTGTACTGTAAGTAGTGTGTTGGTGTACAGTAACTCAGTAAGTGTAATGTGTTAGTGTGCTGTAAGTAGCGTGTCGGTGTACAGTAACTCAGTAAGTGTAATGTGTTAGTGTACTGTAAGTAGTCTGTTGGTGTACAGTAACTCAGTAAGTGTAATGTATTAGTGTGCTGTAAGTAGTGTGTTGGTGTACGGTAAATCAGTAAGTGTAATGTGTTAGTGTGCTGTAAGTAGTGTGTTGGTGTATGGTAAATCAGTAAGTGTAATGTGTTAGTGTGCTGTAAGTAGCGTGTTGGTGTACGGTAACTCAGTAAGTGTAATGTGTTAATGTGCTGTAAGTAGCGTTTAGGTGTACAGTAACTCAGTAAGTGTAATGTGTTAGTGCTGTAAGTAGTGTGTTGGTGTACGGTAACTCAGTAAGTGTAATGTGTTAGTGTGCTGTAAGTAGCGTGTCGGTGTACAGTAACTCAGTAAGTGTAATGTGTTAGTGTACTGTAAGTAGCGTGTTGGTGTACGGTAACTCAGTAAGTGTAATGTGTTAGTGTACTGTAAATAGCGTGTTGGTGTACGGTAACTCAGTAAGTGTAATGTGTTAGTGTGCTGTAAGTAGCGTGTTGGTGTACGGTAACTCAGTAAGTGTAATGTGTTAGTGTACTGTAAATAGCGTGTTGGTGTACGGTAACTCAGTAAGTGTAATGTGTTAGTGTGCTGTAAGTATCGTGTTGGTGTACAGTAACTCAGTAAGTGTAATGTGTTAGTGTGCTGTAAATAGTGTGTTGGTGTACAGTAACTCAGTAAGTGTAATATGTTAGTGTGCTGTAAGTAGCGTGTTGGTGTACAGTAACTCAGTAAGTGTAATGTGTTAGTGTGCTGTAAATAGTGTGTTGGTGTACAGTAACTCAGTAAGTGTAATGTGTTAGTGTGCTGTAAGTAGTGTGTCGGTGTACGGTAACTCAGTAAGTGTAATGTGTTAGTGTGCTGTAAGTAGCGTGTCGGTGTACAGTAACTCAGTAAGTGTAATGTGTTAGTGTGCTGTAAGTAGCGTGTCGGCGTACAGTAACTCAGTAGGTGTATTATTCCTTGCTGGCGTTTACATTCAGTGTGCGGTATGTGTTTATGGATTCGGGTCTGTTGTGTAGACGTTTGTTTGTTTCTGTTTGTTGTTGTTTTCTCCCTGTGTTGCTGTCAGGAGATGACGAGCGTGTATTAACTCGTCTTTATACCTGGAGACACGTAAACCTCCTTCATGGTGCAACCCTCAGCCGCTCTGTCGTAACAGCGTGTCAGGATAAGAGCTCTTTGTTGGGTTTGACGTTTGACGAATTCAGAGGTCACTTACCAAGTTTCTGCAGTTAGCTGAACATATCAAACTGCTTCCTTAGGGGTTTATATGGCTACATACTTCAGTACCCTGCATACAGCGGCATGCAAAAGTTTGGGCACCCCTGATGAAAGCTTCGGTTACTATGGAAACACATTTCTTACTGGAGTACATTAATTCATACCGAATATTTGGACTGATTTGAGCTGAACACTTATACACCATTTCTGGTTCTCCCACCTCCTTAGTCATCGTTGCATCACCGTCTGCCATGTTTTTGGAATTCTCCAGACGTTAGAAGCTCCGCCCCTTTATGCTACCCATTGCATTGTGGGACAATAGTGTCCATCATTACAATGCTCAGAAATCAACTGGTACTAAATGTGCATTGTGGATGTTTGAGAATTCTTAACTTTGACATCTGTAACTTTACTATGTATTACATTCTCAAACACTAATTAGTATTAGTATTATGTCCACAATGGGGACACACCCAGATTGTTAATAACAGACATTTGGCCGGACTCTGCATGCCGCTGAGTGAGGATAGATGGCTGCACAGCCTGACGTCTTTAGACTTAAAGCAGAAGTGGCTAAATGAATTTTATGTTGAAGGGCTGATAATGTATACACACCAAGTCTGTATCGTAGAGTAATATGGTATATGGCATGTGCTTATTAGCTTACGGACATGGACACCAAAACCATGCAAACATCATCCTCAAAGATTCCGACTTCCCATTGACGCTGGAGTATTCCATACGGGTCCCCTGCCGGTGCGCTCGCGGCTGAGTGAATGGGTTTCTGGTTTGAAGCGATGCTCTACTAGCAGTGCTGCGAGAGTGATGTGTTATGGTCTGTAGTAACGCGGTTGTGAGTCTGACATGTATTATCGCCTATTGTGGAGCTCCCTTTGGAAGTGACCCTCACAAATATGGCCGTCTGCCAGCGCAGCAAATGGGTCTTTATTCATCGGGATTTATAGAATGAGCCATCAAAGTAAATCATCATAGCCAAAGAGCGAGTGCGTGTGTATATGTGTGTGATTGAGCGAGCGGGTGAGCGAGTACTCCTGCGCGAGAGTGAGAATGAGTGTGTATGTGTGAGTCAGCGTGTGAGATAAACTGTCTGCGTGGATGTGTGTGTGTGTGTGTCAGTGGAACGGATGCGAGCGTAGCAGTGGGTGAGGTACGGTACGGCGTGCTCTAGTCCACCAAGGTACAAATCCAATATGATTTAGGATATTTTAATATTATACTTCATTAGGACCGGTTTATCAGCTCCACTGACCGTACAGGACACTCTGTAGGTGTACAGGTCCAAACTGTAGTCCATCTGTTTCTCTGTGTACTGTATTACCCTGTTCTTCAATGGTCAGGACCCCCACAGGACCACCACAGAGCAGGTATCAGGTGTGTCTACTCGCTGTCCACTCTATTAGACACTCCTACCTTGCTGGTTCACCTTGTAGATGGACAGTCAGAGACGATGGCTCATCTGCTGCTGCACTGTGCAGTTTTGCTTATCCTCTAGTCCTTCATCAGTGGGCACAGGACGCTGCCCCACAGGACGCTGCCCCACAGGACGCTGCCCCACAGGACGCTGCCCACAGGACGCTGTCCACTACATAGTTTTGGTTGCTGGACGATTCTCAGTGCAGCAGCTAATTATAGTTGTAGCTAATATGCTGATGCACATTTTGTGTTAGCCATCAGCTAGCCCTTCATGGTGGTCAGCTTCTGACCACAGAGCTACTCTTGCACACCTGCAAGGTAGGGTGGAGCTCAGAAAGGATCCAGTGGAAGCACAAAGTAGAGGTTTCAAATTAGGTGGTTGGTGTGTTTTTGCAAACCTTTTCATCATGCGCTCTCTCTCTCTCTCTCCCTCTCTTCCTCTCTCCCTCTCTCCCTCTCTCCCTCTCTCCCTCTCCTCATGCAGGTGCCGTTGAGAAGAGCTCCAAGCATGGCGCAGAAGACAAGACCCAGAACATCATCATGGCCATGAAGGAGCGGATGAAGATCCGGGAGAAGAACCGTCCGGAGGTTTTCGAGGTCATCCAGGACATGTTTCAGCTCTCAAAGGAGGATTTCACCACCCACCTGAAGAGCGCCAAGCAAGCCGTGCTGGAGGGAACGTCCAAATGGTCGGCCAAGATCGCCATCACTGGTCAGTAGGCTGGGGAAACATATCTACCTACTCTGACTCCTCAGTTCTTACTCTTTATTGATCCACTGTAGAACAATTAGCACATGCGATTTATAGAACCGTTACACTCAAGCTAAAGTTCTTACCGAGCTTTGTTTGAAGAGGCAATTTGCAATTTTTCATCTTCGTCTTGGAACCACCAAGTTCTCATTACAAACTTTACGGTACAGCCCGGGGATCCAAGGGTCACTGGTTTACGACTGAAGTGCCATTTAGCTGGGGCTATAACCCCCAACTACTTCCATTCAATTAATTTTCTTTGACGTTTTCACGCAGGTATGTTTGTTTTTGTCACATGTCGTACCAAAACAAAGGTTTACGGTTGAAGGCTCTGTTGGTCAAATGGTTCTTTGCTGTCAAAGCAGATCTTCTTGGTTACATTGAGCTGACAAATCCAACAGACTCTCCGGAGATCACTCATGGCCACTGTTGGCCCATTTCCACCAGGGTGGACTGGGTTCTGTTCTGGTTTGTGCACTTCATTTTGTAGCATTTGACGCATTTCTATAAGTACACAGGTTTCAAACCTGAACCCAACGAATATTAGGTTCCTCAGAGCTCTGTGGGCGTGTCACTTGATAAGCCAGCGGTCTGTTAAATATCATTTCCTATGTCTTCTGATCACCAGTAGTTGATCTGGCGTACAGACATTCCCAATCCTCTGGAATAACAGCACTAACTCTCCCACCTAATCTATACTCCCCCCTCTCTTGGTACTGCTGATGTCAGCTCCTGTGGCATTCCTTGGTTTCAGTACAAACCGGTGCAAACACAGGCTGTTTTTCTGAATACCACTGAGGTTCTACGAAGCCTTAACACAACCAGTTCAAGAACCAGGGTTCTTTTGGTGGAAAAAGGACTGGAGTGCCCTTAAGAGCCGAGAAGAAGGACCCTTGATCATAAGGCACTAGGTCAACAATCCTGTTGTTGTAAAAAAGTGCTACTCACTTTCTCCTACGGGAGTAAGACAACAGGAAACTGGGCTAGACCTCTTGTTCCAACGTCAGTCAAACCACTCAGTCAAACAAAAGGCTGATGAAATATAGATGTGCTTATGAAACCATGGAGGAATCTGAGCCGACTTCCTGCTCCCCATGGTCACGCACTATGTAGGGCATTAGACAGTGGGTTTCGGCAGACGCAGACAAGGTCAAAACTTAAAAACGTAATAAGGCCATGATTAGATATTAGTGTTCTCAAAGTGTCCTCTTTATTAAAAACCCAGCGCCCTTTTCTATGTTCACTATTGGGAAGTTTCTGACCACAGGACCACGGTTGTCCTTGCTTAGCACAGTTGTGACACTGTCCCGGTAGAGTATGATTGTATCAGCCACAGCTGAGCTTTATGCATCCATGTAACTGTGTGCGAAGATCTCCACCAGTACAGTTCATTTAGATCATTCTGATGATGGGTTAAGAGGTAGGTGATTATGGACCAGGTCCTCAAATCTGGATATCCAGTTCCCAGACTGAGATATTGTGCTCATTGGAAGATAAGGGAAAAGTTAATGGAACCGATTGACTGTGTAATGTCACACCCACCAAGGATTACAGTTCAGAACCGGAAACTGGATTCAGGGTCCAGATTTGTGGACCCCTGTTTATATGAACACTCTACTCAACAGTCTGATTATGATCTCTGTTTACATGCACACTACAA
>JAMWET010000253.1:0-97576 GCA_024036415.1 Prochilodus magdalenae
TGCATGACTTTCTATTTTTGGTTGCAGCATACTTTTGATAACAGGGTTCATGGTTGATGTGTGCCTGGATAGGAGCCACGGGGCTGGTGATGGTAGGTCATCTATTGGTAAGTTGCGTGTACTGAGCAAGGCAGCATAGACGTCGATCCCACCAGGAGCACACCTCTCCAAGAGATGGTTTGCTAAGTGAACCACCCGTTCTGCAAGGCCATTGGACCATGTGTATAAAAGGCTGCTTGCAAGGTGGCCAAAATCCCATGCAGAGGCAAAGTCCTGAAATTCCTTACTGGTGAACTGCCGTGCATTGTCAGCGAGGAGCTTGTATGGGACTCCATGAGTTCATCCCTCATAGCGAATAATGGACACAAACTATAAGGCAGCTTTTTTTAGGTGTCAGGCCAACCAGTCACAACAAAGTCTGCGAGATGCCTGGTAAGAGGGTCAGCCATGGTTTCACGTCTAAGTTCTTCAACCCTTTGTGACGACAACACTTCTACAGTCATGACATCATAGTCGTCCGTGACGTCATCATGGGCAGAGGAGGGCAAGTATGCACGAGACAACATAGAGTTCTTTGCCCATCTTGTAAATGACAGTCTACAAGTTGTAGCGCTGAAGTTTGAGCATCATGCTCTGCAACCGAGCAGAAGCAGTGTATGTCATTATGAGTGGCTGATAATCAGTTTCGACAGTGTGCCATGGTTTGCAAACTTTTCACGCCATGTAGATGTGTGAAAGGAAAAGAAGTAGACGAGCTCTAGTGGAAAACAGTGGTACCTGTGTGTTCCCTCTAAACCCCTCCGACATGCTACACAACACACATTCAACTTACTCAAAACCTGAGAATGCTTTCCATCACTGAATTCTTGTCAGAATTTAGTGGGTTGCTCACCATTTCCATTTCTCCATCTCTGGTTGCACTTGGTAACTTTAACATTCACTTGGACTCAGTCTCTTCGGTATCTGCTTTTATCTTGTCATTGCTAAACTGTTTTAGTTTAAGCCAACATGCTGATTTTCCTACTTATAAGCGTGGACATATTTTCAAATAATTTGATCTACTCTACTGGTTGTACTGTAAACAAGGTATTTGGAATTTGTGTTGGTATTTCAGATCAGAAATGTATTACTGCTGACCTCGGTCTCCCCAATTCTAAGTTTTGCTCTAAGTTCCAACGTCTACCTCTTTCCATAATTTCGCTTCTGTAGATCCTGTATCTTTCTCTGCCCATCCTCTGCTGATGCCGTTAACATTTTTTCTCCTCTTAAGACCAGAACTGTGCCCTCCACTTACTCCTCTCACTGGTTTACCTCTGAGCTTCAAATTTTGCAAAAGTCAAAACAAAGACGTGAAACACTTTTACCAGTACCAAAACAATTTTACAAACTGTGACTTTCTGATGGAGAGGGTAGCTCTAACACACAGAAAGTGCTTGTTTTGGACAGTTGTCAATCAAACTGTTTTGAAGAAAGAGCTGAACAGTCAATGTCAAAACCACCTGGAATTGGAAATGTTAACTAGTAGTAAGTTAACAAGTAAGTGGGCTGTAATGCTAGCTGTAGTGGACAAGCAGTGGTTTATAACTAACTCCAAGTGGTTTGGAGTGGCCTGTTAATCTCTTTTTTCCATCTGCTTATTTAAAAACTCTAAAGACATTTCCACAATGAAAACAACAGCATGCCAGCTTGCTAAAATTCCACAAAATGGACAAAACATGTTTTAAAGTTGTCACCATTCCAAACTCCACTCACTCTACCCCCTCAAAACAGTTTGATTGAAAAGGGTCCACAACAACCACTTCCTGTGTGTTAGACCAGTACTGGTTAAAGTGTTTCACATCTTGTTAATTTGTTTTTATTTTTGTAATTTTGTATTCTGAAATGTTAATGTGTTTTGCACATATCAGCCACCGTAACAAACACATGACACATGACAAATCTCTTGTGTTGTCTGTCTGCAGAATGTCAGTGTGGATTCTTAGAACAACAATTGTGAAAAACTGGGATCAGTTTTGGAGTTCTCCCTGAAATAATCAAAGCTTAGTTGCTCTGATCTGCAGGATTCAGGAGTGGAGTCGATCTTTGATGGACTAATGAGATCTCACTGTAAAGTGGAGATTCTCAGGTCAGCAAGAACTAAAACTCAATTGACTGTACTGCACAATCTCTTGTATTCTTTCTCTATCAAAAACAAATATTACTGATTTATAATACACCCAAATTCTCAAATTCCAAAGTGATAATCAAAGTTTTAGATAGTTAGGAACAAAGACCCTGGGTTAGGAATGAATAAAAAAAAATAATTAAACCTCTGTAGCAATGACATTTAAGATTCAGGAGTGCAGCTACTCTGCTACTCTGATCTATAAACTCAGCAAAAATTAAAAACTTAATTTACAATGTTGCACCATCTGTTCTGTTGTCTTTCTGCAGACTGGCATTGCGGAATCTACGGGGGAGAAAAATTGTGAATACCTGGGTGAGTTTTGAAACTAGATGAGTTTTTGAAACATCCTTCCTAAAAGAGTTGGATCTCAGTAACAATGATCTGTAGGATTCAGGAGTGGAGCCCATCTTTGATGAGCTGATGATGTTAGCATGTAGACTAAAGATGCTCAGGTCTGCAACAACTACAGACTCTGTACTCCATAGTTAGCGCCACAACCTACCAGGACACAGCTTGTGGTTCCACTAAGTGTCCAAGCAGAACCCCAGTTGACCCAGGAAGGAGTCCAGAAACTTCCCTTTCCGCACCTCAAGTGAAGGGCCGTCAGAGAGGCGCCCCTCCATTTCTCTACTCCTCCTCCCCCACCTTCTCATGACTCTGTGTAGAGTAGACTGTAAGTACTCTGAAACATTTGAATTGGTGGTTGGTGTAGCTCAGTGGATAACACCACTACCTGCCAAAGAGCCATCACCACACATGGGAGACTGGGGTTTGAATCCCGGGCTGGGTGACTACGCTGCACAACACCAATAAGAGTACTTGGTCAAGACTCCTAACACCACATTGGCCTACCTGTAATATGATTAACCTTGTAAGTCGCTCTGGATGAGAGCATTAGCTAAACGTAGCATAAACAAATCCAGCTATCACGCCTGCAATTTTTTACCCGGCTTTTGTATATGTTTTTCTAATTTCATAAGTTATTGTGTAATTGCAATACCAACCTTAGTACTGTTGTAGAACTATCTTGCTAGCTTTTAATTTCATAGTCCACCCTTTCAAATAGAGTCAAAGGTAGTTACGGTAAAAACAGTGAAAAGGCAGAGCTACCCATTTACTTTTCTACAATTTTTGTAATAAATATAATTAATTTAATTCTTCAGTCTCGTCATTTCTGAGAACATCTCATAACCACATGTGCTACCAACTGTGCAGTGTCTACAGGTAAAACAGCAGTTAAACACATTTACTGGGAAAATTTAGTTTAAAAGAACTTGGGGCCCTGTCCTACTGGTATTGGACATAGAAGGGGATACAGATATAAGACATAATGGTTAATGGGGTTGGACACTGGCTGTGGCACAGGTGGGTCTCACTTTCATTTCTTCAGAAAGTATAGTCTCCCGTTTTATTTAATTTCTCTGCAGCTCATAATCTGCACTCATAATATACTTGTAAAAGTTTAGTGCCCTTCCTCTCATGCCCAGCGTAGATGGTACAGGAGTTCATCTTCAGGGATGTATAATCATTACACACAGTGCAATGAATATGATTATATATCTACTTGATATATCTTAGAATTCACATTTTGAGATAAATGATAACTTGAAATAGCTTACGTATTTTTTCTCTTAACATCATTTTGCTGATGACATTTAAATCAATGCTTTTACTTGTTATACTTAGGTCTGCAGTTAATCTCAGCATGTCTGACTGACATCTCTTATAAATGGCATCTTAAAAGTTTAAGCTCAGTCCCAGCAAGACCGAGCTACTGTACATCCATGACAGTACAGCTCTCTAACATAATCTTGCCATCTCAAGATGAGCTGAGAAAGCTGGCGTGGCTTCAGTGTTGCAGCAGCATGTGGTCAATTATTTTAAAACTTTGCTGTTAGTAACATATAAAAAGTCTAAATCCAGGGTTATTAAAATAACTAAGCAGTGACAAGGCCATGAAGTGACTGCTATATTTGGAAGAGAAATGGAATATCTTGCCGGCGCAGTAGATCATCCAGGAATATATAGATGTGCTGGAAAATCTATATTGGTCAAAAACAGCCATAGGCCACAAACTAATTTCAGCCAAGAAACGGACAAACAGATTGTGACAAGCGCTAGGCTAAAATCAAAGCAAGGTTTATTTTAAAGGTTTGTAATCAACCACAACAGCAAGACAGAGTCAGAATAAAGAAACAAGTGAACATCAAAAACCAGGCAAACAATCAGAACAGCAGAAGTACCAAAAGGGCAAAGACAAAGAGTAAATCAGTAAAACTGAACAGCATCAAAACCAGAGTACCAAATGAGTAATCACAGAGAGAACCATTCAGGAAGTTCAGATTGGCAATAATTCACAACGTGTCATTGGGCCTGAGGAGCATTTTAACAAACAGACTAAATTAACAACAGCTGTGATCAATACTCGGGTGACTCAGAACAGCAAAACAGAACGGGATTGGGAGATGGTGGACATATGAGAGTGACATCATTGGGCAGTGGGTTATTTGAAATTTTATTTGAAGTCTGGGAGATCAGGGTTGAGAAGAGAGCCAGCAGGCATGGCACTTAATGAGCTGATCATTTGGATCAGGTATGTTTGCAGCAGATTTAAAAAATAAAAAAAATAATAAAAAAACAGTGGTCCTTGAGGCCCACTGTCCCGCACCCAACACAATCCAAATAATCAGCTTGTTAACAGTCCAGTGTTGAGTTAAAGCTGCTCTAATGTGCATGTATCACACCAACAACGGCCCAATGGCAACACTCTTCAGGTTGGAAAGGTTTGTTGATCCATGTACAATTTCACTCACAAACACTTACAGATCAATCATAAACCATGAAGCAAATGTAGAATCTCCTAGGCGTTTAATGAATGACACTCGGAATCTCATGACAAGCATGTGGGTGGGTGGAGCCATGATTGGGAAACCATGACACATGTTAATTTATGATTTTATGTTTTAAATTACATTTGTGGGAGGTCCTGCAAAGCCTCCATGGAGTCACACCCACTTTAGATCAGATTTATATCAGACCCAGCTCTGCTTTCATCATAATCTAAACCTCTCAGATCCATCAACAATGAGGCTGCAGGTAACTCTGGCACTCATCTGTGTATTCTTCCCAAAAGGTATGGAAGTTCAGTTTATTAATCTTCCTGAATATACAGTGATGTAAGCAGGCTGCTGTGGCTCTGCTCTTAATAAAGCATTAAGTTTGATGTTTACAATGTAGTATTACGTGTTTGGTTATTGAAGGTGAATGTTTGAGGAGATCAGTGAATGTTGCTTATATGTTTATTGCTGAACTTTCATGTCTGACTTCACTGTCCTCTAGCGCCGGCACTGCAGTGTTATCAGTGTATACCAGATACATCTGGAGCATGTACAGACACCGAGATATCCTGTACAGATCAGTGTGCCAGCGCGACTGCCTTCGCGAGTGCCGGTAAGAATGATCTCAGTACAAAATTACGCGCCTCAGTCAGGAATTACTCCATTCACTCAGACGATGTGTTCACTAGGTGGTCAAGAAAAGACAATAGCTGCAAAGGATTGCGCAGCAGCACTGGAGTGTATCAACGGGAGCATGAACCTGGGAATTTCGAAAACCACTGTCAACACTCAATGCTGCAGCACTGATCTCTGTAACAGTGAGATACCACCAGGTAAAGGCAAAACGCTTTGGGTATTTAATAAAACACATGTTGGCTATAAAGTTCCCCAGCTGCTGAAAATGCCCTGTTAAACCTCTTCTTCTCACCTATTTACCTGTTAAGCTTTGTCTGGGTCTCCAAATGGGAGGAGGTGTTACACCTGTGTTAATGATGACTGCACAAAGACTCTGAACTGTGAGGGAATTGAAGATCGCTGCATCACTGTCCATGGTAAAACCTGCTTACACATTAATGTTACATTATGCTCATTTTTAGTCTAAAATTAGGACAATAAAGAGGAAATGTTCTTATCATGGCACTGTGAGAACTGTTCTAAAGATCCAGTCCCAGAGAACTACTGCTTGGGGAGTTTATGTTCCAGCACCAGTCATTTTACAGTCTCTCTTTATCTGTTACTCTAGATGAGACTATTTTTATAAAGTCTCATATCTTCAAAGAAATAATAAAAATGCTGCACCAATGGAAAAAACAACTGACAAAAATGGAGATGCAAGGTTAAAAAGAAGTAAACAAATTATGAACATTTATTAAAGATATCAATAAAGGGGTTCATGAACAATGTTGGCTGACATTTTGTCATGGCTGGAGATAAACCGCAGTGAAGTCACAAAATTACTGCAGTCAAAACTGGTCACTTATACAGCCTAACTTCCATAAAGTGATTGTATAAACTGTGAAGTGGAAAAAGTAACCATTTAAATTGTTTTAATACTGTTTATATACAAAACCAAAATTGTTTATTCTAAACAAGTGTTTTTTTCTATGATATGGGCCCTTTAAGAAAATTAAACCTCTGTGGAATTACAGCACTATGATCATTTTGTCTCTATGAATCTGTTCATAAATCTGTTCTCTCATCTACATCTACATGTTCTCTACATCTACAGCTACTGAGGGTGGTACTACAGTGACTTTGAAAGGATGTGCGAGCAGAAGTCTCTGTACTCCGAGCAGATCAAGCATCTGGGGGGAGAAGGCACCTAGATTCACTGAGATGAGCTGCTGTGAGGGGGACCTGTGTAACAGAGATCCAGGTGTGAAGCTGAGTCTCCTCATCATGCTGGTCCCTGTGCTCTCCTCCTTCTTCCTCTGAACTCTCTGCAGCTCCAGCACATAAGTACCATCTTCTGAGTCTAACAGAAATCTGTATGTATTACTAGACAACCAAATGACGAGTCTGAGTATTGAGTTCATAGTGGTGGTCTCTGTAACGGAAATAACTAAACAGTTAGGAGTGGACAGTACAGGCTGGTAGACTGATCATTTTACTGAATTGGCTTAATTATATTTGTAAATAAATAAATAGGCTTTAATAATTACAAGGAACATTCTGATCTATTTAAATCCAAGAAATTAATGGAGTATGACCCTGGTCCTGGAGGCCCACTGCCCTGTGATTTTAGTGGGTTCCCTGCTTTAACACACCCCTGTAATTCTGAAAGGGCTGGTTAATGCGCTGTAAAGTATATTAAGGTATGTTGGTAGCAGGAAAAGCTTTTAGCACTGCCATTTTATCTTTTTCTTGGTCAGCGCGATGAGTCCAACTGGCTGTTAAAAGGAAGTTATCTTTATTACACATGAACTAAAAACACTTGTTTTAAGTTTGAAACCACATTTGTGGGAGGTTCTGCAAAGGCTCCCTTTAGATCAGATTCATATCTTTCCCAGCTCTGCTTTCATCACATCCTAAACCTCTCAGATCCATCAACAATGAGGCTGCAGGTAACTCTGGCACTCATCTGTGTGCTTTTCCCTAATGGTATGGAAGTTCAGTTTATTCATCTTCTAGAATATACAGTGATGTGAGCAGGCTGATGTGGCTGTTCTCTTAATAAAGCATTAAGTTTGATGTTTAAAGTGTAATATTATGTGTTTGGTTATTGAAGGTGAATGTTTGAGGAGATCAGTGAAGTGAAGAGAAGAGAAGAGATCAGTTGCTTGTATGTTCTTTGATGAACTTCCATGTCTGACTTCACTGTCTTCTAGGGCTGCCACTGCAGTGTTATCAGTGTATACCAGGGCTGACTGGAACATGCACAGACACCCAGATATCCTGTCCAGATCAGTGTGGCAGTGCGACCATCTTCACAAGTGCCGGTAAGAAGGACCTCAGTACAAAATGATGCAACTCAGTCAGGAATTACTTCATTCACTCATGTGCTGTTTTCACCAGGTGGTCAACAACATGTAATAAGTGTAAAGGATTGTGCAGCAGCACCGGAGTGTATCAGCGGAAGCCTAAACCTGGGAGTTTCAAAAACCACCATTAACACTAAATGCTGCAGCACTGATCTCTGCAACAGTCAGACACTGCCAGGTAAAACCAAACGCTTTGGGTATTTTATAAAACACGTAGGCTATAAAGTTCCCCAGCTGCTGAAAATGCCCTGCTAAACCTCTTCTTCTCACCTGTTTACCTGTTAAGCTTTGTCTGGCTCTCCGAATGGGAGGAGGTGTTACACCTGTGTTGGCAATGACTGCACCAAGACTGTGAACTGTGAGGGAATTGAAGATCGCTGCATCACTGTCCATGGTAAAACCTGCTTACACATTAATGTTACATTATGCTCATTTTTAGTCTAAAATTAGGACAATAAAGAGGAAATGTTCTTATCATGGCACTGTGAGAACTGTTCTAAAGATCCAGTCCCAGAGAACTACTGCTTTGGGAGTTTATGTACCAGCACCAGACATTTTACTGTCTCTCTTTATCTGTTACACTAGATCAGACTGTTTTTTCTAAAGTCTCATATCTTCAAAAGAAAATAAAAATGCTGCACCAATGAAAAAAACACAAATGAGAAAAATAGAGATGCAATGTTTTTTTTTTATTAAAAAATCCCAAACATCGGGTAAGCCAACATAAAAGATGATTTCTGGTCAGTGATCTGTATAAATTTCAACACACAAGTAATCAGTCTTGAAGAGGTTAGAGTGGGGATGAAAATGATGATGATGATGTTAAAGATTTGATAATGTTATGGTTAATGGGATGCAAATTTGAAAGTAAATTATGTTTTAAAAAAATAAAAAATGGAGACACAATGCTACACTGTTCTGATTGGCTGTCCTGCATTTTGTCTCCATTCAAGCCACAGAATCACTGCATTAAAAACTGATCACTTATACAGCTTAACTTCATATAGTGATTGTATGAACTGCGAAGTGAACAGTGTAATCATTTACATTGTTTTATTTCTGTTCACATACAACATCCAAGCCTTTGGAACATCTATAGAATTAAAGCATCTTTTATCAGATTTTACCTTTTAGTCTATATAAATCTGTTCTCTCACCTACTTCTACATGTTCTCTACATCTACAGCTACTGAGGGTGGTAGTTTGGTGACTATGAAAGGATGTGTGAGCAGAAGTCTCTGTACTGCGAGCAGATCAAGCATCTGGGGGAAGAACACACCTACAATCACTGAGATGAGCTGCTGTGAGGGGGACCTGTGTAACAGAGATCCAGGTGTGAAGCTGAGTCTCCTCATCATTCTGGTCCCTCTGCTCTCCTCCTTCTTCCTCTGAACTCTCTGCAGCTCCAGCACATAAGTACCATCTTCTGAGTCTAACAGAAGTCTGTATGTACTACTAGATGACCAAATGACGAGTCTGAGTATTGAGTTCATAGTGGTGGTCTCTGTAACGAAAATAACTAAACAGTGAGGAGTGGACAGTACAGGCTGATAGACTGATCATTTTACTGAATTGGCCTAATTATATCGTCACTGTCCAAAGAAAAACAGGTATCTCCAAAATGGCAAATTTACAGGAGAGGACAAAAACCTAATTTAATTTAAATGGAAGTCAATGGAACCGGACGGCTTTCCAAGCAGTTTTGGGCCATTTCTGTTGGTCCATTCTTTATGAAATTTCCACACAGTGTAAACAGCAGCTCATGTGATCAAATGAGATATAAAAGTAAAAATCAACAAAAATGGAGATACATGTTTTTGATTGGACAGACGATATTTGAAAATAAATAAATAGGCTTTAATAATTACAAGGAACATTCTGACATTCTCTATTTAAATCCAAGAAATTAATGGAGTATGACCCTGGTCCTGGAGGCCCCCTGCCCTGTGATTTTAGTGGGTTCCCTGCTTTAACACACCCCTGTAACTTTGAAAGGGCTGGTTAATGCGCTGTGAAGTTTATTAAGGTATGTTGGTAGCAGGGAAAGCTTTTAGCACTGCCATTTTATCATTTTCTTGGTCAGCACGATGAGTCCAACTGGCTGTTAAAAGGAAGTTATCTTTATTACTCATGAACTAAAAACACTTGTTTTAATGTTTGAAACCACATCTGTGGGCGGTTCTGCAAAGGCTCCAAAGAGCCACACCCCCTTTAGATCAGATTCATATCTTTCCCAGCTCTGCTTTCATCACATCCTAAACCTCTCAGATCCATCAACAATGAGGCTGCAAGTAAATCTGGCACTCATCTGTGTGCATTTCCCTAATGGTATGGAAGTTCAGTTTATTCATCTTCTAGAATATACAGTGATGTGAGCAGGCTGCTGTGGCTGTGCTCTTAATAAAGCATTAAGTTTGATGTTTAAAGTGTAATATTATGTGTTTGGTTATTGAAGGTGAATGTTTGAGGAGATCAGTGAATGTTGCTTGTATGTTCGTTGCTGAACTTTCATGTCTGACTTCACTTCTTCTTCTGGCAGTGCAATGTTATCAGTGTATACCAGATAAATCTGGAACATGTACAACCACCCAGACATCCTGTCCAGATCAGTGTGCCAGTGCGACCACTTTCGTGAGTGCCGGTAAGAATAAGCTCAGTACAAAATGATGCGAGTCTGTCAGGAATTTCTCCATTCACTCAGACGCTGTGTTCACCAGGTGGTCATCAACAGCAAGTAAGCATAAAGGGTTGCGCAGCGGCACCGGAGTGTTTCAGCGGGAGCATGAACCTGGGACTTTCAAAAACCACCATCAACACTAAATGCTGCAGCACTAATCTCTGCAACAGTCAGACACTGCCAGGTAAAACCAAACACTTTGGGTATTTAATAAAACACGTAGGCTATAAAGTTCCCCAGCTGCTGAAAATGCCCTGTTAAACCTCTTCTTCTCACCTGTTTACCTGTTAAGCTTTGTCTGGGTCTCCGAATGGGAGGAGGTGTTACACCTGTGTAGGCAATGACTGCACAAATACTCTGAACTGTGAGGGAATTGAAGATCGCTGCATCATTGTCCATGGTAAAACCTGCTTACACATTAATGTTACATTATGCTCATTTTTAGTCTAAAATTAGGACAATAAAGAGGAAATGTTCTTATCATGGCACTGTGAGAACTGTTCTAAAGATCCAGTCCCAGAGAACTAATGCTTGGGGAGTTTATGGACCTGCACCTGTCATTTTACATGTCTCTCTTTATCTGTTACACTAGATCAGACTATTTTTATAAAGTCTCACATTTCCAAAAGAAAATAATAATGCTGCACCAATGAAAAAAAAACAAGTGTCAAAAATAGAGATGCAATGTTTTTTTTTTTTTAATTCCCGCACATTCGGTCAGCCAACTCTGTTCATAAAAGGTGAATTCTGGTCAGTGATCTGTATAAATTTCAGCAGTATCAGTTTTGAAGAGGTTAAGGTGGGCATGATGATGATAATGATGTTGTTAAAGATTTGATAATGTTATGGTTAATGAGATTCAAATTTAAAAGTAAATTATGTTTTAAAGAAAAAAAAATGGAGACACAATGCTACGCTGTTCTGATTGGCTGTCCTGTATTTTGTCTCCATACAAAAAACAAATCTAAATCAGAATCTTTATTTCCCGAAGGACATAACATCTGCAAGGAATTTGTGTGCACATGCATCACAAGAACAGAGAGTAAAAATAGAATAAAAAGGAAAGGTGCTAATGAGATATATGAATATCTGTACTTATATGAATGTAGATATTCTAATGATAAGTAAGTCTGAGTAGACGTGCTTTATAAAAACTATAATGTACAGAGGATTACAGAATATCTTTACAGCTGTGCAAATAAGCGTTATTTGTGCTCCTCATATTTCCATGGCTGGAGATAAACTGCAGTGAAGTCACAAACACTGCATTCAAAACTGCTCACATATGCAGCTTAACTTCCATACAGTGATTTTATGAACTGTGAAACCAACAGCGTAATCATTTGCATTGCTTTATTTCTGTTTACATACAACATCAATGTCTTTGGAACATCTGTGAAATGAAAGCATCTTTAATCAGATTTTACCTTTTACTCTATATAAATCTGTTCATGAATCTGTTCTCTCATCTACATCTACATGTCCTCTACATCTACAGCTACTGAGGGTGGTACCTCAGTGACTATGAAAGGATGTGCGAGCAGAAGTCTCTGTATTGCGAGCAGATCAAGCATCTCGGGGGAGAAGGCACCTACAATCACAGAGATGAGCTGCTGTAAGGGGAATATGTGTAATAGTGCTGCAGGTGTGAAGCTGAGTCTTCTTATCATGTTGGTCCCTCTGCTCTCCTCCTTCTCCCTCTGAATTCTCTGCAGCTCTGTACCGCATGTACTGTCTTCTGATACCAAAAGGAGTGTGGATGTATTACTTGATTGAGTTCATAATGATGGTCCCAGTAATTGAAATAACAGTGGAGAGTGAGCGGTGCAGGCTGATAGACTGATAGACATCTGATTGACTGATCATTTTACTGAACTGACTGAACTTTGTTTGTAAATAAATGAATAAATAAATAAATATCAAAGCTTTAATAATGATAAGGATTATGTTTTTCATGTATATATTTAAAAGACATTAATAGAGATGGTAATAAGCAAGAATATATCCATAATCGTTTTTTTTTCAACTGGGAGGTGTCTATCTCCAATCCCTGCCCTCTAAATGTGAACTTGTAAAAACAATAATTACATATATTTTAAATTTATTAACTTTGTAAAGCTTTAAGTGAAGTTGAAAGCTATTGATTTGTTTAATATTTAAATAATAATTATAAAAAACTTTATTGAAAGATACCACCTTTTTTTAGTCACTACAGAAACACAGACTGCTGGGTGTCGCCCTATTTTAGCCACACCACTGCATGTTAGAGCAGGAAGTGGGACTGTATCCCTCATGGCCACATGGTGGGCATGGTGAGATCGCTTTGTGTTAAAGTAAATGTGTTCCAACGTCTGAAAATCTGAGTAAAACATTAAGAATTGTCACTACTGCCATATACAGTCTAGCAGTTCAAAATATCATCTGCTAGCCTGTCAAACTGTCACTAAACAGTCACTACTGAATCATTTGGGTAGTGTTAAGATGTTTTGGCAGTGACAAAATGTAATGTTCAAATATTTGTTTAAACAATTTAATTAAGGTCAAAGCTAAATTCTATATTAAAAAGTCAGAATTAGAAGTTATATAAGTGGGTGCTTTCCAGATTCCTGTAAACATGTGCATACAAATCTTAAATATTATTGAATTACAGTGAGTGTACACAGCTTTAAGTTGAGTTTAAGTTTTAAATCACAGTAATTATTATACATCAAGACAGCATCCACTGTGTCTATTTAAATCAAATATCATCTAAAAACTCAAAGACTGTGAGCAGCTTCTTTCATTTTGTCCTTAGGTTTGTAATTCCAACAGTCACATTTTCATTTTTAGCCTGTTCGAAGTCATGAGATGGGTAAGAGTTCACTCTAGACTACATGTGATAGAGCGGTTTGAATAGAGGTTTGCGTAATCTGCTACCATTAAATTGTCTTTGAAGATTTTGGTGGTCTATAAAACCATAGAAATTATAGCAGTAGTGGAGTCGAAGGCATGTCCATGAATTCATGTAAAATTAGATTCTTTATAGAGCTGTTTGAGTGCAATATGTGTAACAATGAGTTTAGATTTAATTCCAAGTCACATTATAAGCCTGGGAGAGAAAGTCAGTGAGTTTAGAAACATGGACTCTGGTTTGGCAGGTGTAAACAAATCTAAACTGTATTCCAGAAACCAGAGCAAGAAATCATAATAATGAAGGTACTGATATCCAAGATCGTTTCGGAAGAGATTTCGTATGAAAACAGAGACAAAATACTCTGGCGAAAATCTGTTACAGGTTTTCAGCTGACCTCAGCATTTTATTTCAGCCACAGACTGCCCACTATGTTAATCTCTGTAAGAGAGATTTCACAGATTGTCTTTTGACATCTTGAGATGCAGAGGTATGTAGCACACATACAGGACAGTTGAGTTTTTGATGATGATTAACAGATTTTGTCTGTGTAATGAGAACCTCACAATTTACTGTTACTTCAGTAGTTTGACTAGTCTAGTTCCAGTAGCTGCTCAGTTTAACAATATTTTGTGTACATGTGTACATATTTCTACCATTTTATTACTTAAGGTTTTAAGGCAGAGCAATTCAACAAAGGAAAAAATAGTATTTAAAAAATGGTCAATATAACTTGAAGGTACCGCCTTGGTGAAGATTTTTTTGGAGTGTTTTTTGCAGTATTATAAGGCTGATAAGAAAGTAATATTTAATAATGCATTATGGAGAATGAATCTCTCCTCTTACAGGCTGTCTGTTTGAACATTTGAGAGCAAACGTTTGATGGTATATGAGCTGCAGTGATTTATACAGTACATTTGAACAGGACTAGCCTGCGAAATATAGCAGCATAGTTCAGTCTGCTGTCACATTCACATGGAAACAGAAATTGCAATAAAACAACAGGAGAAATTAACATTACAGCACATTATTGTTTATTGTTAATACACTTTAAAAAACACAGGACTACTAACACTACATGTCTCACGTCCACACCCCGATCTTCTACTCAGAGATCAGACTTTCCTGAGTTCTAGGAGCTGACTCCTCTCCTTTCACACACCTGCTGTACATTCCCTCTGTAGGCCAGCCTATTTATACCTGGACGTTTTCTCTGCCTTCTTGTAAGGTAATGCCATTCTCCAGTGTCACTATCGAGCTGTGTGTTTCTTTCAGCTTTTATTTTTGGTACTTTATGCTGACCATACACCAGAAGACTTTGAAAAGACTCTGAAAGGACATTTAACAGACTAAAGTCTGACACCCTTTCACGTCTATAGACAACTCACAGACTTTTAGTCACAGGCTATGATTTCGTCAAGACTGGGAATCTTGCAGAATCACTATTTAAAAGACTGCAACTAGATTTTGAGAGTATTTCCCATCATGCTCGCTGGTAGGCTAATGTAAACACTGTAGCCCTGTTCAGCAGTGTTTTAGCTAGTTAGCTTTAGCATAGCACAACTACCCTCCGTTACAAAATAGGATAACGTGCAAATTGCTTTAAAACGTGCATGATTAGACTCCTGGATGTGTTTATGTTTGTGACGTCTCTGGGCTCGCGTTAAACCAGGGAATTTTGAGGACTTCAGCGAATTCTGTCCACCTTTTCTCCTTTTCCACTCTGTCGTGGTATAAAGGGGAAGACACATTAAAGAGGAACTCTTCTCCACTACACAGCTCCATCAGCTTCTCCTCCTTGTTGACAGTCCAGGAGAACTGCGGATTCCGAACTCTCACTGGACTCCCCTCCATGCCCAATCTCTGCCAGACATTCCTGTACTTGGCTCGCAGCTTCCCGTTTGCAGCTGAAAGGAGCTCTCCTATTGGTTGTCGACAAAATTTATGTCACTATTTGCTTACGATAACATTAGGACAAGAAACAGACTCACTGAAAACTGCAATCCTGACCACCTTACACTTAACGATCAAGATGAAGCGAGTGCGACGCAACTCTAGCAAGACTCTCATGATTTTGTTCTGACTTCGGAAATTTGCAAGACTCCTGTCACTACATTGGCCTCCCTGTTATATGATAAACCTTGTAAGTCGCTCTGATTAATAGCATGATTAATGTGAGTCACAGATTTAAGTTAATAAAGATAATAATTATATATCGAGGCAGTGTATGCTGTGTCTTTTATAAATCACATAGCATCTTAAAGTTCTAGAAGATTGTGAGCAGCTTCTTTTTTATTGTCATATGTGCAGTAAAACAAGTGGTTACACTGTATCATTAAATTCTTACTTTGCTAATAAATAATGAGGTAAACATAAATAAGACAAAAAACAGCAATTAATAAAAAAGAATTCAAAGTTAAAATGAAATTTAAAATCAAACAGTAATCGGCCGAGCTCACAAACAGGTATAAGACTGACAGGGTTGGAGTACATATACGGTTTACAAAACCAACCCTAAACCTGTGCATTCTGTACACACCATCAAGCCTTAACCCTCTGGCGCACAGCGGTCACTACAGTGGACAGCTGTTTAAAAGTCATTTTCTCCTAAATGCAATGGCTTTTATAGTGGAATTGCATATCAGCCATTGGAATGCTCTCTGCTGCCCCCTTCCATTGATGTTCATTCAGTGGTTAATTGTGGTAACTACAAATGAACCTCCGCTGAATCCAAGATGGCCAACAGACAGCCACACTTGTTGACCACTGTGGAAATATCCTGTCAATCCTATTATAGGTAAAAAAAAAAAAAAATGATGATATGCAGGAATATCTAAGTAACAATATTATTCTTTTAATTTTGAAAATTTTATTTCAAATATGTAGGAAATTGTGATTAACCATGTGTCCAACAAAGTGGACACTGCAAAGTATATTTCCAACATAAGTCATGTAGTTGATTCTTCTTTCATTATAACTATTTTGGTTGCAATTCAGTTAATTTGGGGAATACATATAAGTTATAGTTTTAAAATTGTACATTTTTGTGTAGATTAGTTGTAGTTTGTGTTATTAAAATGTATCATTTTTGTCATATTTTTTAGACCACAAGTGTAGCAAGGAATAGGGAAGACTATAGAATAGTCCTGGAAATTCCCTCAGACTCCAGTGACGATGAGTATAGTGACAACAGTGATGATGAGTGGCTGCCAGAGAAGAGACACAGCAGTGTTGGGGGTAACGCGGTACAAAGTAACGCATCACAGTAATATAAGTACTTTTTCTGTAACAAAGTAATGTAAAGTAATGTAACGCAATACAGCTAAATATTTTGTAATCACATTACAGTTACTATCTTAATAAAAAAACTGTTACTTGCGTTGCTCCCATTTTTATATAGAAATATGATTTTAAATGGCCGAAATGTAAAATAATTCCTGAAGCTGTTTTCTGTGTAATTTGTGCACTGGCGCCTTGCTGCAGCTGACTGCCGGGCATGTCACGTGACTGAACGTGACGATCGCAATAAGCGCAGCACACTTTGGCAACAATGGTAGAGGAGGAGAGTGGATGTTTTCAGAAATGGAGATATTCTCATTATTTTAAATTTGTTTCACGCAAAGATAAAAACATTACAGTAAAGTGTGAGTTATGTCCAAGCCGAAAGCACCTTTCAACTGCAGCAAACTCGACAAACAATTTGTCGAAGCACTTAATCAGGGTGCACAGTAAAACAAAACTTGTCGCTAAAGACCCCTGTATCGAAAAGAGAGTGCCCCAATAGCACCCAAACAAGCTAAACTGGAGATTACTGGCAGGAAGGAAGGTAACAAATGGTGAAATGAAAAGACTTGTTGCAAGATATATAGTCGAGGAAATGCTACCACTGTCTACTGTCGAGTCGCCGTCTTTTAGACACATACTAAACAAGATTCCCGTCACAGGCAAAAGTGTACCGCCTTCAGACCGAAAAACATTTGCAAGCTATTTGGACAGATGTTATGATAACATGGAGTTTGAGCTTAAAAAAACATTCGAGGGCTTAGAGTATGTCTCTACCACCACAGATATATGGACATGCCACAATAAAAGCTTCCTCGGGATGACAGTTTACTGGATAAACCCCACTACTTTTGGCCGTGAAAAATCTGCCCTGGCGTGTAAAAGAATTAAGGGGAGGCATGCATATGATGTCATTGCCAGTGAAATTTAATAGGTTCATTCAGCATACAAGCTGTCACATAAAGTCACTGCTACTGTGACTAACAACGGATCTAATTTTATCAAAGACTTTAGAATGCATGAATGCATTTGCTCCAGATGCAGTTTCAGATTCTGATGAGGGGCCCAGGGATGAAGAGGTTTACAGATGTTGGCCAGGCTCTCTCCTCTGATTCAGAAGGGCAGTTTACTCTCCCTCCTCACATAAAATGTGCTTCACATACACTTAACTTGATCTCAAGTAATGATGTGGAGAAATGGCTAACAACCAACAGTGAGTCCAGAGTAGTCTACAGAAATGTCACTGCGAAGTCCTCAGCTCTTTGGATAAACACAAGCAGCTCATCTATAGCCTCGGAGCTAGTTGAGGACGTGACCAAAAGAAAGCTCATTATACCCACTGCAACAAGATGGAACTCATTCTATGATGCCCTGTACACTTGGTTTTTTGTTGTACCACTAAAGAAGGTTTTATTGGACATTGTTCTATTTGCTAAAATACATGGACTTGTTCACAAAAAATAAGTAACACCAAGTAAAGTGAAATCCATTTTATACACGTTAAGTGTTGATACTACTGGTACAATCTGTTCCTAAATAAACTAGTGAAAGATTAGTTGATTTGTACTTTTCAGATATGTTTGTAGATTTGAGTATATTTGTATGGATTTCAGGATGTAACTTAAAAGTAGCTTAAAAGGTATTAGATTACATATTCCAGCAAGTAATGAGTAAAGTAATCCCATTACAATTTTAATAAGTAATAAGTAATCAGTAATGGATTACTTTTTTAGAGTAATTACCCCAACACTGCATAGGAGATGGTGTTGAGGATGCAAAGGGAGGTCAGCATGATGAGGGAGCTGTGGGAAATTTCTGCATGGTACCTACCTGCACTCAAGCCCGCAAATATGTTTGGAAATGCCAAGACAACAACTTTGATGGAGACTTGCCCCCTTTTCTAGGAGACTGGAGAGTGAATGTTGAGGGAAAAGAACCAGTTGATTTCTTTAGGCATCTGTTTCCCATAGATCTCATTGATGAGATCTGGCAGTGACAAGCAAAGAAATGCACACTTTTCTAGGGATCAACATGGTCATGGGGTACATTCGCTATCCTAGGGCACGGATGTACTGGTCCAGTGAGGATGGCCTTCGTTTTGGAATAATTGCAAATGCCATGTCTGTAAACATTCCAAAAATTCCACTCATTGAGGCCTTGAAAGACATGCAGAGCAAACAGAGTGAAAGGAGCAAGTCAGAAACTCAAGAGTAAAACAACTAAAAGAAGGCAGAGGGACATGCTCTGTTGTCAGCACAAACGGAACCATCACTGTCACATGTTGGCTTGACAGTTCAATCATCCACATGGCACTGACCTGTGCTGCCAAGTCCCCTGAAGACATGGCCAAAAGATGGCTCAAGAAAGAAAAAACAATGATCAGAGTGCAAAGACCCTTCTCGGTGGCCCTTTAAAATCAACACATGGGTGGGGTGGATCTTGTTGACCAGTGTGTGGCAATATATCCCCACAGATGTAGAAACAAGCGGTGGTACATCTGAGTGTTTTTTCATTTTTTGGATGTGACTGTTGTTAATGCCTGGCACCTCTACCTAATGTCTGGATTGGAAAAAAAGAATTTCCTCATCTTCAACGCTTCTGTGGCCCGTGCACTGATAAATGCTGGCTCCCTCCAGCAAAACAAAAGAAGAAGACCCAGTGAAACCACACCTTCAAAGTGCAAAACAGTGACCAAAGTACCCAGTGAGGTCAGGTTCAGCACAAGAAATCACTCGCCCAAACCAGGTCAAAAATGCAAACAGATGCCACGGTGCTGCATGCACACGGAAGACCAAATACATCTGCATGCAGTTACCAACTTTCATGTAGTTTAGGATTGATAAACTGAGCATATCCCAAGGTTGATTTTAAAAAAAAAATATCACTTTTGAGAGGTAGAGACTTCTTGGAGATACAAATGTTCAGTGATGCAGTGACTGTTTGTTCTTGTTGCTGAAAATAATGATAGTATAGTAACATGATAATACCAGTCCTGCATTCTTAAAGAAGTATGGAGATGTTTGTTCTTTTTGTTTATTTTAGAGATGTTCTAGAGATGTCTTGAAACATTCATTTATCTTACATTGAAGCCTTACAGTTGTAAGTGCTGTTTTACTTATTTAGGCCTAAACAATAGGGCTATAGAATGTTAAAGAGCTATTCAAAGCATACAATGAAATATGTACAACTACATAACTCTTTTTGATTCATTTGATTCAGTTTGATTCATTCTTCCATTAGGTTTATAATGCTTTTTGTTGAGTGCTTAAGTGCATGTAGTCCACTTATGTGGATATTTTTGTAACTTCCTAAAAAAATCAATTAAAAAAAAGTTCATATTAGTTTTTGTTCAATGCCCTAAGGATAGTAAAACCACATTTAAAAAAAAAAACTTGAGTCAGGATTTCAGAATTCATGCATCAGAGAGAGTTTAAGTGAAGTGGCGCCATCTAGTGTACAAAACAAGAAACCAATAAACCATTAGTTGCTTTGTGCACTAGATGGCGCTGCTCTTCATAAAAGTTGCTGACAGACTCCGAGGCAGTTACTCCAAGGCAACTACACAAAAGTGAACTCTGAACTGTAGTTCAGCTCTTAGTAACAGTCCACATGCTCTCAAAAAAAAGGCTTACATTCCTACTTTATTATCATGAACAACAACAGTAACAAAATAAATACATTAACTACAGGAATATTATTTTCATTGTCATTATTATTATTGTCAGTAGGAATAGTGGTAATAGTAGTCTAGGGACAAAATCTAATTATTTTATAGACATAAAGACTTCTTATATAATAATAATAATTATTATTATTATTTTCAGAAACTACAGGGTTAATAAAAAACAGTTTGAATTAGTGGAATGAGGGACATGGTTAGCTGCTTTTATCAAACTCATCACTCACAATATCTACTCACTGATTAACTGCTGATACTAAAGTGTAGATAGCAGGTTCAGTCTGGACCAGATTTAAAATTTATGTATTATATTATTTATATTGTTGTGTTATAGAATTTACAGAAGGGTGTCTGAGTCACTCTGTCTGGTTCCCTACGTCAAACCCAAAACCTAACACTAACTCTAACTCTAACTTCAACCCAAAACTAATCCTAACACAAACCTCAACCTTAACATTAACCCCAGCTCAAAACTCATCCCTTACTCTAACCCTAACCCTAACTTTAACCCAAAACCTCATCCTAACCCAAACCGAAACCTAACTCCAACTCTAAACCTAACCTTAACTCAAAACGTAATCCTAACACTAATCTTAACCTTAACCTCAAACCTCAATCCAAAATCCAACCTCTAACCTGACTTCAAGCCAAGAAGATTTAGGAATTATTTACATAGACTTATATATATTCTCTACTTTCCACCTAAGGAAAGCAAGATTAAATTAAATAAATGTGTGGACTGTACATGGATGTACATGGATGTCTGTAATAATAATAGGGAAGAGAATATGAACAACTTTCTCTCTCTGAGGTCTAATTCAATAATTTTTTAAAAGTTATTTACCTTTTTTCTTAAAAGTGTTTTTACATGTTAACGTTTTACTTTTACATTATTTGCATATTTTTTGCTTCATTTTTGCAATATGGCTAGTTTTGAAATATCATTCTTTATATGTATCATACTGACTGTCCAAACAGATAAAGTTTAAAATGTGAAGGCTTAAAACACTCTGGCCCTTTTTTTAAATTCAGTGGCAAGTTGTAATGCAAGGAAGAATTGACTTTCTATGAAGTAAGCATAAATTAGTGTGCATATATAAGTTAAACAATCACTCAAACAGGAAAGACAAGTTTATTAATAGGTTTGAGCTTAGGTAACTGAAAAAATAAAAAAATAACATCAATTCTGCTAAACATACGAGTTAATTAACAGAAACCAACAACCTGCTAAGAATCCCTGCGCAAAAGATTCCTCAGTCTGTAGAACTTATCCTAAGATATGCAAGCACATCTTTACCTCAGTTACTATGGAATAAACAGTAAGTCCTACTAAATCTGCATTAGTGTGTTTAACACAGCCAGTTCCTCTGGAGTTCAGTATAGGAAGCTTAAAAAGACACATTTAATACTAGCAAACCATACGATCCATACATTTAAGATTATGACCTATTGATAAGGTTTACTGCAATGCAATGAAGGAGAGCCAGGAATGATTGGCACCATGAACAAGCACACGTTAACTGTAAAGTTTCATAACTCATGACGCTGTCAGAACAAACAGACCATCTGAAGATACTGGAAGTTGTTAAAAGGCAGGGCTGATCTGTACATGATCCAGGACCAGGACCAAAGAAAATCAATGTAAAGAGCTACTGCAAGCACAGCAAGCAGAAATGTACATTTGAGACATTTTGTGTTACTGAACAAGGCCTAGGTGCATCAGGCTGAGGTAATAAGATGAAGCTGGAGTTGGAGTGAGCAAAACAGGAGCTATCAGTCAAAACCCAGCATCTAGTCATGCCCCATTAAACCCACTCATGTTAATACATGCTTCTGAAGCTGTAGGCAGGAAAAACAGGGTAAAACTAAACTTTACCTGCTACTGTTTCTTGCAACATGTACCTGAAATATAAGAGTATATTATTTGATATAGGAGGATTTGCATGCATTGATTTATAATTGCTGCATTTTAAGGATGTGCCATATGTTGTGGGAACACAAATCAGATCTGTGTTGTTTATCTGTAAATGTGTGCTTCGGGTGAGTGAAAACCCAATACTATACATTCCTATGTATGTGTGTGTGTTTGGCTTTAGCCTCAGAGAACAGAGATCATCTTATCTGTGGTTTGCATTGCATTCTGTTTTTAAATACTCTCTGAAGTCTTAAACTTTCCCAAACGGTGACTGCCACTCACCAGCAGATTCAGCAGCGTTAGGCATCTTTGAGTTGTCTAAAGGTTTACAAGCCTTTGGCAATTTTGAGTGGTGGTGATAGGGCTTTTTTTGATATGTAGTTTTTGATGCCACACAGGAGTACCAATCTCATAGTTGTGATCACTGTTTTCTTTTAATTAAGGCTATGTAAGTCTTAATTAGCTAAGGCTGTTACAGTGCATTGACAAGAACACCAGTAATTAATTCCCCACTGCATAGAATCTCTCTACTGCCTTTTTGCTGTGGCCTCTTACAAATCTTCCATAGCAAACTCACAAGCTCATCATAAACAGTCCTAAAGTTACATGCTGCAGTATAGGTGCCTCCACTCTCAGGCTTCAGGAACACTTTCATGGCTTACCTTCAAGGTCACCCCCACCTCATAACCCAACGTTAGCTCTAATGGTGTAAATTTCATTGCTTCATTAACAGCAACCCTGACTGCAAACTACAAAGTGGGGGTTCAGGTGTTATCTTGTTGTTATCACATTTCTCACAATCACAATATCTGTACTATCTGTTTCCCCTTTTGAGCAGTGGGTTCTTCCAAGGGCTCTTTCTTACGCTCTTAAGGAGTTTGCCGTTCTTGCCTTTGACTTGCTCACTTGGGACATGAACCCAGATTTCTGTAAACGCTTGTATGTAAATAAAATGAAAATTAAAATAGAGTCAATACATGCCTAAAACTAATACATAGCATCGTTACATCAAGATATTGTGTACTGTGTCTTATAGAGTCAAATAAGCTCTCCAAGCTCTAGAACCCTGGAGAAGACTGTGAGCAGATCATTTCACTGGCTTTATAAATGTACACAGATATATATAACACATGTCCACACGAGCAATGGGGTGGGAGTTCATGAGCAGCTTTACAAAGTTCCAAACTTGTGCCTTCAAGCTTCTAACTGAGGTGCAGCATTAAGGTGAAGTGGCACAATGAAATTCTTACTTTACTAATCCTCCACCGACAAGACAAGACAAATAATAAGGTCGACATGAATGAGTAAACACAGAAACAGTAAAACAAAAAAAAATGTAAAAGTTAAAATACCAAGTTAAAATGCTACTAAGCAAAAAAACAAAACAAAAAAAACAACACGTGTATTCTGCACACACCATCAAGTCTTAAACTAAGAGGCAGCATTTAAATGAAGTGGCACCATCTAGTGAACAAAAAAGGAAACCATATCAACTGTTCTTGCTTTGTGCACCAGATACTCCTAATACAGTTTGCTGACAGACTCAGAGGCAGTTTGAGCTTCACAAACGTGAACTCTGAACTGTTTTTTTCTGCTTGACAGAAACGTGTACTGTAGTGTTATTTAATATTTATGTTCCATAGTTATAATAATAATAATAATAATAATAATAATAATAATAATAATGATAGCAGTAGTAATAGTAGTAGTAGTAAAAGTGTTATTATTATTATTATTATTATTATTATTATTATTATTAATAATAATAATAATAATAATAATAGTAGTAGTAGTGGTAAGTATTATTATTACTATTATTAGTAGTAGAAGTAGTACTAGTGGTATTACATGAAACAAATATTGACATATATTTGTAGAATCAATAATTATTTTTAGTGTAGAAATTGCAGCATCAATAAAAAACACTTCCATAATGTGAAAGCAGGAGAGACATTATTCTACAACCCCTCAGTTATTTTAACATCTGTATCTGTGATTCTATTATTGTCAAATGCATCATTAGGTATAAATATATATAGGGAGTTATTAATACATATGATTAAAGCTGTGAGAGAAAGTCAGACTCATGCTCTGCTCTTTATCAGTAAATGTATCTACAGCTTGTGTAAATAAGGCTAGCTGCTTTTATCAAACTCATCACTCACATAAACACAGTATCTGCTCACTGATTTACAGCTGAGAATGATTTACTGCTGAAAGCGTAGATCCCAGATTCTAGACCAGTCTAGACCAGATTTAAAATATTATTCATGCATTATTCATGTATATTTTTATTTGTTTCATAATTTTTCAGGAATTTACATGTTTGCACATTTCCGTACCAGAAACACCAATCTAAACTACACAAACCCTAACTATCTTCACTTCTGAAATTAAACAACCCCCCACTCGCCCCAACATCAATGGCTCTGTGAACCAGACAAAGTGATGATCATCAGTGTGATGAACAGTTATTAATCTCAGTGTTAGTGAGCTCTGATAAAGTCTGAGTAGACTGATAAATCAGTGTGATGGTCAGTTATTAATCTCAGTGTTACTGAGCTCTGATAAAGTCTGAGTAGACTGAGAAATCAGTGTGATGGTCAGTCATTAATCTCAGTGTTACTGAGCTCTGATAAAGTCTGAGTAGACTGAGAAATCAGTGTGAGGATCAGTTATTAATCTCAGTGTTAGGGAGCTCTCTGAAATGGGTCTTAAAGAGTTGAAGAGTAATGGAGAGTTTATACACTGCACTCTACTATAACTTCCCTCTATGAGTAGTTGTAGACAGACTCTTCTTGAGGACACTGACCTATTCAGCCACCCGAGGAGCGGCTTCTCTTTTTTCTTATTCATTGCATTAATGCATGATCATGTGTGCTTTGCACTGCCTATGATGTAAAAGTTCTTGGAAAGTTTAACCATCCTGTCTAAGATTATAAAAGATTTCTTTATAATAGAAGGTACAAAACTAGAGAAAATTACTACACTACCATCATTAAATTGTCTTTGGTGGCTTATAAAACCATAGAGTTTATAGTTTACAGTGGAGTCGAAGGCGTGTCCTCGTGTCCAAAGGGTTGTTTGAGTGCACTATTATGTAATGCTCAGTTTAGCTTTTTACCTCAACTACACACTATTCCAAGTCACGTTATAAGCCTGGGAGAGGATGAACACAGTGACAGGTTTTAAACACTGCTAAAGTGTATTCCAGAAACCAGAGCAAGAAAACATTAGAAAGACTCAGTTCTCTGAGGAACACCTAATAAATCACAAAGAAATGATAGAGAGCCAGTTAAATACACAGCATGTAATACAGACAGTGATCAAACTTGTTAAATGTATGTGTCACTTTACTGGTTTCCCCTGTCCACATGCAACTGTTGATCCAACTGAGCGACAGTTGCAACCTTTGGTGCACAATGTGATGTGTATGTCTATTACATGTTCAGTTGCTTAATACAGGTTGATTCCCATGCTAGTGTCTGACATCACCTCTTAGCATTCTGTAACTTTTAGTCCTCCTTCATTTACATTTACGTTTAAGGCATTTAGCAGACGCTCTTATCCAGTGAGACTTACAACCGTGCTTAGTGTTCCGTTGGATAATATTCCAGCTAGTACAGGAAGGCTACAGCCTAAAACTCACCATGAGCTCAGACACTGCCTGAACAAGGGGCCAGTGCTGATACCTAGATAGATCAATACCCAGACTTATATAACGCAAAAGTGCACTACCTAGCAACCCCGGCCCAGTGCTCATACCTATAGAAAAGAAAAGGTCATTATAAGTGTAACACAAGTACATACACATGTAACTTACACTTCAAGGTCCCTCTGATCTTCCAGCATTTTTAACCTCTCTTGCTGGGCTAGCACCTCTTTCCTCTGGGCAGAGATTTCCCTTTCCCTGTTCATTTCAGCACGTGGGGTGATCAATGCACGCAGGCTGTCATATTCTTCTTTTAGTTTTGACTCATATTTTTCTACAGCCACTATCATTTCACCTAATTTGGTTTTAGAGCATTTTCCTTGAGTTTAGACCTGATGAACTGAACCTCTGCCTTGAAGTTTACATATGTGAACATAAACTTTCTTTCATTTTTTACTATTTCATCCTTTCTGAAATCAAGCATTTTTTCTGTTGGATGTTTCACCCTTTCTGATCACCTCACCTCTTGTTTGACTCGAGATGATAGCTCCTGGAGCTCTACCCTTTGTATTTCAAGATCTGCATAAATAACAGCTATGCGCTGTTCAATTTTTTGTTTCTCTGGATCTTCAATTTCAGTTTGTAATTTCTTCTCTAATTGCACCATCTCATTTTCTAGAGACAGAATGACTTGCTCGAGTAGACAAATTTCTGATGTACTCTGTTCCATAATGCAACACTAGGGCACTATTATTACACAATTACAGTCACGCTACGGGACCACCAGGAAATACACAATTATCAAGAGTTACATGCTTCAAATCAAATTACAGAATTATCAAGATAAACTTTGGTTGTTTTTTTTTTTTTTTGGGGGGGGGGGGGGGGGGGGGGGGGGGGTGGGGAGAGGGGTGGGGGGGGGTAGTTGACCAACCAAGACAGGAATTATTACCAATAGATACAGTCTGACCTGTTACTCCGAATGTTTTGACCTACTGCAAACCGAACCGTCCATGCACGTCACAACGTTGAATCCTTGTGGCCGTTCTTTCCAACTGCAGCACCATCTCCTTGTTGCTCTTGGGCTCCACCAACTCGCTGGAAATGGCGGTTGAAGCTCGTGATATGGCGTCAGACAAATGCTGAGATATGTGTGTAGATCTTCTATGTGATCTCCGATCTTCCGGTCTCTCGGGTTCTTCACTCTGCTTAGTATGCCACTCCGTTCTCCCACTCCCGCGGGTCCACTCCGTTCTTCGCAGGGACACTGACGAAAACCTCCGGTGTTCACTCGCACGGAATGGCTGCAACATTTGTTCACTTCACGAATGGCGACATTTTTCACTGTAGCTGCTCCCAAAGATTTTCTTCTGGTACAGACAAGACCATGCTCGTACTGATGCCTCACAGGACGTTTATTGCTCTGTTTTTCTGTTTTAAGCACCGTGAAAAACTAAAATAAAACAAATATTGCAATTTACAATCACAGCACATTAAAAGTCACTGGCACTATATGTGCACCAGCTCCCAACAACCCGTTCGTCTAATCACATGACCACAGAATATCATGTTCACAGACCTGACCAGTAGGTGTCACTATTTTGCAGAACATTGTGCAAAATATATTTGAGAATACAAAAACAATATCAATGCACAAGAACACATAATAAGGAAAGTTTAAATATTAGTAATGCAACCGATTTTCTGCGACAGCTATACAAAGGCTTTCCAGTTCAGTGACATGACAAAAAACTCTCTTTCTGAACTTAGTACAAATCAACAGGACACATGCGCATAACCATGGTTACAGAAAATAGGGATCATTTTAAAAGGTTCTCAGGCTTAGAAACATATCATAAGGCCAGCAGTCTTGTGAAGCACACCTACTAGTTTGTGCCTTTAGCACACGACAGAGCTATCATAAACATGTGACAGGAAGGGGAGTGGAGTTTGACATTGGCTCTACATCAGGTGGGTCTGACCTTCATTTCTTCACTGTATAACATCTTGCACTGCCATACTGGGAAATCCAGTCATTTGTTGTGTTTTACCCCATATGTAAAATACATGGCTACTTATACAGTGCCACAAGTGCCAGAGTGTTATCTAGACTTGGCTAGCCCACATCAGCTAGAAGGAAAGAACCTTGTGCCAGCTAGAGTGGACTGGTGTAAATGGGTCTCTTCTTCAAAATCTTGGAACCGTGCACACCAACCTCACATTGATAGCTCACAAATATACATTCAACCTGATGGTCACACATTTCCTACAATACACTGAAAAAAATGTTTTGTAGTTTTTGTAGCAGTGACTATCAAGATTAGCATTTGCTCTGGTTTTATCCTCATCGGTTTTAGCATTGATTTAATCCTCAAATTGCACCAACCATCCATCTATCCCCCTGCATGGCCACACAAAAGATCCTGCAAACCCATTTCCCAAACCATGGAAAGCCGATTCAGTCACAGAAAAGTGGATCACTTAAAGCAGAACGACACATTACTGTTTTCCTAAGGATTTCATCAGTACACGATGCTGTGGGGTTTTTCCAAGTCTTTCCAGTCACACCACTGTGCAGCCTAGACTGTTCCACTAGGGTGTTTACAGGCTACTGAGAAGGAAGTCTTTAAATGACCGTCATGCCCAACACCTGTCCCACCTGCCTGTTAGAGCATAGCCTTTGGAACACAGCTATTGTGCTATAGTAGTATATTGTTGCTCTTTAGTAGCAAAACTAAATCTTTCAACTTCAGTTTAAAAGGAAGTAAGGTCCTTAAAGAAATACAGAGGTTATGGTTGATGACAGACCCATCTCCCTACCTTAATCTGAACAAAAACTGAGATCATGCTATGAAACAAAATAACACAATTCTGCTACATATGCAAGTTGACATGAACCAACAAAACTCCTAAGAATGCTAGGCAGCTATTTGGTTCCAATACTCTTCAGTTTGTAGGACTACATTAATTCAGCTTAACTAGCTTTTCCCAAGCTAATATGGTTTAGTACAAGACGGAATATGTTTCACTGAAATTGCAATAATAAGTGTTTGTGTGGATTCCCTTGCACTGCAGTAAAGATGAACAAATTACATTTAACATTAACAAACATTCCTCACTTTTAACATTAGAGCTTTTGAAAAATGTATACAGCAGTGCAAGTGAGGGGAGCCAGTGATGGTTGGTTGCAAAACCAAGCCCAGTTTAATTATGAATGTCTCATGATTCATTCTCAGAGCAAACAGACCTGTTAAAACTGCTAGGAATCATTATAAGTTCTGGCGTATCTGTACACAATCAAAGGTTAAGCAGTTTCACAAGTACAAGAAATAGACACCTGCCTTTGTATGCTGATTAACTGTGAACTTTTGCCATAGTAAATATGGCCCAGCTGTACCAGCCTGAGGTGATAAGAAAAACAAAAACTAAGTGAAATACACTAAAAGAAAGATGAGAAAATATTGCTGTAAAACTAACCATTATAGGTCCTGAAACAGACAGAGTAATACGAAATAAATATTGTACAGTATTAAACCACAACAAAGCAAAAAACGAAACGTTTAAACCCAATGCTGAAACATTTTGGGAAAGTATGTGAGACAGCAATAAAAACCTGATGCTTTATGTTATAAACGTCATTGGTTTTTCTAATCATGGTGCCAGATCCACCATGCTACCCATGAGCAACACATTTGTAAAGTGAAACTGACCCACAATTAAAAACTTAAAAGATTTTGGGTTTGGTGAGAATCAGATTTGGGCCACTTCTACCTGCTGTGTAAATGTAAAAAAAAAAAAAATAACATATGTCTCTTCACTCAGCAGCATTGGCTGGATTTTTAATTCCAACATAAGTCAAGTTTTTATTTTTAGCCTGTTTACGATCATGAGATAAGATCATGGGGATCGGAGTTCACACTAGTATGCATGTGTCCTATGCAGTTTCAATAACCACCTTTATTTAATCTGCCACCACCAAACTGTCATTGGTGGTCTATAAAACCATAAAAATTATAGCAGTAGTGGAGTCACAAATTTTTGTATGTGTGTCCATGTTTCCATGACCAAAAACAAACTTTTTTACATGTGATATCTTTCAATGGGATAACTGAGGTGCAAGTTTGCATTTCTAATGCATAATAATATGGTAGCCTATATAGCGATCCAAGCAAATAAGTAATAACATGAGATAACATAAGTATAGCACATTCTGTGTAAAAAAAAGCACATAAGATTGCCTAGGTCGGTGGGAGAGATTTCACAGGTTCTTCTCTTTGACATGCCAAGATGTTCAGGTACGTAGCACACATGCATGATGTTAATTAAGAAGTTTTGCCTGTAAAATGCCTCACAATTTATTATTAGCTTAGTCAGTATGACTAGTCTAGTTTCAGTAGCTGCTCAGTTAGGGTTTAAAGATTCAATGTTGGCTACTACTAGCTTTTAGATAGGAAAGTTGTATTTCCTTCAAGATACTAAACGGGTCATTAGACAGTTCCCCATTAACTAGCACACAGATGGCAATTATTATGTAACATAAATACTAAAATTAAGGTTAACTATATTTTGTGTAATTGACTGTGTAGGTAGCTACATTGCCTATTAGATTGGGGTATGGTAGAGGTTGCTTCTACCAGTAATGTACTTTTAATAAATGTTTTTTTTTCATTATTATTAAGCACTGCAGACCAAGACGCAAAACCAAGAAACAAGCAATATTTTTTTAGCTAGAAATAAATATGTGAAAATGGCAGGAAACACACTAGTACAGACCCCAGTCTATCAAAGAGCAGACATAAGAAGAAATCCATGCAAACTTCACATAACCCAGTTGGGAAACAAATCCAGGCCCTTCTGGCTGCAAGACAGATGCCACATCATTCAGCTCTAACACTTATGCAGCCATTGGTAAGCCATAGTCAACTTTTATAACTTGTCCCGTGAAAGTGTACTGTACACAAAGGTAAGATATAGGTATGTATGTCTTACAAAAAGTACAGCAAAAAATATACATGTGCCAAATGTATAGAAATGAATTTCAGGTGCAACTGTGCACCTTACATTTTTATCAGAAGAAAAGAATACTGAAAAAATACTGTATTTATAGGCAGAGCACTAAAATGAAAAAAAAAAAAAAAAAAGTCAAAGTTAATTCTAAATTGGGCTGATCACAGTCTGCCACCTGGCTTTAAAAGGATTCAATTAACATTCCTATTCTGCTACTTTCAAATGGTGACAATTCAGCATTCTCTTTCTTGCTCTTTCCCACCACCAGTTTGGTTCTGGCCCTGTTGTCCAGGAAGTAGACTCCACCCCTGTTGTCCATATTCAATAGGATCTGTGAGTCTTTTTTTTTTTGAGTCTGAATGCTTTAAGACCAGGGCCAAGAACCACCCGAAAGACTCTTTCTTTCTTTTAGAATTGTTATCCTTCAAAATGTACACTTTATTGAGGAATAAAATATAATTTCCATCACTTTTGCCTCTTACGTATTTCTTGCAGAACCGCTGATTTAAAGACATATTTTATAATTGGGGTGATCTCTGATCTATTCCAATGGGAAACTAAAAGGATTCACATCATATTGCTGGAAGTGTGCCCTAGACTACTCAAGCAAAACTTAGAATCACCAAACTTGGATATGCCCTACCTCTTCAAAGGCTAATTTAGCAGGCTGAGTTTGGTTTCACTACAGCTTTCTACTGGCTCACACCCTGTTGTGCCCTTTCATTTTGGGCTTCATCTTAAGGCCTGATGCTCGAAGCCCTGTAGCTTCGACCCTAAAATTACCAGCTCTGATATGTTGTACATTTGGTGTCAAATATTTTGCTTTCAGAAGACACTGAATTAGAGGTCTAACGTTTTTATATTTTATATAATTTCATATATTTGCAACGAAATAAAGGGATACACATTACATTCTTGGAAGGCTAGATGATATTCAAACAATTCTCAAAATGCAATGCTTTGCCCCTGAAATATGTAATCTCAGTTCCAATAAAATGTATGCCATACTTTGCAAACTATTATTCTTGAATTAAAGTTTGTGATTCCAAGTTCCAAAAAATATAATAATATAATAATATATAATCTAATATAGATTCCAAAACTGCAATGAAATGACTGCAAAGAAATTATATTTGCCTCTAATAATTCCAAAAAATGGTCCCGATTCCAAAAGTGTTATTCCAATACCAAAAAATATATTTGCCCCAAACATGGCATGCCAGTTCCAAACAACATATATATTTAGATACTTTTTTTAGGATACTTCATCTTTGAATCCAAGATTATTATCCCAATTTTCAAAAACATGTATAATTGCAATTTAACTTTCCCTATTATTAATCCTGAATCCCGGCTTGTGATTCCAATGTCAAAAAAAATATATCTTTTTTTCAAAGATTTGAAGCACCAAACGTGGATAAGTTGTACACCCCTCTACAAGCTCTACCAGCATTCCCTCTACCAGCTCAAAACGCCTTTAAAACCTCCTATCCTCTTGTGTGCCAACACTCTCAGTCCCCATAGATCAAAGTACACTGTGGGGAGCTGTAAAATCTGTGTCTTTGACATGAGGACTCCGGAGAATTTGTTTAATAACATATCATAGTACCAGCCCCCTGATTGGGAAGCAACTGCTACAGTAGAGATTCTCAGGTATCTCTGCAAATTGGCATTGTAGAAAAACACTTGCAACACTTGCAAAAAACTGGGATCAGTTTTAAAACTAGATACATCCTTCATGAAAAGTTCATGCCAGCAGGGTTTAGGATCTGGACTGGACTGATGAGATCACAGCAGACTGGCTTTGTGTAATATTAGGAAAAAAGTAAGTAATATTAGTAAATTTTAACCTGTGAAAATAAAAAGGTCAAATGGTTAGGAACAAAGATTTTGGTTAGGAAAAAACTTAAATATTTGGACCTCAATAGCAATGATATTCAGGATTCAGAAGTGCAATTCTGCACAATCTGTTGTGTTGCCTCTCTGCAGACTGGAACTGAGAAATCATAGGAAGAACACTTTTGATGTATCTAGTTTCAAGACAACAGTTGTGAAACTAAATACATCCTCCCTGAAAGAGTTGGAACTCAGTAGCAATGACCTGCAGTATTCAGGAGTGCAGCCTGTCTGACTGATGAGATCACACTGTGGACTAGAGATTCTCAGGTCTGCCATAACTACAAACCCATTTGACTGTACTGCATGATCTCTTTTGTTCTTGTTCTATAGAGTAGCTTTGTGTAATATTAGGAAAATCGCAAATTTAGAAGGTTAGTAACAAGGATTATTGATTTGGAATGTATCAAAACATCCTCAAATTCCAAAGTCCTATTTAAAATTTCAGATAATTAGGAACAAGGATCTTGGTTTAGCAATGCATTACAGAAGTAATTTGCTAATTTCCAAGATCAGAATAGCAATCTAGGGGAATGAGGAACATTTATTTGGAAAGCCAATCAAATTCCAAGAAATAACACTCGAATACATCACCTGGTGGTCAGAGAATTGAATCCAGGTAAAATCTTGGAACCAACTTCACGTTTGCCCAGAATGGGGTGATCACTCTGTAAGGCCTTTTCTTGAAATTCTTGAAAGTGGGTATCCAAAGTTGCACTCTGTTTATGGGCTTGAACCTAGAATCCTAACCAAAACCTGATCCTGACCCTGGCCCTAATCCTAAACTTAAATTTAACTTCAACCTAAAACCTAAACCTCTCAGGTAACAATCTACAGATATATCTCTCCAAATAAAGTAAAAAAACAACTAAATTCAATAATATTAATAATAAATGCTTGTAAAGTTGAAGTCAAGGTAGAACGTGCAAAAGTTTATTACAAAACACACTCCATAACCATCAATGGAGATTAAAGTTAAAGTTAAAGTGCTTGACAATACTTTATACATTCAAGTCTCTTGATAATCCACTGAATGTATTCAAATATGTATATTGTTAGTACAGTATGGCGTATTTAAAAAAGACTCTTTTTCTGAACGTACTCTAAATAAGAAAGATTAGTTACTTAGTGCCAACCAACAACAACCATTTACAGTTAAAAAGGGATCAATTTTAAAGTTTCTCAGGCAGCCTTTGGAAGTGTACTTACTGCTAAATGCTGTTAGCATAAAACCGAAAAGGATGGTTAGTGGAATTTAACACTGACTGTGCCACAGGTGGGTTTCACTTTCATTTCTTCAGAATGTATAGTCTCCATTGCTTTCATTTCTCTGTAGCTCACAAGTTAATAATCTGCACTCATAGAATGCTCATAATATTTAAGTGCCTTTCCTGCCCAGGGTAGTACAGGAGTTCATCTTCAGGAATGCATAATCATGACACACAATGTAAAAAAAGTCATACATCCTACATCTGCTTGATTCACATTTTGAGATAATTAGCTACTAATATAGGGAGAACACATTGTAAAAACTCTTAAACAATCTTAAAATTAGCTTACAAAAATCTCAAAATGAAAAATGTAAGATATACATTTCTAGCTATAAGGAAATTTTACTTGCCAGGACCTCTTTTTTTGATTCTCTGGTTTACTCTTCCTGTTTTTCTCCTTTTGTTACTTTTGCTGGTTAAATTCTTTGCTTGGATTTGAATTCTGCCTGTCTTCTGGTTATGTCCGCCCTGATCTTGTTGTTGTTGTGATTGACTACCAAACTATTTAATAAACATCACCTTGGCTTTAGCTCAGTACGTGCCACAATCTGTTTTGTCAGTCATCACATAACATAATTTCTAAAAAAAATGGGATGTTGTGTCAAATGTAAAATAAAACACAATTATTAAAACCCTAGATTTAGTTTGAAAAATGGGGTGAATGAGAAAATTTTAGCAGGATCAGGGCAAGGTTAAAAATGAAGAAAAAAAGAGAAGGATTCTTCTCTCTGTAACTCTCTGTAAGGACGATATAGACTACGAAATGCAGGCAGATTAGAGGAGAGAATGGAAGAAGTAGGACTGCAACAAATCTTATTAACATATTTATTTACATACAGGTTTATTCTGATTAGTTACACTTAAAAAGGTATTTCTACATTCCCTGGCAGTCAAAAACAACAGTGTTCAAGCCAAAAGATTTTGATGTCTTTATCTTATCTGTTCACCCAAAGGAGAAAAAACACAACAAACGACGATTTGCTCTGCCCTGGGCCTTTCATATAGTGCAATGTATCCCAAAGTTTCTTTAGCTGCTATCGGCTAGACCTGCAACAGGTGGAGTGGACTTGTGTAAAAACTTGTGTATCTGTTTTCAGCCACCAAATTTTAAAAACAGCCACCAATTCCCAAAGCAGGCAAATGCACTTGCCAATATCCCTTCAGAAGCTTTAAATTTAAAACATGTTTCACCTTAACAACAAGTGTAGGTGTGTAATGTAAGTGTGCTTTCTTGTTTCTGAACTAGTCACTCCAGTGACTCTACCCAGGTTTAAGAGCAGTTTCTCTTTCCATAGATTTTCTTTTACACTAGACATAATTTACTAGGAGACAACCTAAAGGGGTGTTGTTTTATAGGAGTGCCATCTACATATACACATAATGCACTGGAAAGTTGGTTAGGTCAGGAGAATCCCAAAGCCTAACCCTAACCCTAGAAACTCCTGTACCAACCAGGACCAGAGTTGAGAAACCCTGCTCTAATGTGCATGTATCACACCAACAACGACCCTATGATAACATTCTTCAGGTTAGAAAGGTTTGTTGATCCATGTACAATTTCCCTCACAAATTCACATAAACCATGAAGCGATCTTAGAGTTGCCTAGTGACGGTGGAGTAATAGAAACAGACCATAAACTTTAGGTTTCAGTTCAAATTAAGCCATAAACGTAAGACGGTAAAATGAAAGTAGTTTGAATAAACGTCTGGCAAGTTGTCTTATCTGTGTCTCCTCTATCCAGTCAGAATCTCAATGCTCAGAATCTCAGAAATGGGATAGGTTAAATGGGGCGTGTATACTGAAAATCACATGCTCCTGTAATATAGCTGTCCTTTGAGATGCATAAACCAGTATTTCTCAACCCTGGTCTTTGAGGCACCCTGCCCTGCTCATTTCAGTGGATTCTCTGCTTTAACACACCCCCTGTAACTCTGAAAGGGCTGGTTAATGAGCTGTGAAGTTTATTAAGGTGTGTTGATAGCAGTGAAGCTTTAAAATGTGCAGGGCAGGATGTTTATAGTGGAATAATCCATTAAAAACTAAGCCACACTGCCATCATATAATTTTTTATGTGATATGAGCCCAACTGGGTGTCAAGAGGAAGTTACCTTTATTAAACATGAACCAAAACACTTACAAATACATTAACAGTCATCAGTCAATTTACAAAATCCGACAAAACTAAACTACAACAACAGACAAAAGTGCAGAAAACAACGACACAGGTGAGTAAATTATGAAGGTGTGTGTGGGTGGAAACATGATTTGGAAATCATTACACATATTAACTTATGACTTAAAAACTACATTTGTGGGAGGTTCTGCAAAGCCTCCATGGAGCCACACACCCTTTAGATCAGATTTATATCAGACCCAGCTCTGCTTTCATCACATCCTGAACCTCTCAGATCCATCAACAATGAGGCTGCAGGTAACTTTGGCACTCCTCTGTGTGCTTTTCCCAAAAGGTATGTAAGTTCAGTTCATTCATCTTCTAGAATATACAGTGATGTGAGCAGGCTGCTGTGGTTGTGCTCTTAATAAAGCATTAAGTTTGATGTTTACAATGTAATATTATGTGTTTGGTTATTGAAGGTGAATGTTTGAGGAGATCAGTGAATGTTGCTTGTATGTTCTTTGCTGAACTGTCATGTCTGACTTCACTGTCCCCTAGTGCCGGCACTGCGATGTTATCAGTGTATACCAGATACATCTTTAACATGCACAACCACCCAGACATTCTGTACAGATCAGTGTGTCAGCGCGACCACTTCCGTGAGTGCCGGTAAGGATAAACTCAATACAAAATGATGCGACTCAGTCAAGAATTTCTCCATTCACTCAGATGCTGTGTTCACCAGGTGATCAAGAACATGCAGTAAACGCAAAGGGTTGCGCAGCAGCACCGGAGTGTATCAGCGGGAGCATGAACCTGGGACTTTCAAAAACCACCATCAACACTAAATGCTGCAGCACTGATCTCTGTAACAGTGAGATACCACCAGGTAAAGCCAAACGCTTTGGTTGTTTTAATAAAACACGTTGGGCTATAAAGTGTCCCCAGCTGCTGAAAAATGCCCTGTTAAACCTCTTCTTCTCACCTGTTTCACCTGTTAAGCTTTGTCTGGGTCTCCAAATGTAGGAGGTGAGGTGTTACACCTGTTGTTGGCAATGACTGCACAAAACCTCTGAACTGTTGAGGGAATTCGAAGATTCGCTGCATCATCACTGGTCCATTGGTAAAACCTGCTTAAATATTAATGTTACATTATGCTCATTTTTAGTCTAAAATTAGGACAATAAAGAGGAAATGTTCTTATCATGGCACTGTGAGAACTGTTCTAAAGATCCAGTCCCAGAGAACTACTGCTTGGGGAGTTTATGTACCAGCCACAGTCATTTTACACCCTCTGTAAAAGGGTGTTACACTAGATCAGACTATTTATATAAAGTCTCATGTCTCCAAAGACAAGACAAAATGCTGCACTAATGAAAAAAAAAACAGGTGACATAATATGGAGATATGGAGTTTTTTTTATTATTATTAAAAATGTTTATAAACAGGGTTGGCTGACACAAAGTTGATTTCTGGTCAATCTGTATTGACCAGAATCTGTATAAAGTTGAACACAAAAGTAACCAATCTGAAAAGGTTAAGGTGGTGACGATAATAATGATACAAATTTGATTGTGTTATGGTTAATAAGATTGCCAAAATATGAAGTACATCATGTTTTTTTTTCAAAAAAAAAAGCAAATAATGGAGACACAACGCTATGCTGCTCTGATTGCCTGTCCTTGCAAATCAAATTTCTAAAGATCTTTATTTTTAAATCTTCAGGGTGTCACACATGCAAGGGATTTGTCTTGGGTGCAAGGGATTTGTCTTTGGTAAAAAAGCACATGTATGATAAAAACAGAGTGTGTTAATAAGTATTATACTGAGGGGACAGTATAATAAATAGATGAGATATATGAATATCTGTACTTATATGAATGTAGGTATTCTAATCATATGTAAGTCTGAGTAGACGCGTTTTATAAAAACTATAATGTACAGAGGATTACAGAATATCTTTACAGCTGTGCCAATTAGCGTTATTTGTGCTCCTCATATTTTCTCCTCCTGCTCTCTCACCTACATCTACATGTTCTCTACATCTACAGCTAATGAGGGTGGTACCTCAGTGACTTTGAAAGGATGTGTGAGCAGAAGTCTCTGTACTGCGAGCAAATCAAGTGTCTGGGGGAAGAAGGACCTTAGACTCACAGAGATGAGCTGCTGTAAGGGGAACCTGTGTAACAGTGCTGCAGGTGTGAAGCTGAGTCTCCTCATCATGCTGGTCCCTCTGCTCTCCTCCTTCTTCCTCTGAACTGACGCATGTACTGTCTTCTAAGACTGAAAGAGGTGTAGATGTATTACAAGATGACCAAATGATAAGTCTGAGCATTGAGTTCATAATGATGGTGTCATCATTGAATCTCATCATGAAATAACTAAACAGTGACAAATGAGTGGTACAAGCAAATTTTCCATTTGATAGACTGATCATTTTACTAAATTGACTGAACCATGTTTGTAAATGAATGAGTAAATAAGCTTTAATAATGACAAGCATGATCAATAAACAAGAATATATATAAAATCCTTTTATAAAGTAGTTTTTAACTTGGAGGTGTCCAAGTGTCTGTGTTCAAACCCCTGACCTCTAAATGACAATAATGACATGTATTTTACATTTATTTAGTGTGTTTCTTTTGAAGTAAAGTTAAAAGTTTAATATTTAAATAATATATATTAAAAAAATCTTTATTCAAAATCTGCTATCCCACAATTATTTAGTCACTCACCTCTTAAAGCTCTAGAAGATTCTTACTGTCTTCATATTCAAGAGCTTCATTCTCATATGTGCAGGAAAACAAGTGGTTACACTGTACAGTGAAAGTCTTACTTTGCTAATCCTCCATTAACACACAGGGACATTAACAGTGGTAGACATAAATAAGTAAATTTAGCCGTTAATAAAACAGAATTTAAAATAAATTCTACTGAGCTCACACACAGGAATAAGAGTAACAGAGTACAAGTACATACATGGATAGTTTGCAGTTCTAAACTTGTGTGTTCTGCACACACCCGACTATTTAAGGCAGTGGCACAATCTAGTGGACAAAAACAAGAAAACCATAAATCATTATTTTGCTTTGAGCACTAGATGGCGCTGCTTTTAATAAAATTTGCTGACGGGCTGAGAGGCAGTTAGAGTTACACAAAAGTGAACTCTGAACTGTGGTTCTGTTGTTAGTGACAGTTTACATTCCCTTAATAAGAAAAAGTCCATATGACTACGTTTTCATCAGTTACAAAATAAATACATTCATTAGAGGATTATTATTATTATTTTTTTTTAATTATTATTATAAGTAGTATTAAAATAGTAGTTTTAGTAGTAGTAGTAGCTGTTATAATAACTATTATTATTGTGGAATTTACAGGGTTTATAAAAACACAGTGAATTAGAGAAAGGAAGGAGGGACATGACTGATGGGTTTTGTTAAATCTTGGCCTAAACGAGGCTGCAGCGTCAAAGAAAAAAAACAAACCATGAAAGCAAAGTTTTAAAAAAAGCAAAGACAGAAAGCAAAGGAGTGTAGGGTGAATAATGTGGCCTTGTTTGAAGATGTTCTCGGTGGTAAGCCCAGCTGTCAGTCATTGGAACTTCATTAATGCTCTTGTGATGCTGGCGACGAGAAACCTGAAACCAGGAGTGGACCTGCATCCGTCTTGATCGTTTACATCTGGATTATCAACATGAAGAATTCTTCTTCTGTGCATGTTGGTCAGTTTAGGAGTGCGATCTGTACAGACTCATCACAATTAAAAGGCAGTGTAAACTAGTGCTTCAGAAGAAAAACTTGTTGGATGGGAAAATCAGATTTGGGCCACTTCAACCTGCTGAACCTGTGAACGTGGCCCAAATGCCTCTTCATTCAGTAGCATTGACAGGGTTTGTAATTTTAACATTAGACACATTTTCATTTTTATCATGTTCAAGGTCATGAGATGGGTAAGAGGTCACACTAGACTGCATGCGTGGTAGTGTGGTTTGAATACATGTGTTTATGTAATCTGCCACCATAAAATTGTCTTTGGTGGCTTACACAGCCATAGTTGATTACAGCCGTAGTGGAGTCGACAGGGTGTCCATGTTTCATGGAAAGTTAGCTTCTTTATAGGGCTGTTTGAGTGCACTATTATGTAATCATGAGTTTAAATTATAGCCCAACTACACATTGTTCCTAGTCACATCATAAGCCTGGGAGAGGAAGTCCATGTGTTTGTTGAAACACAGAACAATTTTTGACTGGTTTAATCACATCTAAAGTGTATTCCAGAAATCAGAGCAAGAAAGCAGCTCAGGGTCACTTTAATGGTTTTCTATGGCCACATCCAGTTGTTGATTCAACTTACTGACCTTTGCAAACTTTGGTGCACAACCTGATATGCATTTCTATTGCACATTCAATCAATTAATATAAAGTATCTTTGATATTCCAAGATGTAATGTACAATATAGTTTAGAGTTAATGATGCTGTTTTAGAAATTTTGCCTGTAAAATGCAAGCCTCACAATTCAAGTCAAGTAGTTTTATAGTCAATACTTACAATATGTAACACATGTGCACTAGCAAAATTAAGATACAGTATCAAAGTGCTGTGACATTGCTGGTATAAACAGTAGTGCAGGTTGAATAAGATTTAATTGTACAGTATATATACCAGATGTCATGTGTTGAACTCCAGCCTGTCCAGTTTCTGAATGAGCTGTTTGGGGATAATTGTGTTGAATTCACGTTAGTCTGTATGACTAGTTTAGTTCCAGTAGCTGGTCAGTTATAGCTTAAAGCTCCATAGTTGGCTTCTACTACATTTTGGATGGGAAAGTAAAGTTGTACAACCTTCAAGATACTACACGGGTCATGAGAAAGTACAATGACTGTATAATTAGCTAAATTACCTATTAGATTGGGGTTTGGTAGAGGCAGTTGCTACCAGTAACATACGTTTAATAAATGTTTTTTATTAAGCAACATGGACCAAGGAGTAGAATCCAAAAGAGACAAGCAACTTAATTCTGCTGATAAGAAGTATTTGAAAAAGCACTTTGTTGTTTGTAGCCATGTTCCCAGTCATTTCTCAGTTCACTAATGTCTTTGGATTCTTTGATTTTGTTTTATTTTGTTCTTCATTAGAGACTTGCATTTGCATCCTGCCTCCTCGTCTTGTCCCACCGGACAGTTATATATTATATTATATACACAGTCGTTGGTAATAATAAATAATAATAATAATAATAAAATAATACATTTTAAATAATAATAATAATACATTTTGATATTTAAAAGGACTTATTCTGAACTTACTATAAATTAAGAAGGTTAGTTACTTATTTAGAACCCTTCACAGTTAAAAAGGATCTTAGGCTTAATAATTCTTCTTTATAAGACCAGCAGCCTTGTGTAGTGCACTTACTGCTATGTTCTCTTAGCAGCCAACAGAGTTGGATAATGGATGTGCCATAGGTGGGTCTCATTTTCATTTCTTCAGAAATGATATTCTCCCATTGCTTTCATTTCTCTGCAGCTCATAAACTCATAATATACTCATAATACTTAAGTGCCCTTCCTCTCACGCCCAGAGTAGATGATAAAGGAGTTCATCTTCAGGGATACATAATCATTACACACTGTACAAATGAGTTTATGACTTAAGTAGTAATCAAAGATTTAACTTTTTTCCAGACACAGGCATTTTTTACTTAGTGAGCCTTTTCTAGCTAAATTAGCAGAAAGTTGACAGATATTTTTGCTTGAAACCAGGGAATTATCTGCCAATATGGTGTTAAAATGTGGCATACTAAAATCACCTAAAACATGTAAAAATGTGAAAATTAATGGCATAATGAGAGGAGAGAATGGGAATAATAAAATGATTTAAATAATAGTTTGAATAACTACAGCATCCCACTCTATGGCCTAAGACGAGGGGGTATCTAACAAATAAAAGCTTGATAATCTAAAAAAAAAAGGTTAAAATGGGCCCGTGTTTGATGGAACATTTTTGTGTTTCCATTTATTACATATTTCATTTTCTCTAAATGCAAACAGCTCATTATATCTTTAAAACGGAGACTAAAGGATTTTTATTTATTTATTTATTCTTGCTAATAGTATAGAAAATGCAAGGAATTTAGTCCAAAGTGTGCAACCAGTGGAGATGGTTCCACTTGCTTACCGGAAAACCATTAAAAAAATGATTTCCAGAGCAGGGTTCAGAGCAGGACATGGCCAAAACGTGTATTAAATCGGCAGGCCTTTGTTGGCACTGCTTACACAATGGATCAATATCAGTTTTAATTTTTTATAATTTTACTCTTGTCCAGTACATATATTGTACAAACTTAAGATGAAGGAGATGCTTAGCGTGTATGGATGATGTGTGAAAATGTGACAGAACTGTATCCCAATATGCCTTCTTCCAAACTTAGCTGGAGATCATGCTCCCATTGTTCGTTTAATGTGTGACAGAGAGGGAGTAGAAGCAGAAGATAATAATCTGTACAATGTGGATGCCGCACCTCTTTCAATAATGTTCAACTCAAAGATTGACTATAATGACTTTATCTTATCGGTTCATCGAAAGGAGGAAACCTATAACAAATGATGATTTGCTATGGCATGGTCCGCTTAAACTGTGTATGTTCTAGAGGCTTCTCTAGGCACGGGTAGTTCTTATCAGATCAGTTCTTGGCAGGTAGAGTACACTGGCGTAAAAACTGGTGTTTCTGTTTTTCAAAATTCTGTAGTCAAACACATCAACATTAAGATGGAACTGGAGTGAGCAAAACAGGAGCTATTAGCCAATTAACGGAGCAGACAACCGCACTTGTCAATATCCCTTCAGAAGATCCAACTTTGAAACATGTTTGGCCTACCAGTGTGTAATGTAAGTGTGTGTTGTTGATTATGAACTAGTCACTCTAGAACACCAATACCCAATACCTTCACTCTCAGCTTCATGAACATTTCCTTGCTGACCCTCAAGGGCCTGCAGCTCATAGCCTGAGTGGTGTAAATACTGTTGATTCATTAACAGCATCTGGTGGATATCATTTGCACATTAAAACTAGTCACGCCACTATGCTCCCCCAACAATAACCTTACTTCAACAGCTTTCCCAAGATGGGCCACCCTGGAGGTATTAAACTTGACATATATATACACATATATGCAAAGTCTAGGGAGACTCAAAAATAGAAAATATCCAGTATAAAATATGAAAATTAGTTCAGAAATCAGTGGCTGTCTGTAACCATAACTTTCCTAACATGTGCTTTTAAATCTACAGGTATTTCCTACGGTTATTTTTAAGGCAGTGCACCGTGTTAACTTTTGTACATGTGTATATAAAAATGTATAAACACATAAAGTGATAAAAGCCCTAGTACCAGTGCTCATAAAAACAATTACCTAGATAAATCTATTGATGTTCTGGATGTTCTTATTACTTTTTGCATTAAAAATGGCAGCTTATATAATGATGTTATTTCCTGTAGAAAACTGCTGTCACAAGTTATTGGGTTCATTGATAAAGTTGTTTTTGCCATGTTTCCATCTGAGATTTTTATCACCTCACTGACTAACAACCTGAGGATTCATTTAATTAGTTATATTTATTTTATAGTTTATATTTATTATTAGTGATTTCTATTAGAACAGATACATGAGAAGTTCTGTTTCTCTGCCATATAGAGTTGTTAAAGCACTTACAGGAAATTGCTCATGACATGTAAGAAAGTGTGTTATTTTAGTTAGTATGTGTTTTATTTTGCCTCAGGGAAAAATAATCAGTGTAGGTTTTTGGATTTCTGGTAATGTCTTAATGTTCTAAAAGACAGTGCTACGCTAATAGACAGGAATGACAAGAAGCAGGAGAATTCTCAGTCTTGTACATAGGTCCACCATGCTGAGGACCCATTGCAGTTTGCGTACCAGGAGAAGGTGGGACTGAAAGACGCCATCCTCTGTCTTCTGCACAGAGCTCATTCTCATCTGGACAAGGGGGGTGGTGCTGTGAGGGTCATGTTCTTCGACTTTTCCAGTGCCTTCAACACCATTCATCCCCTACTACTGAGAGACAAGCTGATGAAGATGGAGGTGGACATGCACATGGTCACCTGGATCACTGACTACCTAACCGGGAGACCACAACATGTCAGGGTCAGGGACTGCTCTCCCTCTGATATGGTGATCAGCAGCACAGGAGCACCACAGGAGACTGTTCTCTCTCCAGTCCTGTTCACCCTGTACACATCGGACCTCAAGTACAACTCGAAGTTATGCTGCCTACATGCAGAAGTTCTCTGATGACACTGCAGTTGTGGGGTGTGTGCGTAATGGTCAGGAGAGGGAGTACAGAAGCCTGGTTGAGGACTTTGTGGAGTGGTGCAATACGGACCATCTGAAGCTGAACATCACCAAAACCAAGGAGATGTGTATAGACTTCAGGATGTCCAGGCCCTCTCAGCAGCCATCTCCATCAGTGGGGGTCGATGTGGAGGTGGTTAGGTCCTACAAATACCTTGGTGTGCACCTGGACGAGAGGCTGGACTGGTCAGTAAACACTGACTCCTACAAGAAAGCACAGAGCAGACTGAACTTCCTCAGAAGGCTCAGGTCCTTCAGCATCTGCCCGGAACTCCTGCTTATGTTCTACCAGTCCGTGGTAGCCAGCGTCCTCTTTTATGCTGTAGTGTGTTGGGGAGGCAGTATCAGCAAGAGGGATGCTGGATGACTCGACAGGCTGGTGAGGAAAGCTGGTTCTGTGCTGGGACTAAAGCTGGAGTCCTTAACACCACTGGCAGAGAGGAGAGCCCTCAGCAAGCTGCTGAACATCATGGACAATGTTCACCATCCTCTGCACAGCACAATCATCAGGCAGAGGAGCTCATTCAGTGGCAGACTGTTGTCCCAGTCCTGCTCCACAGACTGCGTACTTGCACTGTCTGTATGGCTGACATCAGTCATCTTCTTAATATGCACAACAAATGGTATACCACTACCTCCATTACACAGACACTGAACGACTCTATTTTCATACTCTATATTGTATCTTTGTCTCTATCTGTATCACTCTATCTCGGGATTCTTTTGTTACTTCTGTGTACTTTGTATATGTACTACTGGATGTATAGAATTTTCCTCTGGGATCATTAAAGTATCTATCTATCTATCTATCTATCTATCTATCTATCTATCTATCTATCTATCTATCTATCTATCTATCTATCTATCTCCGATGTTCCATCATTTCGGTTCACCTAGATTTGCCTCTAGATATGGTAAAATTCAGAGAATAACATGTGTAACTGTGAGAAAGAACATTGCCCAGGACAAATGAACAGTGTGTTCTCTACACAGGAACTTACCTTCATGTAGAAATCAACAAAATATTTCCATCTGTAGCTATAACTTTCATAGAACGGTACATTTTAACACATATTTGCTTCATACAGCATTTTATTCTGCAACTGAAGATGGAGATTGACTAAATATATATTTGTCTAGGTATCTCTATATTTAACAGGCTTATAGGCTCTTCCAATACCCACTTTTTAAATGAGGCTTATATTAATTATTAAAGTATTTACTGGGCTGCAGTGTATGCGATACATGTCACTGATCAAACCAAATTAATCAATCAATCTAAACGCTCTAAATATTTGTTTTATTTATGAAACTATGAATTTTTATATTTAAATTTTATAAATGTTTTGCTACCAAAACAAACATAACACTACTAAACCATAAATCATCAAACAAAATGCTAGTAGTGACTGTTTTAATGACAATTTTAGCTACTTAAGTATAACTCAACAGAACTAAGAGACAAGCAAACACGTTATTACTACACTAAAACCTTAAGTATATTTAGCTTATTAATGTCTTGATTGTTGGCTAATTACCCTCACCATCCACTTTACTAGGTAGATCTATTTGATTCTACACTTAATTTGTCAATTTTATAAGCTCCAGTTATCATACAGGTGCACTGTGTAGTTCTACATTTACCCTACGAAGGTAAGCTAAAATATCAAAATAGCAAGGTACGTTGAAACAAAGTAATAAAGCCAAATGACCATCTTATTTAAAAATACAGTCTTTTAAAATAAACACATGTAGCTAACTAATATCAAAAGTATCTAAACCTGTATTAAGACAATGATGATCAGATGTCAATGCATAGTTAAATCAGACATTAAATGGAATTCACAGTTTGAAAAAATCTGCATGGTAAACTGACATAAATGCCAACTCATTAAAAATTGGGTTTGATGTTATTAAGCTTTAAAAATGACTTCAGTAACTTGTAGAACAGCAGTAGAAAGTCCAGCACATCTACTAACACAGGAAATCAAGTTTGTTAGCCTCTAGTCCTTTTCTTGGAGTTTTTTGGTTTAAAATAAAATGCAAATTCTCGAAAGTTAGAGGTGTGGACAACCACAAAAGCAGTACAGATGTTGTAACTAAAAGAACTTAATGAAGTAAAATGAAAATAAAAATGGCTAAAATGTAACTTACTAATAGATGGGCACAAAAGCATTGATAGGTAACATATCCACCTCACATGCTGTAGACCAGGGTGTGATTCCCTACCTGGGCAAGAATCCAGTATGCCAACACTATTCCACCAATTTCGCCAAATGCAACAAATGTAAGTACAATACTCAGTAAGTACAAACATATCAGAATGTTGAATGGGGGTATCCAGTCTGTTCCAGAAAGGGATTGTGTGGCTGCAGGTTTTCATTTACAACAGGCTGAAGCTCCCCTCTTCCTCTGATCTCCTGGACTCCATATCCCAGAGTTGATCTCCCGATGACATCACTGATAGCTCACCTGCAACTCATTTCTCCCCCGTACATATACCCGTCATATACAAACCCTCATTGCAAAGCTTTGCTAAACCTAGTTTGCATACTGAGTGGTCTCGCCTCTTCTGCTTGTTCTTCCTGGTTTTGATTCTTTTTTAGATTGTCCTCCATGGTTTTGGTCACTAGTCTGTTTGATGTTCATGACATTAAGTCAATTGGTCTCAGAGTCCATGCAACTCTTCTTGTGAGCTCCTGCCTTGTTGAACTGACAACAGCCTTTTCAGCAAACCTGTCTTTTGAGTAAAAGGTTAGACTCGTCACTGCATCATATTTGGCATAAGTTCACTAGATTCGGACATGCTGTTCTCCAGATAAAAGAAATAAGCTGAAACAAGTTAGAATGTTACTATACCAGTGATGAAACTGAATTATCTGCTGACTGTGTTGAGTCTTTTATAATGGTGAAAGTTTACTTTTTTATTTATCTGCATCACTAGGTCAGTGCAGGTGATCAATGCGCTATAAAGCTTTCAAACATTGTGTTCCTCATGCGCCCAGGTTTAGCAGTTAGCTTTTTATATGGCCTAGTATCGTGGCTATAAAGCTCTTTTGAAGGGTTCTGGAAGTTAAAGAGTAGTATAAAAATATAAAGAGTAGTAATGCTCTTTCAAAATAACATACTGTTTATTCACTTGTAAAAAGCTTCTAAAGGCTCTGTATCTCTCGTGGAATAATGGGATAGGACAGTGAGCACCGCCCCCCCCCCAAGCTTAACTCTAAAAGGGCTTGTTAATTAGCTGTTAATTTTATTAAGGTATGTTGGTAACAGGGACAGCTCTAAAATGTGGGGAGCAAGATGCCTCCAGGACCATGGTTGAGCGACATTGGTACAAACAATTAAAAAATATAAAACAGTGGCATTTTATTATTTTTGGTTAACATGTGATATGAATCCAACTGTGGAGATTAGCTTTATAAAATATGAAAGAAAACACTTACAAACACATTTAACAGACAAAACAGCAGAAGACAATGGCACAGGTGAGTAAATTGATTATGGGAGATACGGTGGGCGGAGCCTTGATTGGGAAACTGACACATGTTAACTTATGATTTTAAGTTTTAAACACCCCTGCATGTTAGAGTAGGAAGTGACACTGCATTCTTCATGACCACATGGTGAACCTAATGTCTTTATATTCAAGAGCTTCATTGTCATACATACAGTATGTGTAAACAAGTGGTTAAACTGTACAATGAAAGTCTTACTTTGCTAATCCTCCATTAACACACAGGCACATGTATAATGAAGTAGACATAAATAAGCTAATTTGGCCATTAATAAAACAGAATTTAAAATAAATTCTACCAAACTCACACACAGGAATAAGAGCAACAGAGTAGAAGTACATACACGGATAGATTACAGTTCTAAACTTATGTGTTTTGTACACATCAAGCCGCAAATTGAGAAGTGGCGCCATCTAGTGGACAAAACAAGAAACCAATAAACCATTATTGGCTTTGTGCACTAGATGGCGCTGCTCCTCATAAATGTTGCTGACAGACTCAGGGGCAGTTTGAGCTATAAAAAAAACCTCTGAATTGTAGTTCTGCTCTTAGTGACAATACACATGCTCTCATATTACTACTTCATCATCATGAACAACAATAGAAACAAAATAAATACAATTATTAGAGGATTATTAATATTATTAGTAGTAGTTGTTGTAGTGGTAGTAGTATTTATTTGTAGATAAAAATTACTATTATTACTGTGGAAGTTACAGGGTTAACAAAAACACATCCAATATGCACTAATGCATCTAAACAGCCAGATCTGAATACGTACGACTTTTACATCTATCCAGCTCGACATTGGTCATAAGTTCTCAGTGCAGAAACCTCATAAATATTCTGGCTTATGTTTCTATAGAAAAAGAACTGCCCCGCTGTGTGCTCAAAGATGTTTTGAAAGAAATGACTGAATGTGGCCTAAACGGGGCTTCAGCGTCAAAGAAGAAACGCACTATGAAAGAAAGGATTCTTTCATAGTAAGAATCCTTTTGATTGTTTACCTCTGGATAAGCCAGAGGAAACCATAATTGATGGAAAAATCAGATTTGGGCCAATTCTACCTGCTGTGTGAACGTAGCCCAAATGCCTCTTCGTTTAGTAGCTTTGAGAGGGTTTGTAATTCCAACATTACTCACATTTTTAATTTTAAGCGTGTTTAAGGTCATGAAATGGCTAAGAGTTCACGTATTCCGCTGCCATTAAATTGTCTTTGAAGATTTTGGTGGTCTATAAAACCATAGAAATTATAGCAGTAGTGGAGTCGAAGGCGTGTCCATGAATTCATGTAAAATTAGATTCTTTATAGAGCTGTTCGAGTGCAATATGTGTAATGATGAGTTTAGATTTATGGCCCAACTATACAAGTCACATCATATGCCTGGGAGAGAAAGTCGATGAGTTTAGAAACATGGACCCTGGTTTGGCAGGTGTAAACAAATCTAAACTGTATTCCAGAAACCAGAGCAAGAAAGCATGTCACAGCTTGGTAAATCACAAAGAAATGACAGAGAGTTAAATACACAGCACATACTCAGGACAATGATTACACTGACTTGTTAAATTTCTGAGTCGCTTTGTCTGGTTCCCTATGTGTGCATCTTGATGTTGTTCTAATTTACCAACTTTTGTCATTTTTGTACACCTTTGTAGTAAAGTACAGGTTGATTCCTATGCTGGTGTCTGATGTCTTATGCTAGTGTCTGACGTCACGTCTTAGCATTCTGAAACAACTTCTCATTCTTCATTGTTTAGCATGGTACAGGATTGTCATGTGCGTCCAAACATGATCTTAACCTGACAAACTTTTGTTGCCACAGACATAGGCACATACCCTCTAAAACCTGGCTCCAAATCCCTCTAGGGCATATTTGATAATCAATAACGCATACAGAGCAAAATAGATAGTGATATGTGTCATTAGCTCACGTTCATTCTTACTCGAGCTGTAGATTGTACATCTTTAGTAATGTCATTATTGTTTACAGGTAACAAGTCTACCATCGCCATAACTAGCTATGATGACTCGAAGGTCCGGACTTCGCCAGTTCCAGAAGAGTTTTTCCCCTCTTATTTTCAAATATAAGATTTAGAATGCAAACAGCATCCTCTTAATGCAGTAGCCTATTTAGGGACATGGCCACAGGTATCACAGGCCTGCCCAACAAAAGGGAAGCTAACATGAAGGTACTGATATCCAAGATACAAAGTAGTTTCGGATAAGATTTCGTGTGAAAACAGTGACAATGTACTCTGATGAAAATCGGCCGTTACAGGTTCTCAGCTGACTTCAGCATTTGTTTCAGCCACAGACTGCCCGCTATGTTAATCTCTGTAAGAGAGATTTCACAGAGTGTCTTTTGACATCCTGAGATGCTGAGGTATGTAGCACACATACAGGACAGTTGAGTTTATGATGATGATTAACAGATTTTGTCTGTGTAATGAGAACCTCACAATTTACTATTACTTTAGTAGTTTGACTAGTCTAGTTCCAGTAGCTGCTCAGTTTAACAATATTTTGTGTACATGTGTACATATTTCTACCTTTTTACAACGGTTTTAAAGGTTTTAAGGCAGAGCACTACATAAAATAAAATAAAGAAAAATTTGATGTTGAGAGAGCAAACGTTTGATGGTATATGAGCTGCAGTGATTGATACAGTACATTTAAACAGGACTAGCCTGCGAAATATAGCAGCATAGTCCAGTCTGCTGTCACATTCACATGGAAACAGAAACTGCAATAAAACAACAGAAGAAATGAACATTACAGCACATTCTTGTTTATTGTTAATACACTTTAAAAAACACAGAACTACTAACACTACATGTCTTACACCCACACCCCGATCTTCTGCTTAGAGATCAGACTTCACTGAGTTCTAAGAGCTGACTCCTCCCCTTTTACACACCTGCTGTACATTCCCTCTTTAGGCCAGCCTATTTATACCTGGACGTTTTCTCTGCCTTCTTGTGAGGTAATGCCATTCTCCTGTGTCACTATCGAGCTGTGTGTTTCTTTCATCTGGATTTTTATTTTCGGTACTTTTGCCTTTCTTTGGATTGTGATTTTTGCCGGTCGCTCGCTTGTTATGCTTGTTTTTTTTTTACCTTTGACCTGAGTTCTGTTTGATTCAGTTTGCCTAATGCAACCTCCAATTTCCCAGTTTTCAATCACATTTAATATCTATGCAGTTTCATCTAACTCCCATGCCTGAGTGTTACAACATGTGAGAAAACTGGAAGAACACAGACCCAGAAATAAAGTTTGTGTTGATTTTGGCTGTGAGATATTTTGAAAAACAGGGAGATTTGAGGACTAATCTTAATTTTGTTAACCCTAACCTTCACCTGACCCTCACCCTGGCCCTAGTCCTAACCCTGACCTCAACCTGAACATAATCCTAACCTAAAACCTAATTATAGTAATATCTAATATACAGTAGATAATAACCTTAACCAAGAACAGCAAAACTCCAGTTATAGAACTGTGTCAGCAGCATGTCCATAAAAGCTTGTTGAGGATGTTGAGATGGTCTGTATTATCCCTCTTACATGTTCAGTATGTTCCTTGGATTTATTTGGAGGTACCAGGTTCATATCTGTAGATATTCACCTGGTCCAATTTATGCATTCAAATATCTTGATAATCTACTGAATGTGTTTCCAGAAAGACTCTTATTCTGAACCTACTCTAAAGGTAGTTTGCTTACTTACCATTACCAACCAACAAGAACCCTTTACAGTTAAAAAGGGACCAGCTTTGAAGCAAAATGGGAGCTACCAGTCAATGCCCAGCATCCAATCATACCCCACTAAATCCATTTATTTTAATACATGCTTCTGAAGTGGTAGGCAGCGAAATCAAAGCAAAACCAAACTAAACTGCTGAAAATATAAAAGCTTGATCAATATAGGAGGATTTTCATGCATCTCTTTGTACTGGCTGCTTTCTAAGGTTGTGCTGTATGTTGCACAAATTCAAATCAGCAGACAGATTTCCTAAATTTGGAAGACCCGAGGTGATTAGCTATTATGTAGCTAATATGTAGCTGTGTGCTTCAAGTTATGAAAACCCAAGCTAAACAATACTAGTTACCTGTTAGCTAGATGTTTTGGGAAGACACAAAATAAAGCCAGGCCCTGTTTGTAACGTGACCCATTATACCTACATGTCACGAAGGGCATGAAGGTCAGTTTTATACAGAACAATGTGTGGGTGTTTGAGCTTGGGGAGCCACAAAGAGATGCCATCTTACCTGTGGTAACCTGTTTCTCCTATTATAAGTCTGAAAAGTGAGAGGATGGTGGCCAGTGTAAACAACCAAATTCCCTGGAACACTGGACACATATACTTCAAAAGGACACATGGCTGATGCTTGTTGATGTTTGCCAAGTCGCCACTTGTTACGTTTTGGTGGATGGGGATGCAATATAATCCAGAACAATTAAAGTGTTTGAAGGGAGGAACTCAAAAATGGCACAAGCAGCAAATCAGTGGCAATCGATAACTGTATGACCTAACTTTCCTAACATGTGCTTTGAGATCTACAGGTATTGTGTCATATTTATTGTATATTTATTCTTTTATCATGCAGTGCACCATGTTAACCATTGTCCATGTCACCTGCTACCTTTTTTACTGTTGCTATTAAAAATGAAAGGTTACCTAAGGAAATTCTCCCCACACACTGAAAAGAAGAATAGATAAATTGCAGTAAAAACAAAGTACTAAAAGCCCAGCAGTTTCCAAGCATCATAAATCACCATGCTTATAAAGCAGTTTTATAGGCCCAAAAGGTCCAAATCTGTCATAAACAAGCACTTCTTAAAGTGCAATATTTTGAAGACTGAAATGTACACAATGCCGTGACATAATTTACAAACAACCTATTGACCAGAATTAGCTGCTAAATTATCAGCTAATTAATGTATTGAATAACTTACTTACTTTTTATCACAGGGTCAGTTTTGTCTCAGTTACTCAGACTGTCTTTGTCTAATATTAAGTTTCAGAGTCTGAAACAATTAATGTCCAAAAAATGGACAAAAATACTTTTTCACAGCAGTGTACATGTCCTTATGGCAGTCATGCACTTATTTTTCATAGTCGCTCCCTCTAGATAATGTCTGATGTGCATTAATCTAAGCATTCCTATCCTTCAATCAATTTCCCTTCATCATTCATCACTGAATATACATTATTCCTTCCGTTATTTAGTATTACATAACTTTGAATGTGTTTACTATTCAGAGATGGCCAGAGGAGGATGAGCATGCTGTTTGAGCAGTGTGTTCTCTCTTGTTCTTGGTTTTAAGGAGTTTTCTTTGCCACTCTTGCCTTTGGCTTGTTCACTTAGAGCCGAGATTCCTGTAAACATCTGTACACCAATAAATGAGAATCTGAAAATGATTGAATTAGAGACAGTCACAGATTTAAGTTAATAAAGATAATAAAGATAAAAGCTTCTTTTTTAATTGTCATATGTGCAGTAAAACAAGTGGTCACACTGCACCATTAAAGTCTTACTTTGATAATAAATAATGAGGTAAACATAAATATGACAGAAATATAGCAATTAATAAATGAGAATTAAAAGTTGAAATAAAAAATTTAAATCAAATAGTAATCGGCCAAGCTCACAAACAGGTATAAGACTTACAGGGTTGGAGTACATATACGGTTAGTTTACAAAACCAGCCCTAAACCTGTGCATTCTGTACACACCGTCATGCCTTAAACTAAGAAGCAGAGTTTAAGTGAAGTGGCGCCATCTAGTGGACCAAACAAGGAACCGATAAATCAGTAGTTGCTTTGTGCACTAGATGGCGCTGCTCTTCATTAAGTTTGCTGACAGACTCGGAGGCAGTAAGAGCTACACAAAAGTGAACTCTGAACTGTCGATCTGCTCTTAGTAACAGTCACCATGCTCTCAAAAAGAAAAACCTTATGCTCCTACTTTATTATTATAAACAACAACAACAACAAAATAAATACATCAACTACAGGATTATTATTCTCATTGCTGTTATTATTGTCGGTAGGAATAGTGGTAATAGTAGTCTAGGGACAAAATCGAATTATTTTATATATATAAAAACTACTAATATAATAATAGTAATAATGATAAACTATTACTAATAATTATTTTCAGAAACTACAGGGTTAAGAAAAAACAGCTTGAATTAGAGGAATAAGGGAGGGACATGGTTAGCTGCTTTTATTAAACTCATCACTCAGAATATCTACTCACTGATTAACTGCTGATACTAAAGTGTAGATAGCAGGTTCAGTCTGGACCAGATTTAGAACTGATGTATTGTATTATTTATATTGTTATGATATAAAATTTGCAGAAGTGTGCCTGAGTCACTTTGTCTGGTTCCCTACGTCAAACCCAAAACCTAATCCGTACTTTAACTCTAAACCTAACTTCAACCCAAAACCTAATCCTAACACAAACCTCAACCTTAACCTTAACCCCACTCAAAACCCCTCCCTTACTCTAACCCTAACTTTAACCCAAAACCTAATCCTAACCCTAACCAAAATCCCAACCCTAACTCCAACTCTAAACCTAACCTCAACCCAAAACCTAATCCTAACACTAAACTTAACCTTAACCTCAAACCTCAACCCAAAACCCAACCCCTAACCCGACTTCAACCCAACACCTAAACTCTCAATCTGGCCAATCGAAATTTTCTTTAGTATATTACAGATCATTCCACAATGAAGAACATTCAGGAATTATTTACATAGATTTACATAGATTCTCTAATTCCCACCCAAGGGAGATTAGAGAATTAAATAAGCAAGATTAAATAAAATAACTGTGTGCACTGTAAAAAATAAAAAGTAAATGGATGTATGTAATAATAATAGTGAACAGAATATAAACAGCTTTCTAATTCAATAATTTTTAAAAGTTATTTACCTTTTTTCTTAAACAAAACTTTTCTTTCTGTTTTTTTTTTACAGGTTTTACTTTTACATAATTATTATTTTTACTTCATTTTTTTCTATATTCTTTATATGCACCATACTGACCTTCCTAACAAGTAAGATAGAATAAGTTTAAAATTTGATTAGAGAAGGCTTAAGATTTTCTCTATGACAAATGTTTTTAATTTATAGAATCAACCCACATCCACAAGAAGAGTTCTACAGGAAGCAAATTTTAAATCATTATCACTTTCAGCTGGTGGTGAATTACATAACTGTACCTAAAGCTAATTTGATAACAGCATCTGACTTTATGAAAGATTACACGGCATAGTGTTTTTTTCCTTTTTTTTAAACACATTTTTGTACTTTTCATTTTAAGTTAAAAACAAACATGTCACCTGAATAGTGGACATGTGGCAAGTGGCAAGTTGTAATGCAACACAAGTTGGGAAGTAAGAATTGACTTTCTATGAAGTATGCATAAATTAGTGTGCATATGTAAGTTAAACAATCACTCATTATTCCAGTCAATTCCTCTTTTTTGCCAAAGCATTTTCTTGACTCACTGGACAGGATCATGTGTTCTTTTATTAGTGGAGGACTTGCATTACCTAATTTTCTAACTTACTGTTGGGCTGCTCACATCCACAAACTTTGCTATAGGAAAAAATCTCCTGGACCCTCTTGGTGTAAACTGGAGTTATCATCCTGTAGGGGATCTTCTTTGTGCGCTCTACTTCATTCCTCCTTACCTACAGAAGCATCTTCATATACTGACAACCAAGTGGTTCCTAACACACTTAAGATATTTTGGTATCAACTGAGACGGCATTTTAAATTTGTAGCTGCCTCTCCTTTGAGTCCTTTAAAAAACAACTATTTATTTCCTCCGTCACTCTCAGACTCAACATTTTCCATGTGGTATGACAAGGGTATTACACAATTCAAATAAGTAGCTGGTGTCTTTGATAGTTTTGCCAATTTGACATCCCGTTATGATTTCCTTGTTACTCATCTGTTTTGCTATTTTCAAGCTCGTAGTTTTGGTTTCCTCTCTTTACCTCCGGAACAGTGGTGGGAAACCATGCTTTCATTTGTTCCTCATCACAGAGAAATTATTTCAAAGCTGTATGACATCATCTTGGCGTTTAGCAACCATTCAACTGCTAAACTTAAGTGTACATGGGAAAGTGAATTGGGAATACAAATAAATGAGGACTCTTGGGAACAGGCCATAGAGAGGATTCGATCTACCACCTCCTGCACTACTCTTGGGCTTATTCAGTTTTAGGTCTTATCCACATGTTTTTCTTTGTCCTGAGCTGAAAGGTTTCTGGGCAGGTTATTTTACTATTGTTTCCACTATTCTTGGGGTAAATTTACAACCTTGCCCTCTGGCTACTTACTTGCACTCTCCTGTACACAGCTGCACATTATGGCCTTCACATCCTTACTAGCAAGACCTTCTTTATTGTTGCACTGAAAGTCTGCAATATATTCTTCAGTTTCCTGGTGACATCATGTTTTTTTTTTTTACTTGAGAAAATTAAATAAACATTGAGAGAATGAACAGACATTTTTTTTTTTACAAATGGCAGCCCTTTATTTTCTATTTCAATAATTTAGAGGTACTACCCAATTAAATATGTGCTTGTTTTTGTTTGTTTTTTCAATTCACATTAATAGTCAGTAATGTGTGCGTTGGTCGTGTCCAGCTGAGTGGGGCACTGGGGTGGGCGTTGTTCATTGTTTTTACACGGTGCCCTGTAATTTAATTATTTTCTTCTACATCCTTATCAGAATGGATATGTCATTATTATTATTATTATTATTATTATTATTATTATTATTTTAATATGTGCTTATGTGACCGTGTATATGTGCATATATGTAAGAAAGAAAATAAAAGTGGATTAGGCTAATTGTATTTTTGTAATTGAAACTTGAAAACTGAAATTTCACTTCAAGAACTTTTATTTGAGCTGGCACTGAGCTTGAAACAGCATAATTACAGTCATCTCTCATGTCATTACCCTAAATAACACACAGCTAATGTAAATTAAAAGCATCACCATACTCAGCATAATAAAACTTACAGTTAGCATGAAATTATGATGTGAACCAAAAATAAAATTAATTCTGCTAAACATAATTAACAGAAACTAACAACCTTCTAAGAATCCCGGGAATAAGAATCCCTAACTATGGAAATAAACAGTAAGTCCTACTAAATCCGCATTAGTGTGTTTAACAAAGACAGTTCCTCTGGAGTTTAGTATAGGAAGCTTAACAAGAGACATTTAATACTAGCAAACCACACGTTCCATACGTTTAGGATTATGTCCTATAGATAAGAATGCTGTGAAGGAGAGCCAGGAGTGATTGGCACCGTGAACAAGCACACGTTAACTGTAAAGTTTCATAACTCATGACGCTGTGAGAGCAAACAGACCATCTGAAGATACTGGAAGTCGTTAAAAGGCAGGGCTTATCTGTACACAATCCAGGACCAGCGATTTCACAGCCAAGGAAACCAACGTAAGGAACTACTGCAAGTTCAGGAAGCAGAAATGTACCATTGAGACCTTTTGTGTTACTGAACGAGGCCCATGTGCATCAGGCTAAGGTAGGAAATGGAGCTAGAGTTGGAGTCAGTCAAAACCCAGAATCTAGTCATGCCCACTAAACCCATATATTTTACCTGATCCCCCACTGCAAAGAATTTCTCTGCTGCCTTTTTTGTGCCCTCTTGCGAATCTTCCATAGCAAACTCACAAGCTCATCATAAACAGTCCTAAAGTTTCATGCTGCAGTATAGATGCCTTCACTCTCAGGCTTCAGGAACACTTTCATGGCTACCTTCAAGGTCCCCCACACCTCATAACCCAACGTTAGCTCTAATGGTGTAAATACCAATGCTTCATTAACAGCATCCCCGAATGCAAACAACAAGAAAGGCATTGTGGAATCCCCAGTGTCGGTCTTCATGCAGTTCATCATGTCAGCTCCTGCAGCAAACCGACCTTTTGAGTAGAAGTATAGACTTGTCACTTTACCATGTATAGTATAAGATAAAATATGCAATAAGCTAAATCTAGTAAGAATGTTACTACACCAGTGATGTTAGATCCAGGATTAGCATTCAGTGGTTTTAGAATTAAAAGGTTCAATTAGACATTTCTGTTGAAATTAAATTATGTGCATGTGAATCATTTAGTGCTGGCTGTTGTTGTTTTTAAGAGCTTTGTTTTTGTTTAGCATTTGTCTGCATTAATGTCAGCTGATTAATGTTCTATCTAAAGCTGTGTTACCCATGTGCCCAAGGTTAGCAGTTAGCTCTTTATAGGGCCTGATATCTTGGCTATAAAGCTGATTTAAATGAGCCTTTAAAGTTTTTAAACATTTTGGAAGCAAACAGGAAGTTAAAGGGTAGCATAGTAAGGATAAAGGGTAGTAATGCTCATACAAAACAACATACTGTATACTGCCCCTTTATACTGTATACTACTCTAGGATATAGTGTATACCGTGTACAGCTCCTGTATATACTGCATACTGCTCTAGTATATACAGTACACCATTCCAGTACATGGTGTATACTGCACACTGTTCTAGTATATACTGAATTCTGCATGTTACATCATTAGTACACTGTGTGCTGTACTACAGAGATGGAGTAAAACTATTCTGCCATCAATAACTGGACCAATCAGGAGCACTTCATGACCTGCCACTTTAATCACTATTCAGCAACCACTGCATTTCACTGTGCATGTTCATATTTTGGTCACTGTCCAAAGAAAAACAAGTATCTCCAAAATGGTAAGTTTACAGGAAAGGGCAAAAACCTAATCTGATTTAAATTTAAGTCAATGGAACCAGACGTCTTTCTGAGCAGGTTTGGGCCATTTCTGTTGGTTCATTCATTATTAACCATTATTAACTTTTCACACCATGTAAACAGCAGCTTGTGTGATCAAACGATGCATAAAAGTAAAAATCGACAAAAATGGAGATACATGGTTTTCATTGGACAGTGACGATAAGTATCTGTATGACTTTTAAAATACACCCTAGACTGGGACACATGGCAAGACATTGTTTTCTACCCATCTCCAAACTCACACTACAGCTTCAACTTTTCACCCTTGGATTGGTCAGTGTGGGAACCTGTGTGGTTTCTCAATCAGTTTCATTTTCATTACAGCTGGACTTGGTAATATGAGCTAATTTGACTTTATAATATTCAGAATGACTTCACACAGGAGCCTGAAAAGCCAATGCTGAGCAGATTGAGTTACTGTTTTAGGGGTTAACGTAGAGTTAACTTATGCAAATAAACCTGAGGAAGCTGGTGTGGCCTCAGTATGGCAGCAGCATTCGGTAACATACAAAAAATCTGAATCCAGCAGTAATAAAATAACCAGGCAGCTACGTATTCATGAATTGTCTGATACATTGGGAAGATAGCTCTGGCTAAATACGCCACCCAGATTTCTTTGGTGTACTGAAGAGTTTCATGTTGATTAAACTGTACTATTTAGTACTATACATATGCAGTATGTAGTAGTCTAATTCAAACACCCTGTCTAGTAGTAGATGCTTCAGGACCTGGTTAAAACGAGCAAATAACCTGGTCCTGTAGGCCCACTGCCCTGCACTTTTTATTTTTGTCCCTGTTTCTAACACACCTGACCCAAATAATCAGCACATTATCAGCCCATCATAGAGTTAAAGTGGGTGTGTTTAAGCAAGAAAAGCACTAAAACGTTAAGTTCAGTCGACTTCCAGGAGTGGAGTTATAAAACCTGCTCTAAATCATGCAACACACTAATAATGGTGTGACACTATGACCACCACATGTCGGAAAAGTATGTTGACCTATGTACAGTTTCACAACAAATTCACAAATGATTCATGAACCACGAAGCGAACAAACATGAGGCTCTGTAAAGCTGCTGTTTTAGTTCACATCAGGCAGTAAGAATAATCAGGTGAAATGAACATAGTTGGACACTCAACACCTCCATTCATCTGTACCTCCTCTGTCCAGTCTGAATCTCAGAACTCAGGAGCTCAGCAATGAACCAGGTGAAATTGGGCATGTACTTACTGAAAAGCACCTGCTCCTATAATATAGCTGTCTATAGCAGCACTGCCATTTTTTCATTCTATGGTTCATATGTGATATGAATCCTTCTGGCTATGAAGAGAAAGTTCACTTCATAAAACATGAACCCTACAGAAGATAATGGCACAGGTGAGATAACGGCATAGGTGAGTACATTACTGATGGGAAATAAGGGTGGGCCATGATGGGGAAACCACTGACACATGACAGTTTTGATGAATCACATTTGTGGGAGGTTCTGGTAAGCCTCTGTGCAGCCACACCTCATAAGATCAGATTTATAACCCACCCAGCTCTACTTCCACCACATCCTAAACCTCCCATGTCCATCAACAATGAAGCTGCAGGTAGCACTGGCTCTCATCTGCGTGCTTTTCCCAGAAGGTATGGAAGTTCAGTTTATTTGTCTACTCAAGAATATACAGTGATGTAAGCATGGTCCTCTGGCTGAGTTATTAATAAAGCATTACATTTGGCATTTTTAATGTAATATTATGTGTTCGGTTATTGAAGGTTAATGTCTGAGGAGATCAGTGAATGTCACTTGTATGTTCTTTTCTGACTTCACTGTTCTGGCTTTGCTGTCCTCTAGCACAGTCACTGCTGAAATGTTATAAGTGTATACCAAATGCATCTGGAACATGCACAAACCTCCAGACGATCTGTCCAGATAAGTGTGGCAGCGTGACAACCCTCACCAGTGTCGGTAAGAATGACCTCAGTACAATATGGTGAGACCCGGTCAGAAAGGTCTCCATTCACTCACGAGCTGTGTTCACCAGGTGGCCAACAGCAGCAAGTAAGCGTGAAGGATTGCGCAGCAGCAGCGGACTGTGTCAGCGGGAGCCTAAACCTGGGACTTGTGAAAACGAGCCTCAACACAAAATGCTGCAGCACTGATCTCTGTAACAACCAGACACTGCCAGGTAACAGCAAAAGCCTTGAGTACTGAACAAGGAATGTTAACCATTCAGACAATGCCCTGTTAAACCTCCTCCTTTCACTTCTTTACCTGTTCAGCTTGGTCATTTGGGTCTCCGAACGGAAAGAAGTGCTACACCTGCATGAATAATGACTGCACAAAAATTCTGAACTGTGATGGAGATGAAGACCTCTGCGCCAAGGTTACAGGTGAAAACTGCTCACACGCCTGCACATCTAAAATGTTATTTTACGCCCAATTTTACCAAAACTAGAGCGATCAAGAGGAAGTGTTAATGTCATAGTACTATATAATGATAATTTTTAATATTAAGTTAACATTTGTGTAAGTTTATGTACCAGCAACAGTCATTTTGCACAAAAAATATACATCTGTGTTACTGTAGACTGTAAAATATTTAGTATCAGTAAAATATATAGTATCAACAAAAAAAAAATACAGTTTCAATAAAAAAAATTTAAAAACTGGCAAAAAATGGAGCTGCAAGCTTTCGGTTCCACAAGGATGCTGTTCTAAAGCACCTTGTCATATTGGACCTTTCTGCCTATTTAAACGTGTTCCTCTGAGTAACCTGTGCCTTTCTCTCTCCTGCATCTACATTCACAGAAATTGAAGGTTCTACTAAACTGACTATGAAAGGATGTGTGAGCAGAAGTCTCTGTATAACGAGCAAACTGAGGGTGAAGGGGGCTAGATACACTGAGTCGAGCTGCTGTGAGGGTAACCTGTGTAACAGCGCTGCAGGAGTGAAGCTGAGTCTCCTCATCATGCTGGTCCCTCTGCTCTCCTCCTTCTTCCTCTGAACTCTCTTCAGCTCCAGCACATAAGTACCATCTTCTGAGTCTAGTAGAAGTGTATATGTGTTAATAGATGTCTAAATGGCAATTCTGAATGTTGAGTTGATAATGACGGTCTCTGTAACTATAATAACAGAACAGTGAGCCGTGCTGTCTGTTCCCATCTGATATACTGAGCTGTATATACTTACTGATTCACTGGATTGTTAAATTAATTAATTCAGATTTAATTATGTTTTGATCTGTTTAAATCCAAGACATTAATCTAGATGCCAATAAACTAAATAAAAATGTACAAAATCATTTTATAAAGTAGCTTTTTATTGGGAAGTGTCTGTCCCAAACTCTAAATGTGAACATGCGAAAGTAATAATTGCACATTTTTTGTGTTTTTTATTTATTTCATTTGACGTGAAGTTGAAAGATTTATGATGTTTAATTTTTAAATAAAATAATTATATAATATATACTGTCCCACAGTTTTATGTTTAGGAACACAACAAGCTTGTTTGAGTTGAACTGTGCCTCACCCTGGTGGTCATTGAGAATGGCAGCTGCAATTGGAAGGAGGAACTTAGAAAAGAGCCGTCAAGTCAGAAAGTCGCCACCTGCAATGGCAGATCTCATGGTGTCTGCGTTGTTCGTAGCTGCTTAAGTGGATACAGAAGAAATCCCTCTGCAGTTACATAAAATAAAATATGATGAATGTGAAACAACTTTATTTAACTAAACTAAACATTTTGGGTCATTGATATCACATTTCTCACAATCACAATATCTGTAAACACTTAGTATTGAAATGTTTTTATTTATGATTAATTTATCTTGCAAACTGTATGTTGTCGAATAAGCTCTCCAAGCTCTAGAACCCTGGAAAAGACTGGGAGCGGCTCATTTCTACTGCCTTTATAAATATACACATATGTATAACACCTATGAATAAGAGTAATGGGGTGTCAGTGCATAAGCAGCTTTACAAAGTTCCAGACTTGTGCCTTCACATCAAGCTTCTAACTGAGGTGCAGCATTAAGGTGAAGTGGCACGATGAAATTCTTACTTTACTAATCCTCCACCGACAAGACAAGACAAATAATGAGGTCGACATGAATGAGTAAACACAGAAACAGTAAAACTAAAAAAATGTAAAAGTTAAAATGAATTTTAAAATTAAATAGTAATCTACCAAGCTCACACACAGGAATAAGAGTGATGGGGTAGATGTACATACATGGTTAGTTTACAAAAAACAGAACCAGTCCTAAACTTGTGTAGTCTGTACACACCAAGTCTTAAACTAAGAGGCAGCACCTAAATGAAGTGGCACCATCTAGTGGACAAAACAAGAAACCAAATAAACTGTTCTTGCTTTGTGCACCAGATACTCCTAATACAGTTTGCTGACAGACTCAGAGGCAGTTTGAGCTTCACAAACGTGAACTCTGAACTGTGGTTTTTCTGCTCCTAGTGACAGTCCACATGCTCTAGATGTGGGTGACAAAAAAGTGCACTGTAGTGTTATTTAATATTTACGTTTCATTGTTATAATAATGATAATAATAATAATAATAATAGTAAAGGTATTGTTATTATGATTATTATGATTATTATGATTATTATTATTATTAGTAGTAGTAGTAATAGTACTAAGTAGAAGTACTAGTGGTATTACATGAAACAAATATTAAATATTTTGTATAAACAATAATTATTTTTGTGTCTACAGCTTGTGTAAATAAGTCTAGCTGCTTTTATCAAACTCATTACTCACATAAACACAGTATCTGCTCACTGATTTACAACTGATACTGATCCACAGCTGAGAGCATAGATCCCAGATTCAGTCTAGACCAGATTTAAAATATTATTCATATATATAAAATTTTGCTTTGTCATTTTTATGGAATTTACACATTTGCACATTTCCGTACCAGAAACACCAATCTAAACTATACAAACCCTAACTCTCTTCACTTCAGAAATTAAACAACCCCCCACTTGACCCAACACCAATGGCTCTGTGGAGCAGACAAATGTGATGATCATCAATGTGATGATCAGTTATTAATCTCAGTGTTAGTAAACTCTGATAAAGTCTGAGTAGACTGATAAATCAGTGTGATGATCAGTTATTAATCTCAGTGTTAGTAAACTCTGATAAAGTCTGAGTAGACTGATAAATCAGTGTGATCAGTTATTAATCTCAGTGTTAGTGAGCTCTGATAAAGTCTGAGTAGACTGATAAATCAGTGTGATCCGTTATTAATCTCAGTGTTAGTGAGCTCTGATAAAGTCTGAGTAGACTGATAAATCAGTGTGATGATCAGTTATTAATCTCAGTGTTAGTAAACTCTGATAAAGTCTGAGTAGACTGATAAATCAGTGTGATCAGTTATTAATCTCAGTGTTAGTGAGCTCTGATAAAGTCTGAGTAGACTGATAAATCAGTGTGATGGTCAGTTATTAATCTCAGTGTTAGTGAGCTCTGATAAAGTCTGAGTAGAATGATAAATCAGTGTGATGGTCAGTTATTAATCTCAGTGTTACTGAGCTCTGATAAAGTCTGAGTAGACTGATAAATCAGTGTGATGGTCAGTTATTAATCTCAGTGTTAGTGAGCTCTGATAAAGCCTGAGTAGACTGATAAATCAGTGTGATGATCAGTTATTAATCTCAGTGTTACTGAGCTCTGATAAAGTCTGAGTAGACTGATAAATCAGTGTGATGATCAGTTATTAATCTCAGTGTTACTGAGCTCTGATAAAGTCTGAGTAGACTGATAAATCAGTGTGATGGTCAGTTATTAATCTCAGTGTTACTGAGCTCTGATAAAGTCTGAGTAGACTGATAAATCAGTGTGATGGTCAGTTATTAATCTCAGTGTTACTGAGCTCTGATAAAGCCTGAGTAGACTGATGAATCAGTATGATGGTCAGTTATTAATCTCAGTGTTAGTGAGCTCTGATAAAGCCTGAGTAGACTGATAAATCAGTGTGATGGTCAGTTATTAATCTCAGTGTTACTGAGCTCTGATAAAGTCTGAGTAGACTGATAAATCAGTGTGAGGATCAGTTATTAATCTCAGTGTTAGGGAGCTCTCTGAACACTCTAAAATGGTTATTTGTCTTAAAGAATTAAAGAGTAATGGAGGGTTCATACACTGCACTACTGTAACTTCCCTCTATGAGTAGTTGTAGACAGACTCTTCTTGGGGACACTGGCCTATTCAGCCACATGAGGAGCGGCTGCTCTTTTTTTCTTATTCATTGCACTAATGCATGATCTCTCAACATGTGCTTTCCACTGCAGAGGATATAAAAGTTCATGGAAAGACAGTTTACCATCCTGTCTATAAGATTACAAGAGATTTCTTTATAATAGAAGGTACAAAAATAGAGAGAATTACTACACTACCATCATTAAATTGGCTTTGGTGCCATATAAAGAGTTTACCATAGAGTTTATAGTAGCAGTGGAGTTGAAGGCGTGTCCTTGTATCCAAAGGGTTGTTTGAGTGCACTAGCATGTAATGCTGAGTTTAGCTTTTTACCTCAACTACACACTTTTCCAAGTCCCGGTGTAAGCCTAGGAGAGGAAGAACACAGTGACAGATTTTAATCACAGCTAAAGTGTATTCCAGAAACCAGAGCAAGAAAACATGAGAAACGTTCAGTTCTCTGAGGAACACTTAATAAATCACAAAGCAATGATAGACAGCCAGTTAAATACACAGGATGTAATCCGGACAGTGATCAAACTTGATAAATGTATGAATCACTTTACTGGCTTTCTCTGTCCATGTCCAGTTGCTGATCCAACTGAGCGACCTTTGCAACCTTTGGTGCACAACATGATGCATTTATCTATTACATGTTCAGTCGCTTATACAGGTTGATTCCCGTGCTTGATGCAGAACGACACATTACTGTTTTCCTAAGGTAAACATCAGTACACCATGCTGTGGAGTTTTTTTCCAGTCACAAGAGGTTTGACCTTTCAAGTGACACCATTGTGCATCCTAGACTGTTCCACTGGTGTGTCTACAGGCTACTGAGAAGGAAAGTTTTTCTATGACAATCATACCCAACACCTGTCCCACCCGCCTGCTGGAGCATAGCCTTTGGGACACAGCTTTTGTGTTACAGTAGTGGCAAAACTAAATCGTTCAACTTCAGTTTAAAAGGAATCAGCGTACTTTAAGAAAATACAAAGGTTAAGGTTGGTGACAGACTTAGCATAATTCTGCTAAATATAGTTGGCTAATAAGTTGACATGAACCAACAAAACTGCTAAGAATGCTGGGAAGGTATTTGGTTCTTAAACTCTTTAATGTGTAGGAGTTATCTACATTAATTTAGCCTAAATAGCTTTTCTTAAGCTACTATGGTTTTATAGAAGTAGGAAAATGTTTTACAAGAATTGCATTAGTAAGTGTTTGTGTGGATTCCCTTGCATTGCAGTAAAGTTGAACAAATGACATTTAACATTAATAAACGTTCCTCACTTTTAACATTACAGCCTCTGAAACCTGTATACAGCAGTGCAAGTGAGGAGAGCCAGAGATGGTTGGTTGCAAAACCAAGCACTGTTTAATTAGGGATGTCACATGATTCATTCTCAGAGAAAACAGATCAGTTAAAGCTGCTGGAAATTATTATAAGTTCTGGCTTATCTGTACACAATCCAAGGTTAAGCAGTTTCACAAGTGTAAGAAATGCTGTATGCTGATTAACTGAGACCTTTTGCCATAGTAAATATGGCCCAGCTGTACTAGCCTGATGTTATAAAAAGAAACAAAAAAACAAAAACAAAGTGAAACTAAACTTTCTGTGCGACCTGGTCCAAGCCCCCCTTGAGCAAGCCAGTGGCAACAGCGGGGAGGAAAAACTCCCTTGAGTATAGAAGAAACCTGGAGAGGAACAAGGCTCAAGGGCGGAACCCAACCTCCTCAGGTGGAACCCGGATGAAGTTAAAGACACAACTAACAGGAAAAGGAGCTTTAGAACATCTATTAGATCCAGTCTGATTAGATCCAGTCTGATTAGTCCAGGACCGAGTAACTGCACAGGTGGAGCCGACCCATAGACAGAGGTCATGATCAGAGCCAGACGCTGGTCAGTGTAGGGTTGTAGTCATACCGGATGATGAACTGCAGGGCAGGAGCCAGGGTGGAGCTGATGCTCCGGTGCCTCTAGCTGCTCTGGAGGTTCTGATGTGATCACTCCGGAGAAATATCATTCCAGTGCTTAACACAGAAGAGGAAGGAAAGAGAGAACAAGAGAGAGAGAGAAAAACAGAGAGACAGAGACTGATTAGGAGGACTAAGAGGTAGACATTGTAACTTGTATGAATTGAGTTCCTCTGTGCTGGTGGCCCCTCAGTGCTATCCATCAGCGTTGATCCATCAGAGAAGACAGATGAGAGGGTTCGAAGTTTGGATATTTGGTCCATTTATGGAGGAATGTAAATTATAAAGGATGATAACAGATGATATCAGCCGAATGCTTGTGCAAACAAGTAAGTTTTGAATGTAGAGAGTGTGTCTGATTCCCAAACGGATAAAGGGAGGAGATTCCAGAATTTCGGGGCTACACAGGAAAAGACTTGACTATCTGCTGTGGTTTATATTGACTGCATTTTAAGGATGTCCTGTATGTTATGGGAAGATAAATCAGCAGGCAGGCTTCCTAAATTTGACATACCTGTAGTGATTAGCTGTGAATACAGCTAACCTGGGGGTCTAGATCTACTGAACGTTTGCTGCTCCATGTTTTCCTTATGTAAATGTAATAATGAAGTGGACCATGCTAACCTCGGAACGAGAGAGGGATTAACTGAAGAAACACACTGAAAGAGAGATGAGAGAATATTGCTGTAAAACTTAACATTATAAGTCCTGAAACAGACAGAGTAGATCTGGCAGCTACTCAAATAGGCTAGTCACCTCAGTCCTGAAGCCATTCTAAATCTTCTAGCCACCAACAAAGGACAAGGGCAGGTTTGCACAACCATGGTACTAGTGATCTTTCATCCTACAGACTTTATCACTTTAGACTTTATTAGACTTTAGTACAAGTCCAACACATCAGGCAATAAAGGCTTGTTGCCTCCAACATGATAACTTTACAGGAAAAGGAATAAGCATTCTCGAATTTAAGTTGAATTTAATGGAGTAAATTTTCATTAGTCCATTAATCATGATTTTGGCTCAATTAAAAGAGCAACTGCTGTTCCCGAATTCTTAAATATAAAAAACAAAAAACAACAAAAATGAGTATGAGCCTTTGTTTTGGCAATGACAATAAGTTTGGTGCTAAAACATTTTGGGAAAGTATGTGAGATGGCAATAAAAACCTGATGCTTTATGTGATGAATGCCATTGGTTTTTCTAATCATGGTGCCAGTTACAAGAATGATGTCTGCATGTACTTTGCTACTGGCTTGTGCGACCATGAATGCACAAATGCTCATGGAAGCGTTGGACTCGTAGTTCCAATACTTTTAAACAGGTGCGTTTCGGTATGTTGCCAAGAAAAAAACAATGCAGGTGGTAAGATTTAACATTAACTATCTTGTACTGGTTCTGCTTACAGGTCAAAATGGGTTTAATCACTGTTTGCTACTTTTATTTGCATTTAAATTCTGTCCCAATTTCTTGGAATTAGTCTGAGTATAACATTATGTTTGCCTTTGTCCCAAAAAAAGAGCTTTTATTCACAATGTGATCGTTTAAAATACAACAGTGTGATATGACAAAGATCACAAACTGTGTTGACACCAAGGAATCTACCAAAACAGATCTACGATTCACCTGCAAATACAGAGATGAGATCAGGTGAGGACATGCAGAGCAATGTGTCTGTGCTTCAGGAGCATGAATATCTGTAGCTATGATGCTTTTATATACACACTTTTTTAGATAGATAGATAGATAGATAGACAGATAGATAGATAGATAGATAGATAGATAGATAGATAGATAGATAGATAGATAGATAGATAGATAGATAGATAGATAAATTGTTCTTAATTGTTTTGTTTATTAGTTGTTTGTGTGCTTTAGTTAGTCTATTGTAGTTCTTATGATTGTATACTTAAAATGTATAGCATGTAAACTGTAGAGTAAATGTTAACTTTAAATTATTCATTATAATTATTTTCTTCTGTCTGTTCAATAGTATAAATAAGAGTTACACTAAGGAGTCTACTTTCCATTCTAAGATTTAATTAAAACAATGAAAATATAATGAAGTAGGGAAGTTGTTTGCACAGTATGTATATTCAACTTGCTTAATACCACATAAACATAATAAAGTAAAATGAAAGTAGTTTCAATAAATGGCTGGCACCTTGTCATATCTGTATCTCATCTATCCAGTCAGAATCTCAATACTCAGAATCTCAGGAAATGAAATAGGTTAAATGGGGCCTGTATACTGAAAATCACATGCTCCTGTAATATAGCTGTCCTATGAGAGGCATAAACCAGTATTTTTCAACACTGGTCCTGGAGGCCCTCTGCCCTGCTCATTTTAGTAGATTCCCTGTTTTAACACACCCCCTGTAACTCTAAACGGGCTGTTTAATGAGCTGTGAAGTTTATTAAGGTGTGTTGTTAGCATTGAAGCTTTAAAATGTGCAGGACAGGATGTTTAAGCAGGGTTGAGCGACACTGGTTCAAACCATTAAAAACTAAGCAACACTGTCATTATATCATTATAAAATGTCATTTTATAATTTTTTGGTTAATATGTAAAACTAATCCAACTGGCTGCCAGGAGGTACTTACCTTTATTAAACATGAACTACAAACACTTACAAACACATTAACAGAGGCAACCAATTTACTAAATCTAAAAACACTAAACTACAACAACAGAGAAACCTGCAGGAGACATTGACACAGATAAGTAAATCATGGAGGCGTGGGTGGGTGTAGCCATGATTGGGAAACCATGACACATGTCAACTTATGATTTTAAGTTTTAAACTACATTTGTGGGAGGTTCTGCAAAGCCTCCATGTAGCCACACCTGCTTTAGATCAGATTTATATTATAGACCCAGCTCTGCTTTAATCACATTCTAAACCTCTCAGATCCATCAACAATGAAGCTCCAGGTAACTCTGGCACTCCTCTGTGCATTTTTCCCAAAAGGTATGGAAGTTCAGTTCATTCATCTTCTAGAATATACAGTGATGTGAGCAGGCTGCTGTGGCTGTGCTCTTAATAAAGCATTAAGTTTGATGTTTACAGTGTAATATTATGTGTTTGGTTATTGAAGGTGAATGTTTGAGGAGATCAGTGTATGATGCTTGTATGTTCTTTGCTGAACTTTCATGTCTGACTTCATTGGCCCCTAGCCGGCACTGCGGTGTTATCAGTGTATACCAGATACATCTTTAACATGCACAACCACCCAGACATTCCGTCCAGATCAGTGTGCCAGTGCGACCACCTTCGTGAGTGCAGGTAAGAATGGCCTCAGTACAAAATGATGCGCCTCAGTCAGGAGGTTCTCCATTCACTCAGACTCTGTGTTCACCAGGTGGTTAAGAACATGCAATAAGTGTAAAGGGTTGCGCAACAGCAGCAGAGGAGTGTGCCAGTGGGAGTCTAAACCTGGGACTTTCAAAAACCACCATCAACACTAAATGCTGCAGCACTGATCAGTCAGACACTGCCAGGTAAAGCCAAACGCTTTGGGTATTTAATAAAACACGTTAGCTATAAATTTCCCCAGCTGCTGAAAATGCCCTGCTAAACCTCTTCGTCTCACCTGTTTACCTGTTAAGCTTTGTCATTTGGGTTTCCGAATGGGAGGAGGTGTTACACCTGTGTTGGCAATGACTGCACAAAGACTCTGAACTGTGAGGGAATTGAAGATCACTGCATCACTATCCATGGTAAAACCTGCTTACACATTAATGTTACATTATGCTCATTTTTAGTCTAAAATTAGGACAATAAAGAGGAAATGTTCTTATCATGGCACTGTGAGAACTGTTCTAAAGATCCAGTCCCAGAGAACTACTGCTTGGGGAGTTTATGTTCCAGCAACAGTCATTTTACAGCCTCTCTTTATCTGTTACACTAGATCAGAATATTTTTATAAAGTTTCATATTTCCTAAAAAAAAGACAAAATGCTGCAGCAATTAAAAAAAAATAAATAAATAAATAAAAATGAAAACAAATGACAACAATAGAGAGGCAAGGTTTTAAAAAAAAGTATTAAAAAATCCAAACATTTCTTAAAGATATGTATAAGTTAAAGATATGTTACAAGGATTTATGAACAAAGTTGGTTGACATATTTTCTTGGCTGAAGATAAACCACAGTGAAGTCACAAACACTGCATTTAAAACAGGTTAACCATGCAGGTTAACTTCCATATAGTGATTGTATGAACTATGAACAATGTAACCATTTAGATTGTTTAATACTGTTTACATACAAAATCTAAGTCTTTTATTCCAAACAGCTGTTTCCCTCTATGATATGGGCCCTTTAAGAAAATTGAACATCTGTGGAATGAAAGCACTTTATCAGATTTTATTATTTAGTCTATATAAATCTGTTCATAAATCTGTTCTCTCACCTACATCTACATGTCCTCTACATCTACAGCTACTGAGGGAGGTACTGCAGTGACTTTGAAAGGATGTGCGAGCAGAAGTCTCTGTACTGCTAGCAGACCAAGCATCTGGGGGAAGAAAACACCTAGAATCAGCGAGATGAGCTGCTGTGAGGGGGACCTGTGTAACAGCGCTGCAGGAGTGAAGCTGAGTCTCCTCATCATGCTGGTCCCTCTGCTCTCCTCCTTCTTCCTCTGAACTCTCTGCAGCTCTGTACCACATGTACTGTCTACTGAGTGATGTATTACAAGAAGACCAAATGACAAGTCTGAATATTAAGTTCATAGTGATGGTCTCTATAACTGAAATAACCAAACAGTGATGAGTGAGCGGTACAGGCTGTTTCCTCTGATTTTCCATCTGATATACTTATCATTCTACTGAATTAAGCTTGTAAATAAATAAATATGCTTTATTAATTATAAGGATTATGTTTTGATCTATTTAAATCCATAACATTAATTAAGATATAAATAAGTTAGAATATGTACAAAATCATCATTTTATAAGGTAGTTTTTATTTGGGTGGTGTCTGTCTCCAAACCCCGACCTCTAAATGTGAACTTGTGAAACAATAATGACATTTGTTTTAAATTTATTTAGTTTGTTTTTTTAAAGAGAAGTTAAAAGCGATTTAATTTCTGTTTAATATTTAAATTATAATAATAAAAATTCATTATTCAAAAACTGAATAATGAATAATAACTGAATAATAACTGTTAATCACTGCTGACACACTACTAAGTGCTTGTGCATGGATGTAGCCGTATTTTAGCCACACCCCTGCATGTTAGAGCAAGAAATGAGACTGCATCCTTCATGGCCACATGGTGAGCATTTAGATCTCTTTGAACTGACGTAAATATGTGTCAACATCTGAAAATCAGAGTGAAACATTAAGGATTGGCACTACTGTCATATACAGGCTAGCATTTGGGTAGTTTGTTTTGTGTTAAGATGTTTTCTAGTATTATTGAGTTCAAAATAACGTAAAACTGTCGAAACAGTCATTACTGAATCATTTTGGGTAGTGTAAAGATGTTTTCGTAGAGGCAAAGTCAGAAGTGAGCATGTTAGTCAGTTTTATAAGTGGGCGTTTCTCCCAGTGTCCTGCAAACGTGAGTACAAATAATCTTAAATATTATTGAATTAGAATCAGTCACAGCTTTAAGTTAATCACAATAGTTATTGTACATAAATAGTTATTGTAATAAAAATCTTACTTTGCTAATCCTCCATTAAGACACAGGGACATAATCAATGAGGTAGATCAGTCAATTTAGCCACTAATAAAACATCATTTAAAATTCTACTGAGCTCACACACAGAAATAAGAGTAACAGAGTAGAAGTACATATGTGAAGTGGCGCTGTCTAGTGGACAAAACAAGAAACCGATAAATTATTATTTACTTTGGTCACTAGATGGCACTGCTCTTAATAAAGTTTGTTGCCAGGCTAAGAAGCAGTTAGAGCTACACAAAAATGAAGTCTAAATTGGGGTTCTGCTGTTAGTGACAGTCCACATGCTGTCAGGTGGCAAAGGATTGGACGCGATGCACGCTGAGCCACAGTAACAGAAAGGTTTATTTGATCACAAGCCGGGTCTGGCGAAACAACAAACACTCAGGAGTTAGACTAGATCGGGTACCCAGGGACAGGGCGAGGGTCGCAAACCAGAGATCACCAGGGGTCTAGTCACACTTTATCAGAGCTCAGTAACACTGAGATTATTAACTGACCATCACACTGATTTATCAGTCTACTCAGACTTTATCAGAGCTCAGTAACACTGAGATTAATAACTGACCATCACACTGATTTATCAGTCTACTCAGACTTTATCAGAGCTCAGTAACACTGAGATTAATAACTGACCATCACACTGATTTATCAGTCTACTCAGACTTTATCAGAGCTCAGTAACACTGAGATTAATAACTGATTATCGCACTGATTTATCAGTCTACTCAGACTTTAGCAGAGCTCAGTAACACTGAGATTAATAACTGACCATCACACTGATTTATCAGTCTACTCAGACTTTATCAGAGCTCAGTAACACTGAGACTAATAACTGACCATCACACTGATTTATCAGTCTACTCAGACTTTATCAGAGCTCAGTAACACTGAGACTAATAACTGACCATCACACTGATTTATCAGTCTACTCAGACTTTATCAGAGCTCAGTAACACTGAGACTAATAACTGACCATCACACTGATTTATTAGCCTACTCAGGTTTTAACAGAGCTCTCTGAACACTCTAAAATGGTTATTTGTCTTAAAGAGTAATGGAGAGTTTATACCTGCACTACTATAACTTCCCTCTATGAGTAGTTGTAGACAGACTCTTCTTGCGGACACTGGCCTATTCAGCCACCTAAGGAGCGGCTGCTCTTTTTTATTATTCATTGCACTAATGCATGATCTCTCAATGTGTGCTTTGCAATGCAGAGAATATAAAAATTGATAAAGAGAGTTTACCATCCTGTCTATAAGATTATAAGAGATTTCTTTATAATAGACGGTACAAAAATAGAGAGAATTACTACACTACCATCATTAAATTGTCTTTGGTAGCTTATAAAACCATAGAGTTTATAGTGGGCAGTGGAGTCAAAGGCATGACTAAGTATGTTGAGTTTAGCTTTCTACATCAACTACACACTATTCCAAGTCATGTTGTAAGACCTGGGTGAGGAAGAACATAGTGACAGGTTTTAATCACAGCTAAAGTGTATTCCAGAAACCAGAGCAAGAAAACATTAGAAAGACTCGGTTCTCTGAGTAACACTTAATAAATCACAAAGGAATGATAGAGAGCCAGTTAAATACACAGGATGTAATCCGGACAGTGATCAAACTTTGGTGCACAACGTGATGCGTATGTCTGTTACACATTCAATCACTTAATAACAGTTGATTGCCATACTAGTGTCTGACATCACCTCTTAGCATTCTGTAACTTTTAGTCTTCCTTCACTGTTTAACCTTATACTGGAATGTCATAGGGGGTCATGTGGGGTCAGATGGGATCTCATCATGAGAATACAGGTTTGGGGACAACCTGTTAAACTTTCAATTCTTTTGAAGCCATGGACAAGACAAAACCCCCTCAAAAAGAATACAAAAAGAGCAACATAGCTAGCCATATGTGTTCATTCGCTTAATTCTATTCTTCAAAATAAAATAATACTCAATAAACACTTCAAAACCTTTAGACTTTAAACCAAGCAATGGAGATATCTGGGCTTGTTTTTCAGCAGGCTATGGTGAAAGTTTATTGGTTTTGCTTAATGTCCATTAGTGTTTATTATGGAGGAGCAGGTTTACTTTTAATTCAAAGGGCTTTCAGCAAAAATTCTGAACTTACTACCAACCAACAGGACATATATGCTTAACCATATTTACAGATAGTAGGGATCATTTGAAAGGTTTATCAGGCTTAGAAACATTTCAGCAGCCTTATGAAATGTACTTTTAGCACTCGACAAAACATCATGAATATGTGACAGGAAGGGGAGTGGAGTTTTACATTGGCTGTACATCAGGTGGGTCTGACTTTCATTTCTTCAGAACTCACCAGTGAAGTCTCCCATTGCTTTAATTTCTCTGCAGCTCATAAGATCATAAATCTATCCGCACCATGTGACCAAATTCTTCTCATGCCAAGAGTTGATGGTACATGGTTCATGGATCCATATTCATGACACAGTCCTATTTCATTGAAGCTCTGTGCTTTTTATCCATCTCTGTGTCTGTATATCTATTTTAAAGAAATCTTTCGCGTGGCGTCAGAGAGACTGACCAGATGCGCACAGACTTAAAAAACAGACAGTGTTTTTTTAAAGGGATTTGAGCGCGAGGTGACACAGGCTAACAATGTTAAACAGACAAAAACCGCAGCGAACATACCAGAGGGGATGAGAAACCGAAGTCCAAGAGACAGTCCGAGGTAAACATGGAAGGCAGTCCACGTGAGCAAACAAGTCCAAACGGGTAGGCAAAAACGGAAAACAAAGCAAGAGTTCAAAGCACGAGATAGACAAACACTGGAGAAAAAATGCTCAGTGTGCAAATGATAGTCGGCAATACTTGCAAAAAGAGGCAGAGGAAAAGAAAGCATATATATATATATACACAAACTGTGCTAACAAGGAACAGCTGAACAAAGTCTGAATTCTGGTGACGCTGAGTGTGGCGGCACGGGATTCGAGGGCGGTGACCATGTGGTCGTGACATCACGGAGCAGTGAACTCTGGGGAGTGGTGCCGGACAGGGCTCGCAACCAGGAAAGACCTCGTTGATGACTGGGGGTCAGACTGAGGGCCTGATTGCTGGCCAAAAAACAATGAATATCCACTGCTGGGCATAAGGCAGCATGTCTGGGATGGCCCCTTGGCCTTGTTGCAGGGTGAGACGGGTGGCTCTTGCAGAATTCATCCACCAGGGTAGGATCCAAAACATCTGCAGTGGGTACCCAGCTGCGTTCCTCCGGTCCGTAGCCCTCCCAGTTAACCAGGTACTGCAGAGCTCCACCCCTTCACTCCACCCCAGCATTAACAGTTTATAAGTGACATCATTGACCTGACTGAGAATTCTGAATGGACCAATATACTTGGCGGATAGTTTGATGGATAGTTTCCAACAAGCAGACCCGGCCTCCGGAGTGTATGAGGGGGTTTCACCTCTGTGCTTGTCAGCCTGATGTTTGTAACATCGTAAGACTGCTTTTATGCACTGGAGAGTCTCCTCCCAGACCTCCTCACTCCTCTGCATCCAGTAATCAACCGCTGGGACGTTCGAGGGCTCAGCAGACCAGGGCATGAGAGATGGCTGAAAACCAAAGATGCACTGAAATGGGGTAAGGTTAGTGGACAAACTAGTGAGCGAGTTTTGGGAAAACCCATAGAAGATAAACAGACCAATCACTCTTGTTATTGTAACAATAAAGTCTCAAGAATTTACCTAGTTCTTGGTTAGCCCGTTCACATTGACCATTGGTTTGAGGGTGATATCCTGAAGAGAGACTGACAGAAATGTCCAACCTCTCCATGAAGTGTGACCAGACTCGGGACCCAAACTGAGAGCCCTGGTCAGAAACAATGTCCTCAGGTATACCAAATATATGAAAGACGTAGTTAAAAATGCTATCTGCAGTTTTGAAATTGTGGAAAGTGTAAAAATCAATTTAAAGTATGTGGATCACTTTTGGCCATCATGCAGTATGCAAAGCAGGAGCTCTCCTGCATCTCTGTCAGCATTAGCCAGATCTGTTTTAGGCCAAATAAATTTTTCTTTTAAACCTGTAGACCATTTTTGGCTCACATCTTGTTTGCTGGCATATGTGTGCCAGACGTAGACTCGATCTTTTCTTGGACATGTGGGCCATATGAGTTTTATTAACTATGTGGGTTACTTATGGCTCACATGCAGTTTCGCACTAGGCATCATTGCCATATGTATGGCAGAAATAGACCAGATCTTTTTTTTTGGGACATGGGCCACATTAACCTTTTTTAATATGTGGGCCGTTTATGGCTCACATGCAGTTTGCCAGCAGGCAGATCTGGCGTATTTATGCCATAAGTAGACTAGATCTGTATAATATGTAGGCTAGTTGAGGTTTTTATTTTAAATATGTGGTCCACTTATGGCTCACATCTCACTTACCGCTGGTAGCATTGTCACATGTGTGCCAGAAGTGGGCCAGATCTGTTTCCTCTTTTCTATTCAAGCAGTATCAGCCTTGTTGCATTTTGGGATGTGGTATATCAGGAAGATGGCCCTGAACACATACTGGAACATTTTGCTGGGGCAGTATATCATTCAGATTTCTTTGGTATACTGGAGAAGTTCATGTTGATCACATGCTGCATAAAACTTACTAGTGTTGGGCAGAACTATGTACACACACACTATGTAATAGGCTGTGATAAGCACTCACTTCAACATATGGCTTCTTAATAAGCTGATAATCTATTATATTTGCAGCAGTGAGATTACTAGTATGTGGATAATAGAGGGTACTTGAGGACACAGGTTTAAAAATAAACCACTCACTGCCCTGCACTGTTCAATGCTGTCCTTGTTTCCAAAACACCTGATCCAAGCTCATTAACAGCCCAGTATTGAGTTAAAGTGGGTCTGTTCAAACAGGAAAAGCACTGAAATGTACAAGCAGTCAATCTCCAGGCCCAGAATTGAGAAGCCCTGCTCTAATGCATGCGGCTATCACGGTTTCCCAGCTGCCTCTGATCTCCCAGACTCCATCTCCCAGAGTTCATTCTGTGATGACATCACAACCACATGTCCTGAACTCTCCTAGATCTGGCTTTCCTGAATTCACCTGCATCTTGTTTCCCCTTTCATATATATATATATATACATATATATATATATATATATATATATATATATATATATATATATATATATATATATACCCCTCATTTACACACCCTTCTTTCAAAGTATTGCCAAACTCTGTTTGCTTACAGAGCATTCCCTCTTTCTCTCTCTGTTTACTATTTTCTGTCTCGACTCTTTTTTGTTCTCTGACTCTTTCTCCCGGATTCTCCCTTTTGGTTTTGATTTGAGTTGCTCATTCTGGTTTTGACCTCCCATTTTGATCACTAGATTTTTTTCCCCTGGATTTCCCCTCTGGCCCTATGACAACATTCCTCAGGTTAGAAAGGTGTGTTGATTACGTTCAGTACCACTTAAAAAATCAATCATAAACTGAAAAGCTAACAAGTGTACAATCGTCTGGGTGTGTCATAAATTAGGCTCTGAAAGGGAAAAAAGTGGAGAAAAAGAAACAGACCCACAACTTTTTGTTTCAGTTCATACCAAGCTTGTACCGGGCTACAAATATTTTTATGTGACACAAAAGTAGTTTGAATAAATTCCTGAACACCCCCTGCCATCTGTACCTCCTCTGCCCAGTCTGAATCTCAGAAATGAGGCTCAGAAATGACCAAGGTGAAATGGGGGGTGTAGATACTGAAAATCACCCGCTCCTATAATATAGCTGTCCTATGAGATACATACTCCACTATAAACTAAGCAGTGATGCCATCTCATTGTTCTTTGGTTAATATGTGATCACACACTTCACTTTATTAACAATTACATCACAGGATTGCAATAAACAAACATGCAGAAGGTAATGGTCCAGGTGACAACATGATAGGAGATATGGGTGGGGCCATGATTGGGAAACCCTTGAAGCATGTATTATATCTGACCCAGCTCTGCCTTCATCATATCCCAAACCTCTCAGATCCATCAACAATGCTGTTGAAGCTGCAGGTAACGCTGGCACTGATCTGCATGCTCTTCCCGAAAGGTACGGAAATGCAGTTTAATCATCTTTTCTAAAATATACAGTGATGTAAGCAGGCTGCTGTGGCTCTTAATGAAGCATTTAATTTAACATTTACAATAACATGTGTTTGGTTAATGAAGGTGAATGTTTGAGGAGATCAGTGAATGATGCTTGTATGTTCTTTGCTGAGCTTTAATGTCTGACTTCACTGTCCTCTAGCGCTGGCACTGCAGTGTTATCAGTGTTTACCAGATACACATTCAACATGCACAAACACCCAGACATCCTGTCCAGATCAGTGTGCCAGCACGACCTACTTCATGAACTACAGTAAGAATAAACTCAGTACAAAATGGTGCGGCTGAGTCAAGAATTTCTCCATTCATTCATACGCTGTGTTCACCAGATGGCCAAAAACTGCGGTTAAGTGTAAAGACTTGCGCAGCAGCAGACTGAATCACCGGGAGCCTAAACCTGGGACTAGCGTGGGAAACCCTTGAAGCATGGGACACAACACTAAATGCTGCACTGTAACATTTTTACAAACAAAAATAAAAATTTTAATAATAACAAGGATTATGTTTGATCTATTTAAATTCAAGAACATTAAGACAATCAGTTTAAATATATATGAAATCATTGTTCATAGTGTAGTTTGCTTTAAGAGGTGTCTGTCCCAAACTCTCATAATGATAATATTTTCTTTTGTGTTATTTTTATGTTGAAAGATTTTCAAAATCTAAGAAATAATATTTAGAATTTAACATAACATAAATATATATTCAAAAATTGCTGTCTCGCATTATTATATATTATATATTATATACACAAAACACACTGAAATTGCAAAGTCGCAGTATTGTACATACTGCCCAAAGAACGAGATACATTATTAATTAATTAAACGTAGCTAGCTTAGCACATGAACATGGCGCTCCGGCGGGAGTTTGGATTAACTCGGAGAAGTACGGTGGCCGAGAAAGCCCAACCCACTGCAAGTTAAAAGCGTGCTGCAAAGTCTTAAAACACAAGCATCAAAATAACAGGACTGGCACAATATTAGCCAAACGCGGTGCAAGATCTGAAAACGCAAACTTCAAAATGAGACTCCTAAGTCTCAAACGCGCAGCAAACACTGAAAACACATGCAACTTCCAAAACACATGCAAAAAGCCTCAAAACACAACGGAAGTGTTTCCAGGGGCCGCTGAAAGTGGACGAACCCATTCAAGAGCCGGCTGCGTGGACCTGGGCGTAAAGCCGAGACGGCCCCCTTTTCAGTGTTTGCAGCACATTTGAGATTTTGCAGCGCGTTCGGTTAATGGTTTGCAAGCCGTCTCATTTTGAAGCTTGTGTTTTCAGGTCTTGCAACACCTTTGGTTAATGTTGTGCAAGTCGTGTCATTTTGATGCTTGTATTTTGAGACTTTGCAGCGCGTTTTTAACTTGCAGTGCATTGGACTTTCTCGGCCACCGTAGAGACGCTGTTTGTTCATTTAATGTGAGAGGTTAAAGCAGTAGTGGTATCCTTTACTGGTTTTGTACTTATATTTTTCTACTGAAGCTCAAGTTATGTAACTTATAGATTAAGTCACTTTAACCTACCAAGCAGCCTAGTAAAGTTAAACATGTCTGTTTTCAATTGTGAAGCCAATTGTGGTTTTTGAGTTCGTTGGAACAAGATGTTCATTTAATATGTAACTGGTAAAGTTTGAGTAATGAGGTTTGTGAAGCTCAACATCTGTGAATACAAAGTTACTTAAGCATTATTTTGTGTAAGTAAAGTTTGTGATATATATGTTTAGAAAATATGAGAGAACGTGCTGAGAGTATTGTTGGTGACGATTTAAATAAGAGTAACGACGTAAGAGTAAATAATTGTGACGACGGTATGGGAGGGAATCCAGCAGCCGGTATATTTAGGTGGTGTTGGACATGTTGAGTCAGTTACAGTTGGTAGAGAGACTTGCCGGATGGCCCTAGCATTGAACCATAGTGAGTTCGGGTGCTGGAGCTAGACAGTCCTAAACTGTTGTAAGGCTCTTGAACGTCCTGACTAAAGGCTTCAAGTGAACCCTACCCTTATTCCACACCTCCACCATTGCACGCAACCGAAGAACCGCAGCATCTCTGCCGGACAAGCAGCACGTCAAGCGGCTAGGTGAGCCCACACTGCCCGTGATAGTGAGTTGCTAATGCTAGCGATAAAGTGCGTCGATAACCAAAACTGAAAACACGACAATATAAAAAAGTGGAATGTAATGATTCTTGAATCTATATACAAAACCATCACTCAAAGTAATCCAGCTGTGAGCAGTACTCAGCGTCTTGTGTTTGTTTTCTGTAAATACTCATCATTCCCTCTCTCAATGGCATAACACATGCGTCGTAGTGCAGTTGGAATGCATGTGTTTGTGATCTGCAACCATTAAATCGTCTTTGGTAGGATGTCCATGTATTTATGGAAAATTGGCTTCTTTATTGTGCAGTACCATGTAACATTGAGTTTAAATTTATAGTCCAACTACACACTGATCCAACTTACATCATGAATCTGGGAGAGGAAGTCCATGAGTTTGGAATCATGGAACAGGGTTTGGCTGGTTTAATCACATCTTAACTGTATTCCAGAAACCAGAGCAAAAAAGCAGTTCAAAAGAAATGATAGTGAGTTTAATACATAGCGCATCATCAGGGCAGTGATCAGACATGTTAAAAGTCTGAGTCACTTTAAAGGTTTCCTATCTTCACATCCAACTTACTGACCTTTGTAACCTTTGAGTATAAAAGAGCAATGATTAATTTTGTTATAGCCATTTATCCCTCTGGACACTGGGAGGTGCTAGAGCTTATCCCAGCTCTAATTTTGCAGAAGGCAGGAACCACCCTAGAGAGGCTGCCAGTCTATCACAGGGCAGGCCCACACAGATACAGGGGGAAAACATGCAAACTCCACACAGAAAGGACCCCCTAACCCAAGTCCTGGCTTTTTTTTTTTTGCTGTGACCACCGTGCCATGCATGCATGAATGAATGAATGTGTGTCAGTCACACATGTCAGTCACTTTCCTGCAAAATGGGCCAAAAACTTTTGATCCTAGTTATGGCTCTGAGTTTCCTTTTCATGTCTTTTAGTGTGCGTGATGACACTTTAAGCTAACATATATTCAGCCATTGGTAAGCCATAATCCCCATGATCCTGCACACTCTCAGAAAAAAAGATAGGATAAGGGTATTGTAAGGACTGGCGTGGGTGCCAGTCTTACTCCAGCCACCAAGGGGCAGCGGCAACTGGCAATCAGTCCTAACATCCTGTACCTGGTAAAAGAGCTATATATATCCCTCAGGAAGCAGCCTGGGTTGCTGGTTCTTTGCCACACCAAGTGTGTGTGAGGTTCTGGTTCGAAATGGCAAAGTGCTGAAAGTGTTTGTACTCACTCTCGCATCTTTCTTCCCTTCTTCTTTCTGAAGGCTGAAAGTGTTGGTGCTCCCTTTCATCCAAAAAAAAACAAAACTTCTGTCGGCTCAGGGCTGTGAGTTCTCACCCTTCCTCTCATTCCTGTGTTTGCTCTTCAGAGAGATTATGGATTGTTACACCCATCCTTCTCTCTGTTTCTCTGGTTCTCCCCTACTATATAGAGGAAAGTGTCTCAACTTTATTTTGTTTGTTTTACCAGTATCTCCATCCCAGACATTTTGGTTATTTTTGTTGGAAGTTTCACAAGTTTAAACTTTGGGTTTGTGCGGTACTTATGTGTTTCCTGCCTATATACACACTGTTTCAGGGTTAGCTGTTAGCTAGTTAGCCCTGGTAGTGGAGCGATAGGCTGTTTGCCTTCCAATGCCTGGGTTCAAACCTCATCTCTTGTGAGATGTGCCTTTTAATTCATTTTGTTGGCTTCTCTTTTTTGTTCAATGTTTTCACTGTTTAGCATTTTGGTTCTCCACATTATTCCCACTGATAGCTTGTCCGAAAGAGCCCCTGAGTAGTGTTCAGGAGCTCTAAACTGCTTTCCAAGGACAGCTACCATTATAGGTATATATCTGTATCTCATAAACACTGTATGTTACCTTAAAGGTACAGCAGTGAATTTTAGATTTTCAGATGAATTTTTTTTCAGAAGAAAATGTATACATGTCTACTTTTTATAACCTAATATTTTAAGGCAGAGCAAAGAAATATAGGAAAACAACTATAAAAAAAGTCACATTGGCCATCATAGGCTGCCATCTGGTTTTAAAAGGATTCAAATAACATTCCTAATCTGCTACTTTCAGGGCCCGACATTTCAGTGTTCTCCTTGTTGCTCCCTTCCCACTTCTGCCTTTTAAGTATTTCTTGCAGAACCACTGATTTAGAAACTTTTATAATTGGGAAGCAAAGGGTATTCACATAATATTCTTGGAACTGTGCCCTAGCCTGCTCAAGCTTTGACCCTAGAATCACCCCGTCTCTTTGGCACTACGTCTCCAAAGGATAACTAAGCATGCTAAGTTTGATGTCAGTACAACCTTGTGCTGCCTCACATCCTGTTACACCCTTTTATCTAGGACCTCGCAATAGAGCCTGATGCTCTAAGATGTGTATCTCAATTCTAACAAAATGTATGCTTGATCCCATACTATTCAAGAATGATCCAGATTCCAAAAGTGTAATCTTAATTCCAAAAGAAGATATTTGCTCCTAAAAAAAAAAAAATAAATATAACAAGCTTGATTTCCAAAAATGCTATCCCAGGTTAAAAAAATATTTAAATATATTTGCTCCTAACAATTCCAAATAAAAATATAATTTACAACCCCAAACTGCAGTATTTGCCCCTAATAATTAAAAAAAATGGTAGAGATTCCGAAAGTGTAATCCCAGTCCCATTATATATGTACTGAATATATGCAAATACTTATACTGTTGGTACAATATTTATATTATTATTATATTTGTCTTATTCTGAATTTTCTCTAAATAAGGTAGATTAGTTACTTAGTACCAACCAAAAAGAACCCTTTACAGTTAAAAAGGAATCAATTTTAAAGCCTCTTAGTCTCTTAGCTCTTCCTCCACTCGGACGATCTGACCACAACCTTGTGGTCCTTACTCCACAGTACAAGCCCCTGGTCCAAAGACAGCCAGCATCCACCAGGACAGTGAGAAAGTGGTCACCTGAAGCCGTGGAATCACTGCAAGGCTGTTTTGAGACCACACAGTGGGATGTTCTCTATAACCCACACAATCAGGACATTGATGAGGTTACATCATGTGTCACAGACTACATCAACTTTTGTGTGGACCCTCTAAAACCATCCGTTGTTTTGCAAACAACAAGCCATGGGTTACAAGTAACCTAAAATATCTCCTGAACCAGAAGAAGAGAGCCTTCAAGACAGGGGATAAGGAGGAGCTGAAGAGGGTGCAAACTGAGCTCAGAATAAGGATTAAGGAGGCCAAAGAGGAGTACAGGACTAAACTGGAGACCAAACTGGAAAATAACAACACTCGTGATGTGTGGAGAGGTCTGAAAGACATCACTGGTTTCAACCTGAGCAGCTCTGGAGCTATAACTGATGGCAGTTATGAAAGGGCGAATGAGTTGAACCAGTTCTTTCTAAGGTTTGACAACGACTCCTCCACTACCACATTGTCCTCTGCTGGGTCTCCAGTTGTCTTGAACCTTAACACCTCACCAGAACAACAGCCACCACCATTCACAGCTCTCACCTCCTCCGTACCAAACATTTACACCTCCTCTGACAGTAATGGTCCTTTTACTACCCCCGCTCAGGACCAGTCGAGTAGCAGTGCACCAACTTTCACTGCTGACCAGGTGAAGAAGGAGCTGAAGAAACTTAAACAGGGCAAAGCCGCAGGGCCGGACAGCATTCAGCCTAAGGTACTGAAACTGTGTGCTGAGCAGCTGTGTGGAATACTTCAGCACATCTTCAATCTGAGCTGCAGCCAAGGAAGGATTCCGGGCAGGTGGAAGACTTCTTGTGTGGTTCCTGTCCCCAAGAAGAAGCATCCGGTGGAACTAAATGACTAACGGCCTGTTGCCCTGACCTCCCATCTGATGAAGACACTGGAAAGACTGATGCTGGGCCACATGAAACCATTGGTCAGAGCTGCTCTGGACCCCTTGCAGTTTGCATACCAGGACGCCATTGGAGTGGATGATGCCGTTATCTACCTCATGGACAAAGTGGACTCCCACCTGGATACAGCAGGCAGCGCTGTGAGGATCATGTTCTTTGATTTCTCCAGTGCATTTAACCCCTTACAGCCTGTGTTACTCGGGGATAAACTTCGTCAGGTGCAGGTGGATGAATCCATCATCTCCTGGACTATGGACTATCTGACAGGTCGACCCCAGTTTGTGCGGATGCAGGGCTGTGTTTCAGACGTAGCCATGTGCAGTACTGGGGCTCCTCAGGGGACTGTATTAGCACCATTCCTTTTCAACATCTACACCTCTGACTTCAGATACAACTCTGGTACATGCCATCTGCAGAAGTTCTCAGATGACACAGCCATAGTCGGGTGTATCAGGAATGGACAGGAGGCTGAATACAGGAAGCTGGTGTCAAATTTTGTCAGCTGGTGTAAACTGAACCAACTGCAGCTAAACATCAGTAAGACCAAGGAGATGGTGGTGGATTTTAGGAGAAACAGATCTCCACAAGCACCAGTCACCATCGATGGAGAGGAAGTGGAGGTAGTTGGTACTTACAAGTACCTTGGTGTGCACTTGGACAACAAACTGGACTGGAGTTCTAACACCTCTGCAGTTTTCAAGAGAGGACAGAGCCGTCTGTACTTTCTGAGGAAACTGAGGTCCTTTGGGGTGTGCACTAAACTCCTGTGGACGTTCTACCAGTCTGTTGTTGCTAGTGCCATATTCTATTCTGTTGTTTGCTGGGGCAACAGCATCAACAAAACTGCAATAAACAAACTGAACAAACTGGTCAAGAAGGCTGGGTCTGTTATAGGACTCAAACTGGACACTCTGGAGGTTGTGGCAGAAAAGAGGACTCTCAACAAACTCCTCGCAGTTATGGACAATGCCTCCCACCCCCTGTACTGTGCAGTGGAGAAACAGAGGAGCACGTTCAGCGGGAGGCTAAGACAGCTGCGCTGTGCTAAAGAGCGCCGCGATAAGACTCTACGAGTCTCCCTATAGCAGGAACACCACCGATCTCCTGCTGTCTGAACTGTGTTGAGCTCCATTATATTGGTACATGCCCAGTTTTTAAACTCTACTGCACTGCTCTAATCTGGCTGTTATTTTATCTGCCAATTGTCACTTTATATATAATCCTTACTACCTCACATCTCTAAGTGCAATATTACTTATGCTACTCCGTTAATGTCTGTACATGCTTTTCTATTTATTTTATTTATTATGTTATAGGCAATGTCTTATACATGCACATTTATGTATATAGACAAATCTCCTTAATTCAGCTCTATTTATTTATTTATTCTGATTAATGTATGTACATACTTCATAGAACACTTTTATATGCACATAGACTCTTCTGTTATTTTAATTTGTCATTTTGTGATAGCTCTTCTGTAACCTCTGCCCTTTTTATTGTAATAATGTATGTCTTACTTGTGCAATATATACAGAACTGTGACACTGCAATGTCCTTCGGGATCAATAAAGTCTTATCTTATCTTATCTTAATTCTTCTTCATTAGACCAGTAGCCTTGTATTGTGCACTTATGTGCTGTTAGCAGGCAACAGAAATGTCATAAATATGTGACATGGTGATTAGTGGAGTTTGACACTGAGTGTGCCATAAATTGGTCTCGCTTTCATTTCTCTGCAGTTCATAAACTCATAATATACTCATAATGTTTAAGTGCCCTTCCTCTCACATACAGAGCATATGGTACTTTGAACTAGAGTTCATGTTCAGGGATGCATAATTATACACAGTGTGAATATGTATATAAATTAGATATATATTTTTACTTTATTTTACTTTATTTCCAGACACTTCCAGGCATTTTTAATTTTTTTTGTTTTAATGAGACTTTTCTAACTATATTGGCAGTTATTGTTTCAAACCAGGCTAATTATCTGCCTTACTAAAATCACTTAAAACTTGTAAAAACATCTGGAAATGAATGACAAACTTAAAGTTAGCTTACAACAGTCTAAAAGTGAGAAATCTAAAATGTATCAAGTAGATATAAAAACATTTGTCTCTAAATTTTTTTGGAGTGCAATCCTTCTTGACATTTTAATATTTTAATGTTCTGTGTTTCTGTTCCAAGTTAAAAATACTTTAGATTTCTTTGTAAAAATAAATAAATAAAAACATAACATTGTAACAATTTCCAAAGGGTTGGGATGTTGTGCCGAGTGTATAACAAAACACAAATATTAAAACCCTAGTTCTATTTTAAAAAAATGGGGAGAATGAGAAAATTTCAGGGAGCAAGATCAAGGTTAAGAATATAGGAAAACAGAGGAGGATTATTTCCTAACTCTCTGTAAGAATGATATAGACTATCAAAGGCAAGCAAATGAGAGGAGAGAATGGAAGTAGTAGTTGTTATTCTCATTAGTTATATTTACTGTGGTATGTCTATGCAGACTGGCAGTCAAAAATAACAGTTTACCTGTCATCAGACTTTGATGTCTTTTTTTTTCCTTGAGCTTTTTATACAAGAATGATGTGGACCAAAAAATAATGATTATACATGTGATAAGCACATAACAAATTGTGAATATTTACCCATCCCACCCAACCAGCTCTACAAAAAGAGGGAAAGGAAAAAGAGAGTAAAGGAAAAAAGGGGACCAAGAACGTACACAGTAATTAAATAACTTAAATAAACGGGGAAAAAAATAAATTAGTCATCTTGCTGTGGTGTCGACACATGTACTGTCATTGGATATAGTCCAAAGGGTGCAACCAATGGAGATCCCACGTGCCTTTTTTCAAATTTAACTGAAGATCATTCTCACATTGTTCTTTTATGTGTGATAGAAATGGATTAGAAGCAGAAGATAATAATCTGTAAAATGTGTATGGCACATGTGTATTTCACTAATGTTCAACTCAAGGATTGACTTTGATGTCTTCATCTTATCTATTCATCTAAAGGAATAGAATGTACAGGTAGAGTACACTGGCGTAAAAACAGGTGTTTGTTTTTCAAAATTCTGTAGTCAAACACACTAACATGAAGATGGAACTGGAGTGAGCTATCAGCCAATTCACCAAGCAGACTGCACTTGCCAATTTCCCTTCAGAAAATCCAACTTTAAAACATGTTTAGCCTTGCCAAAAAGTGTAAGTGTGTAAAGTAAGTGTGCTTTCTTGTTTCTGAAGTAGCCACTCTAGAGCACCAACACCTGATCTCCTACTGTAAAGGTTCTTTTTACTTCCTTATTGTTTACAGTAAGATGCCCTTGAACTTAGGCTTCAGGAGCATTTCCCTGGCTACCTTCCAGGCCCCCGCACCGTATAACAAAACATTAGCTTGAGTTATGTAAATACTGTTGATACATTAACATTAAAACTGTCATGCCGGTATGCTCCCTCAACAATACACTCTCTCTGCAAAAGATGCCCACAACTTTCATCCATGAATCTAGCAAATATGGAATCAGCCAATTCCAAAGATGGCTTGTCTGAGTTTGTGGATGACATCCCTGACACTGTTACTTGATGACATCTTGACGTTGTCATCCTGGACGTCTACTAAAGCTACTTGGTGAGATTGTGTATGGGTGATCACACACATACAGAAAAAGAAACTGAAAATATTTTTCAGCATGCATCTGGCATGCTAAAATATAGAAGCAGATGATTGACAATTTGGAAATTAGTGGCTTTCTGTAACAATAGCTTTCCTAACATGTGCTTTTAGATCTACAGGTAATGCCTATTGGTAGTACGGGCAGTGTGCCACGTTAACCTTTGTACATGTGTATATAAGAATGTAACTGCTGCTATTAATAAAATAAAGATTAACTGAAAAGATGAGATAAAGTCCAGTAAAAGCAAAGTGATAAGAGTCCTAGCAGTTTCCCAGCACCAGTTCTCATAAAGCAATTTAACTGGCCCAAAAGGCCAAAAGCAATTACCAATACAGATCTATAGATGTTCTGGACATTCTAATTGTATATTGTATACTGCTCCAGTGTATATACTGTATATATCTGCTTAATTAAGGTTCTCCACCAGTGTTCCTCAAAGGTTCTGGGTCCTCTTCTGGTTTCCCTCTACATCCATTCTCTTGGTGATGTAACAACCTCTTGTGACGTCTCTTAATAACACCATTATGCTGATGACATTCAAACAAATTCTTTCACTCCCATGTTATACTCAGGTCTGACCTCTTAACATGTCTGCTAACATTTCCTCATGAATGACAGTTTAAAACCTTAATCTCAAGATGAGCTGAGAAAGCTTGTGTGGCTTCAGTGTTACAGCAGCATTTGTTTGTTTTTTTATTTTGTTGTTAGTAGCAGATAAACAGTCTAAAGCCAGGGCTAATAAAATAACCGGGCAGTGACAAGGCCATGAAGTCCTTGCTATATTGGGAAGATATAATGGAATATCTTGCCAGAGTGGTAGATCATAGAGATATAATTGGTGTATTTGAAATACTCATGTTGGTCATAAACTGCATATTACTGAATATTAATAGGACAAAATCACTTTTAAACACAGCTATAGGACACACTTATTTCAGCCCAGAAATAGCATCTTAATGAGCTGATCATTTGGATCAGGTATGTTTGCAGACTAATATGTATACAGTAGGGGTGGGCGATATGGCTTTCAAATAATATCACAATATTTTTGGATATTTTTGCGATAACCATATTCACCAACGATATACACAAATATAGTTAAAAGGTCCATTTTTAAAACACTGTTTTGTGACCAGTCTTGAATTCTGTGTTACAAAATGTTACAAAATTGTCACATTTTCAATACAGTAACTTCTGTGTCTGAAGCTGAAGCTTGGACAGCTGATTCCGAAGGAGCTGTGGTACTCTGCTCAGCCAGAGTGGCTTCCAGCTCTTTAATTGCTCTGGCTTTAAAGGACAGGATCTCCTCTGCACCCATGTTCTGTGTCTTAAAGTGTGGATCAAGCACTGTTGTGAAACTGATCAGTTCCTAAACCTCAGGCTCTTTGTACGTCTTGTTCACCAAGTATATTGGTTTTCATCATCTTGGTAAGGTCTGTGTCATTCTCTACAATGTTTAGTGTGTCGTGGTTAAACAAATGAAGGACAGGCCTAAGGCATGAAACACTTACATAATCTTCACCAGACAAAGCATCTGTAAATTCTAGGAGTGGACCTAGTGCCTTACTGCCCGAATCAAGGACATCTTGCCATGTAAGCACTAGGTGCCTGGTTGTTTTGTCAGCAGCCAAGACCTGTGTGATGGCTTTCTCTTGTTCCAACATCTGTTGAATCATTTTTTGTCTTGATCCCCATCGTGTTGGAGATTCAGCGATTAGTTTGTGCTGTGAAAGGCCCATTTCTGCTTGTACCTCTTGGAGTGCCTGCTGCCTCTTCCAGCTATGAGAAAATGCTGCCACAAATTTTTTTGCAGACCCCCACTGCTCTTTCAATTCTAGGGTCCTTTACACTCCTCTCTGGTGACGGAGTGAGATAGAGAGAGACAGAATGTATTCAGTTAGAAATAGACACTTTTAACAGTCTATTATCAGATGGCAAAAAATATTACAATTTGTTTTTTAAACATTCAAGTGCCCTATTAAAATCATTCATACACACAGTAAAGCTCAGTATCAGCAGCGTTTAAATGAACGGTGAATTAACACAGTTTTGGGTTGCCATTATTCTTCAGAAATTTCCAGAATAGCAACATCCAACGAACTTTCCCTACATTGTCACATATACACATTTATATTTCAGATTAAAATGGGAACTTACCAATGGCAGTATGAAGACTGTCCAAAGCAAGGCAGTCTGACCCAAGCACTCTGCGCCACAGCTTTGACAGTGTTTGCTCCGCTATCTGTTGTCACACAGACCTGGTTGTTTTCTTTAAGGTCCCACGACAAGAGAAATTCCCTTAAAACTTTGGCAATATTTTCTCTCCACTTTGGTGGCCTTTTTTTTTACTGTTAAGCATGTGTACGTGAGTCACAAGCACTTGCTTATAATATCGCGATATGGCAAAAATCCTATCGAGTTTCAAAATATGCCGGTATTATCGTGGATGTTATTATGTCGCCCGCTCCTAGTATACTGTACAGTAGGGTTTGGAAAAAACTTTTCACAGCCCTGTACTTTTTACTGTTATCCTGCTCCCAAAACACCTTATCAAAATAATCAAAACTCATTAACAGCCCAGTGTTGAAGTGAGTGTGTTCAAGCAGGCAAAGCTCTGAAATGTAAAGCACAGCTGACCTCCAAGGACAGACCTGAGAAACCCTGCTCTAAAGCTTGCATCACACCAACAATGGCCCTATTACAACATTCTTCAAGTTGGAAAGGTATGTAAATCTAGGTAAAGTTTCCCTCACAAATTCACAAATCATTCATAAATCATAAATCACAGAGTAACCTAGGCATTTAATGAGTGACACGTTGAACAGCTCATATCAAGCCATAAACATAATAAAGTAAAATGAAAGTAGTTTAAAATAAAAGCCTGGCAGCTTGTCCCATCTGTATATCCTCTATCCAGCCAGAATCTCAGAAATGAACTAAGTGAAATGGGGTGTGAAGTGTGTGTGTGTGTGTGTATATTAAAAATCCCATGATCCTGTAATACAGCTGTCCTATGAAATGCAAAAACCAGTGTTTCTTAACCCTGGTCCTATGAGCCCCCTTTCCTGCTCATTGAGGTGGATTCCCTGCTTTAGCATAGCCCCTGTAACTCTGACAGGACATGTTAATGAGCTGTTAAGTTAAATCAGGTGCACTGGTAGCAGGGAATATCTAAAATGTGCAGGGCATGACCAGGGTTGAGCAACGCTGGTATAAACAATTAAAAACTAAGTGACACTGCAATAATATATATATATATATATTTATTAGTATGTGTTATGAATCCAACTGGCTGTCAACAGTAAGAAACTTTTGTTAAACATGAACAAAAAACCCTTTCAAACACATCACAAATCAATGTGCAAAATCTGACAAAACTAAACTACAATAACAGACAAATGGCACAGATGAGTACCTTAATGATGGGAGATGTGGGTGAGTGGAGCCATGTTTGGTAAACCGAGACACGTTTTAACTTACATCTGTGGGAGGTTCTACAAAGCCTTCATGGAGCCACACCCCCTTTGGAGCAGATTTATTTCAGACCCAGCTCTGCTTTAATCACATCCTAAAGCTCTCAGATCCATCAACAATGCAACAAAAGCTGCAGGTAACTCTGGCACTCATCTGTGTATTTTTCCCAAAAGGTATGGAAGTTCAGTTTATTAATGTTCTAGAATATACAGTGATGTGAGCAGGCTGCTGTGGCTGTGTTCTTAATAAAGCATTAAGTTTGATGTTTACAATGTAATATTTTGTGTTTGGTTATTGAAGGTGAATATTTGAGTTCTTTGCTGAACTTTCATGTCCGACTTCACTTCTAGCGCTGGCAGTGCGATGTTTTGTGTGTCAGATTGGAAGTCCGACTGAAACATGCACAGACTACAAGGTAGACTGTCCAGATCAGTGTATGAGCATCACCCACTTCATAAGCACCGGTAAGAATTAAGAATTAACAAAATGATGCGACTCAGTCAGAAATTTCTCTATTCATTCATGCGTTGTGTTCACCAGATGGTATAGAACTGCAACAAAGTGTGAAGAGTTGCGCAACACCAGAGATGTGTATCAGAGAGAGCATAAACCTGGGATTCTGGAAATTTAACAACAACGCTAAATGCTGCAGCACTGATCTCTGCAACAGTGAGATAATGCCAGGTAAAGCCAAACGCTTTGGGTAGTTAATAAAACACGTTGGCTATAAAGTTCCCCAGCTGCTGAAAATGCCCTGTTAAACCTCTTCTTCTCACCTGTTTACCTGTTAAGCTTTGTCTGGGACTCCGAATGGGAGGAGGTGTTACACCTGTGTTGGCAATGACTGCACAATACCTCTGAACTGTGAGGGAATTGAAGATCGCTGCATCACTGTCAATGGTAAAACCTGCTTACACATTAATGTTACATTATGCTCATTTTTATTCTAAAATTAGGAAAATAAAGAGGAAATGTTCTTATCATGGCACTGTGAGAACTGTTCTAAAACTCCAGTCCCAGAGAACTACTGCTTGGGGAGTTTATGTTCCAGCAACAGTCATTTTACAGTCTCTCTTTATCTGTTACACTAGATCAGATTATTTTATAAAGTCTCACATCTCCAACAGACAAAATGCTACAACAATTAAAAAAATAACAAAAATGGAGTTGCAAGGTTTTAAAAACTGTAAGTATTAAAGATCTTATTAAAAGGATTTATGAACAGGGTTGGCTGACACTGATCAGTAAGGGAGATCTCTCTAAAGTTCAACACAAAAGTGATTGAGCCTGAAGATGTTAAGGTGAGAATGATAAAACAAATATGTTGTGATTGTGTTAATGAGATGCCAACTCTAAAGTAAATTGTTTCTTTAAAAAAAAGGTATAAAATGGAGACACAATGCTACGCTCCTCTGATTGACTGTCCTGCATTTTGTCTCCATACAAAAAAAAATCAGAATCAGAATCTTCATTTCAAATCTCCAGGATGTCACACGAACTTGTCTTGGTAAATGTTTAACAAGAACACAGACTATTTTAAGGATTACAATAAATAGAATAAAGATGAAAGGTGCTAATGAGATATATGAGTATCTGTACTTATACAGTTGAAACCAAAAGTTTACATACACTATATAAAAAGACACATATGCATTTTTTTCTCACTGTCTGACATGGAATCAGAATAAACTTTTCCCTTTTTAGGTCAGTTAGGATTACCACAACTATTTCTATTTGCTAAATGTTAGAATAATGAGAGAGGAATTTTTTAAGGCAATTTTTATTACTTTCTTCAAGCTCAAAAGTTTAAATACACTAAGATTACTATGCCTTTAAACAGTTTTTGGGACAGCCCCATATGATGATGTCATGTCTTTGCAAGCTTACTTATAAGGTTTATTGGCAACATCGTGAGTTAATTAAAGACACACCTGTTGGATGGATTATTAAAGGCACACACTGAAAACACGCTGCTTCTTTGAGTAACATCATGGGAAAGTCGAAAAAAAGAATCAGCCAAGATATCAGGAAGAGGAATGGTGGACTTGCACAAGTCTGGTTCATCCTTGGGTGCAATTTCCAGATGCCCTGAAGGTGTGCCTCGTTTCATCTGTACAAAAAATTATACGCACGACAAAAAAAAAAGTACAAAAAAAGATGGTTAATGTCCAGCCATCATACCGCTCAGGAAGGAACAAAAGGTTCTGTGTCCCAAGAGATGAAACGGTGCTTTGGTTCGAAGTGTGCATATCAAACCGCAGAGCAAAAGCATAAAGACCTTGTGAACATGATGGCTGAAGCTGGTAAGAGTGTATCATTATCCACAGTGAAACGAGTTCTGTATCGACATGGGCTGAAAGGCCACTCTGCCCAGGAAGAAGCCATTACTCCAAACTGAAACATAAAAAAAGCCAGATCTAATGTTTGCAAATGCACACAGGGAAAAAGGACCTTAATTTTTGGAGACATGTCCTGTGGTCTGACGAAACCAAAATTGAACTGTTTGGCACCTATATGACCATTGTTACGTTTGGAGGACAAAGGGGGAAGCTTGCAAACCTAAGAAAACAACCATCCCAACTGTGAATCACGGGGGGTGGGGGCTTGGCATCCATGTTTTGGGTTGTTTTGCTGCAGGAGGGACTGACTGGTGCACTTCACAAAATAGATGGCATCATGAGGATAAAAACATTATGTGGAAATTACTGAAGCAACATCTCAAAGACATCAAGCCAGGGGAAGTTTTTAAAGCTTGGGCGCAAAATGGATCTTCCAAATGGACAATGGACCCAAATCATACTGCCCAAACTAGGTTACAAAAGTGGCCTTAAGGATACATACAAGTTACATGTTTTGGAGTGGCCATCACAAGTCCCCCCCCCTGATCTCAATGCCCATATGAAAATTTTATGGGCGAAGCTGAAACGGGCATGTGCGAGCAACGCGTCCTACAAACATGGCTCAGTTACACCAGTTCTGTCAGGAGGAATGGGCCAGAATTCCTGCCCAACTATTGTGAAAAGCTTTGTGGAAGGGATATCCAAAACGTTTGACCCTCAAGTCATACAGTTTAAGGGCAACGGGGGAAGGCTAGTACCAAATACTAATGAAATGTGTTTTAAACTTTTTGAGCTTGAAGAAGAAAGTAATAAAAATTGCCTTTTAAAAAATTCCTCTCTCATTATTCTAACATTTAGCAAATAGAAATAATTGTGGTAATCCTAACTGACCTAAAAAGGGAAAAGTTTATTCTGATTTCATGTCAGACAGTGAGAAAAAAATGCATATGTGTCTTTTTATATAGTGTATGTAAACAACTGTATGTATGTAGATAGTCTAATCATAAGCAAGTCTGAGTAGACGTGTTTTATAAAAACTATAATGTACAGAGGATTACAGAATATCTTTACAGCTGTGCCAATACCCGTTATTTGTTTAAACACTTCTGGAACGAAAACACTTTTTATCAGCTTTTGCCATTTTGTTTATATAAACCTGTTCATAAATCTGTTCTTTCAGCTACATCTATATGTTCTCTACATCTACAGGTACTGAGGGTGGTACTTCGGTGACTGCGAAAGGATGTGCGAGCGAAAATGCCTGTACTGCACCTATATTCACTGATATGAGCTGCTGTGAGGGGGACCTGTGTAACAGTGCTGCAGGAGTGAAGCTGAGTCTCATCATGCTGGTCCCTCTGCTCTCCTCCCTCTTCCTCTGAACTCTCTGTAGCTCCACCACATTAGCACCATCTCCTAAAGTGATGTATGGAGTACAACAGTAATTACAAGGATTAAGCTTTGATCTATTAAAATCCATTACATTAATAGAGATATTAATACGCAAGATTATATAGAAAATCATTTTAAGTTTTTTTTTTTTTTTTACTGGGAGGCATCCAAACACTGACCTTTAAATGTGAACTTATGAAAACATTTATTTTATGTTTATGTCGTTTGTTTCTTTTGAAATGAAGTTAAAACAATTTGATTTCTGTTTAAATATTTAAATAGTTATAAAAAATAAAATAAAATAAACATTTATTCAAATCTGCTGTCCCACAATTTTTAGTCACTACAGAAACACAGAGGGCTAGTGCATGGGTGTAGCCCTATTTTAGCCACACCCCTGCATGTTAGAGGAGGAAGTGAGACTGCATCATTCATGGCCACATTTTGAGCATTTAGATCTCTTTTTGTTAAAGTAAATGTGTTACATCTGAAAATGAGAGTGAAACATTAAGAACTGACACTACTGTCATATACAGGCTAGCATTTATGAGTTCAAAATGAAATAAAACTGTCGAACCAGTCACTACTGAATCATTTGGTGTTCAGATGTTTTGGTAGTGACAAAATGGAATGTTAAAATATTTGTTTAAATAATTTAAGGTATATGGTCAAAGCTAAATTCTATACTAAAGTCAACTGTGTTCAAGTTCAAGTTCAAGTGGTTTTATTTGTCATTTCAACTATATACAGTGGAGTACAGTACACAGTACACAGTGAGCATCTAACGTAGTAGTGGTTTGGGAAGGGTGGGGTTGGGGTGAAAACTGTTTTATAATGGGTGTTGTTCCTGAATTCCTGTAAACGTGTATACAAATCAACTTAAAAATGATTGAATTAGAGTCAATCACAGCTTTAAATTAATAACGATAATTATTACAGTATATGTCAAGACAGCATCCACTGCGTCATATGTCCCACAAAACAAGTGGGTACATTGTACAATGAAAGTCTTATTATCCTAATCTAATCCTCCATTAACACAAAGGGACATAATGGGGAAAATAATGACGTAGACATACAGTGGGGCAAAAAAGTATTTAGTCAGCCACTGATTCTGCAAGTTCTCCTACTTAGAAAGATGAGAGAGGTCTTTAATTTTCATCATAGGTACACTTCAACTACTGAGAGACAAAATGAGGGTCTCTGTGAACACGTTTTGTATTATGAGTGAATTGTCCTATGAGAGCTAGCAGGATTAGCTACACAGTCACACAGATTAGCCACTACCGTATTTGTTTACTTATGATTTAAACTGTATTTTCCTAGTTTAATAGGCTATATGCACACTCTCTTCCGCATTCCGAGTCAGCCAGCTTCATCACTTCCTGTCTTGCTAGTAAACAGCGCAGCTATGGAGTTTTTCAATCGCTCGCTTCAGGATTTGCCCAGGATTACGGTCAACGACGTCACTCGTATTATTCAGACATCATGTCAGACGTCAGCAACAATGAAAGAGAAGGGCTTCAAAAACTCTACATAT